>JBAMJV010003168.1:0-104146 GCA_037951105.1 Echinarachnius parma
CATCTGAAGGAAAGGTTAATCTGGTAGAGCTTGTGACCTTCATGAGTGATATTGTTGTTTTGTCTAGAGCTGTTTATAAATATCCAGGTTGATGAAGCACACCATATGTTTCTTTATGAATGAAAATGAAAGTGCACAAACTTTTGGCAAACTAAAATGACAAATGCAGACATCATTCAGGATAGAATTTGAAGTATGCTGGCATTGACAACCGAATGTTTTTTTGTTGGTATCGGGGCAACAGGTCATTGTTTATTTGATTTCCAAGAACAACAAAAACTATTATTCCAAACTTGATTTAACACAGATTAGTTCAAAGGACAAATGAAACCATAGATCATTAGATCATAGATACTGGTACGTTACAAATAATATATCTTTGAGTTTAAAAAATCTGCATCATAGATGAAAGTTAACCCATTCCGGACTGACTGACCTTGAATATGTATTTAGCATAGACCCCTGCTTGTGTATTTTCAGGCCCATCAGTCCTGCATGGGCGAAAGTTTATGTATAATATCTTGATCTATGATAAAAATAGATCGCTAATTTTGTGTATAATTTGACTGTAATGGAATGAGTGACTTTGCATGCTAATGTTTGATTTCGTCGGGTGAGAGCAAGAAGGGCGTTCAGTCGATTTTGTGCTAAATTGAGTTACGCATACCATCTTGTAGGTCAGAGCCCTTTCTACATGGCACACAGTTTTCAGATAATAAGGTATGTGTAATGTGGGGAATATTCCACAAAATATAAAGTGAGATACATTGGTTTCTACATGGCTTTCAAATTGTAAAGATGATTATCTCCAATAAAGTACACAAATTAACTTAGCGCCCTGCTCTTTCTCAGCCTACGATATGTGGAATGGGAGCTGTGGCCACTGCATGCTCTTAGTAGGGTGTTTTCGCTCAGCGACGTACGGGGCTTTCAGCGACGCAGGAACGATCTATTGGTACGTCCGCCGCGCTAAAACAACTCTCGTTTACAAGCAGTTTCGCTAATTCGGTGAACGCGGACGTAGACTCGAATCGCTGGCAGCTCACTACACATGCGAGCGATTGTGATGATGTATTTTTACCTCGCTACAAGCGCGCTGATTGGTTGTTGCCTGATCGAGGGGTCGCAAAATGACGGCCGTAATTCTGACCAAATCCCGTCGGTGATTTCAACCCAAGAACGGTATGCCCGCTGTTACTATAGGAAGCTCTTGATTTTGAACACGAACCGCATGATTCTCCGTCCGTGTCGAGGTTGCGAAAACAGCCTAATATTGGATGTATGAGCACACAATCAGCATTGTGTTCCTACTTCAAAGTGCACTCAAACTCCCACTCTATGTGACTGTACTTTTGGAGGTGCCCGAGGGGGCAGTTTGCTAAGTATTTTCCATGTCTGTTTGGAACGGCACTTTGAAACATGATTTCATTCTCAAAGAAAATATGTCGATCCAGTCTGTGATGACTTTGAAAACAATCCGTAATCCCAGTGAACATTCCAAACCTTGCTTCAAAGTTTGACTCTTTGAGGGTTGTCTGATCTGATCACTGAGGTACACGCATACCAGCTCCCTGGTCTGATGTCAGGATCTTCATCAGTGAACAGATTACAAAATCACTGTCTTCTTCAACTCAATTTTCAAGCCATTTTTGTTTGTATTACCAAGCACTTTCCTAATGCTCTCTGAGACTCTTTCAAACAACCATGTGTAGGGTGTTGTTTTCAAATGAAAAGATATATAGTGGTTGCAAAGCAGTAATTCATTGTAAGAAGAAGTAGAAGCATCAAATATTTTGTTGGTGGAAAATTAGATGGACTCACAATAACAAAGTTGACAATTTTTTTTCAGGAGTTTGTGAATATATTTGTGTTTCAAATATCATACTTTTACAAAATAAAGATTTATGATATACCAATTATATCAGAAGTATGATGGTTATACCTTATAAATGATGATCAACCCATACTGTATGTCTCGTACGCTGTGTTCGTCCATACACGTAGTACTGTAATGTTTTTACTGATCAGGCATAATTGGCTTGTTTCTGTATTGACTGGTTATCACAGAAAGTCAAAAGTCAAGGAAAGATGGGAGGGAGAATCTGAAAGTAATTTGTCCTGGACAAGAAAAACAATAATTTGTTTGATTCTAGATACAGATACCATACATGTAAACAGTATACTTTGCTACAACCTTGCAGTTGTTGTTTTTGTTTTGAATCCTAATGCTCAGGGATATTTTTTCATTTTTTTGGTGGTGTCAGCTTTTCCTGGTACCTTGTGGGCAGGATATGGCCCTTGTTATTCCACCTGTCTGCTTCCAATGGATTCCCAATATTATTGTTACAAGAGGAAAAGTTCACTGCAGATGATTGCAATAAATCTACTCACCCTGTTTCTGTCTGTTTGCTTTTTTTGGCTAAATTGCCCAGACTGTAATATGTTTTTGCTGAATGGAAAACAATGACATTTTATAGCTTCAGGTGTTAGTTTGTATGTAAAACACCTTCTTTACATCTATATTATATTTCCTTTTATATATTTTGGTATATGTAACAAATGTCAAAATTCTTATGTTTTATTAATTTCTAACTGTATTATTTATGGTGTTATTTCTCCTCTTTATCCTCTTTTGTATTGTTGTAATACATATTTTTGTTTGTCACTCAAACAGTAGAGCTGTAAGTCTACTCTTAACATTAACATTATGTCACTTCTTGAAATGTTTCTGTTCTTGTTCGTGATTGCCATGATAATTAAACAAATTTGAAAGCTAGTTTTTAATTATAAATGAGATGTCATTTTGTGAATGCCTTGCGCATGGTGTGTTATATTATACACACTGGCTCAGTGTTATGCAGTGCGCACACACTAGCCTAAATCAAAATGGCGACCTGCGGTGTAGTATCCCGCATTACAATTTGTAAGTAAGGGTTTTAGTTGTGAATATATATATATATTCTTTGTTTGTTAGCCCTCTGATACATGAAAAGTGTAGTTTAAATGACAATAATTATCATGTTATCATATCATTTTGTTTCTTCTACCTTTTTAGGGACGATCAGGCTTTGTTGGACCGAAGGGCAACCCAGGCCCACCTGGTCCTGATGGCTTCGAGGGGATTCCTGGTCTAAAGGGAGACAACGGCTTCTCAGGAGAACCAGGTCCTAGAGGTCCAAAGGGAGATCCAGTGAGTACCTATTAACCAGTTCCTTAGAGAGTCTGAAATGCCCATAGACTTTGTACATAGCCCACCCGGTTCCTGTAAGCAACGGGTTAACCCGTTGCTTAGGGAGTCTGAAATGCCCATAGACTTTGTACATAGCCCACCCGGTTCCTGTAAGCAACGGGTTAACCCGTTCCTTAGGGAGTGTGAAATGCCCATAGACTTTGTACATAGCCCACCCGGTTCCTGTAAGCAACGGGTTAACCCGGTTCCTGTAAGCAACGGGTTAACCCGTTGCTTAGAGAGTGTGAAAGCCACATACACTTAAATATACAAAGCCCACTCGGTCATTGCCTTGTCAGTGCTAGAACTTCACATTTTTCTGAAATCCCCATACACTTTATACAAAGCCCACTCAGTCATTGCCTTGTCAATGCTAGAAATTAACCTTTTTGCCTTGTGGCCCAGTTGGGCAAGTAAACACAAGATTGTTCAATTTTGAGTGGCCTGGAACCTAAATCTGGTGGCCCCAAACAAAGAAAAACATTACAAATTCTGTTAAATTTAGTTGCCCAAACGGGCCAGTAAAATTTAGGATCAATGAAATTTGGTGGCCCAGAGCTATTTTTCAGTGGCCCCGGGACAGCAGGCCTTTGCTCATTTCAAGCTCTGGACAAGGGGTTAAACCCTCTTGCAGGCTTCTGCTGCAAAATTACTTTACTTGGTTTCATAACTGGATCTACTACTACAAACAAATATTACGAACCTAAATCATTCCATTTTAGCTGATTTTGTCAAAGAAAGTGTATACGAACATTGAATCTTTCATTTTATATTGCAAAAATAGACCCAAGAATGAAATATGTTATGTAAACCTCACTGGTGAACTACTTTAACATCTAAGGAAGATGTCCATGCATGATCATCTTTATCATGAATGTTCTCTTTTAAAATCTGATGTACCTAAGTGTTATTGTAGATGAATTGTTTAAAGTTATCAAAATTGTCCATATAAAAACTGTTACAAAATCTATATGACAGATATTAAACAATAACATTTTACTAAGTAGCAAGTTCATCGTTTTGAAGTGTAATCATGTGCAAGGTGTTAATAATCAAGAAGGTGTTTTTTCCCTCCAACCCTGCTAAATTGGTCTTTACTACATGTATGCTGTATTCTTTCTTTATTAATTCAGTTCCCTTACATTTTCAAGAGTTGATCTTTACATTTGGCGATTTTCTAGGAAGTGAGGCATATATTTTATCCTTCAATATGCTAGATATCATGCATGCGTGTTAGATAAATGCTAATCTTTGAATGTACTGACATTTCCTTGCTAGCCTTTCGGTTATTTTTATAAGGTGCGATATCAATTAGTCCCATCCTTATCTATTCGAGATGTATTTTCCACACGGACTTGAATAATTAAGAGTGATATAATTTCCTTCTCCAGGTACTTAGACCCCCAGAAGGAAACCAGTCCCATGCTAATCTATCAACGTTATCTTCTTGACATGTCTATTCAACTTTGAATTGTCAATGAACTGCATTATCTTTGGTCGTTGAGTCCTAACCTTCTGATTAGGATTCTCATAGAAATGCCAATCTTGCAACAGTGGTGCATTTCTTGTTCAGGCATACCTGTCATTTTCAAAGAATATACAATGTAGATGACAATACATTCAAATTTGACAATTTGATAAGTTCTTCACACATTTAAATGCTTATTCTTTGATTATGTTATCTTGTAACCTGGATATTATTGTGTTTTTCCTCCTTCCCAATCTTTTAACAAGTTTTTCAAACAAATTATGCTGAACTCATGTCAGTCTTTGATGAGAACTAAACAAATTCTCATAATTTGTAGTGTGATTATATTTGTTTGTATTGTTTATAAGCCAAATGCTAATCTTCTAATGAGTTTTCTACAATCATTTGATGAGTTGAACACAAATGCTAATCATTATTTTGATGTCTTAGTCCCAAGCCTATCTTTCAATGTAGTGTTCTTGACACCTGTTGTCCTTGTCTTCCCCAGGGTCCAGGCGGCATCCCTGGCTTCCCAGGCCACAAGGGTTGGACAGGCACACACGGACCACATGGCTACCCAGGGATGCCTGGTCTACCAGGATGCAATGGAAGCCTGGTAAGTCATCAAGATGTTGTCGGTTAGGAAAGAGAAGGGTGCTAAATCACCTTTTATACTCCTCAGATAATCATGTTGAACCCATTGGGGACTGGCCCGGAACATACTGATGCTAAGGTCCCTATGGTGAATACATGTAAGAGCAAAATCAATCAGTATTCAACCGGTTAAAATTTGAAAGCCATTTACGGAAATGTACAAATATAGCTCTCTAAAATTTGTTATCAATATTTTCTAAATTATAATTGTTCTCTGAAATTTGAGCATTACATAGATGAGGCTTCAAGATGGTGTGCACTGTGCAGAGCTCAGTGTAGCAAAAACTGGACGTTAAGCCCTTCTTACTCTCACCCAATGATTTCATCACATTTGACTTTATATGATTCCATTTTATTAATGTTATCCTTAGAAAGTGTTTCCAATGAGGGGTTGCCACAGCAGATCAAACATCTCCAGTGTTTCCAATGAGGGGTTGCCACAGCAGATCAAACATCTCCATTTCTCTCTGTTCAGTGCATCCTCCTTAGTTACACAACCCTCATGTCCTCCACTCCTCCCTCATCATGTCCACAAACCTCATCTTCCTCTTCTCATTCTCCCTTCTAACTCCATCCCCACCATCCCTCTCCCTCCTTTGCTTTTTGCCCTTGTTATTAATCAATTTTATACCACAAAAAATTATTTTGGTTTAACATACGTTACAATTCATCCCTTGTCACAGCAATTAAAAATGAGAGGAAGTAATAGATTAATTATCAAGGCTGACTAGGAAATCCCTCATTCTATTGTGTACATATTTGTCATCAGAATGAATTGACAGTCGATAAGAACCTTATATGGACCTGGGGCTTGTTTCATAAAAGGGTCTTAGCTATGTAAGTTGTCTGGCGCAGAGCAAGGGTGCAATTATTTTGGCCCTTCGCACAGTGTCGTCAGGTGTCGTTATCCGTTGGAAATTCAAAAGCTTTAGGGTCTGAACGCGGCGATAACTGAACCCAGCTCCGCGCCAGACAACGTACATAGCTCAGACCCTTTCATGAAAAAAGCCCCTGAAAAAGCCCCGGATAAAAGTTGAGCATGATTTGATGTTGACAGCATCACATACTTGTCTTCTTGGACATATTATACAGATATTGACTGTCTTGAGGGGCAATATAACATTTGAGATCCTCAAGGGAAGTTATATTTGTGTCGAGGGACATTATATTTTTCCGAAGCGCGTAGCGCTGAGGAAAAATATAGTATTCCGAGACAAAAATATAACTCCCCAAGGGAAATGAAATGTTATATGGTTCCCGAAGGAAAAAGTCAATATCTGTTATATTATGATGACCTATAGATACAAATCAAGATAAATATAAATTTGGTGTTGAAATAAAATTATGGACAAGGGGAAATCATTAGATTAAATCGAAATCCTTCCAGTAGAACAGTGTGTTGTTATCGAAATGCTGCGCAAAATGCTTCTTTATTCGACCTTCCTTTCAAATTTACTTTCGGATCGCGCAATCTCCGTAGAAAGCTTAAAGGGTACCACCACCCAAAAATAATATTCTTATTAAAGAAAGGTAACATCTTTAGTATTCCATTCCATCAACAAGTTCACAAAAATATGTTTCCAGAAAAAAAATGTATAATTGGAAACGCATCACCATTCTAAAGCATGCGTTCATGCGGTCTGAATTACACAGACTGCTATGTGTGCGGTGAATTGCAATGCGTGCAGAGCGAACGACTCGCCCGGGAATCTATTGTTTACAAACGTGCGCGTGAATAGCTGCATTGGCGCACTCGCAAATGGTTGGCCCGTATGGAACCAGTAAATAGCAGTGGTTCCGTAAGTGGTGGACATTAATTGCTTTGTTTATGAATTACACAACCCTTTGCAAAATGTTGGGTATCTATTTGATATCACAAAACGGTACCAAAACATATAATAATGTGCTGTTCTTTGCCTGGTGGTCCCCTTTAACAACGCTGCGCGTGCCAGGATGCTAATACGCGCACATTGTTCATCTTCAGACACCCATTGTGACGTAAATTATGTCACCGGTCAATATAACGGCGTGATATTGACTGGTCGGTCAATATAACGCTTCTCATCCTTGTAGCGATGGTCACGTGACATCATTTTGACCAATCGCACACCAGTATCTTTATAGGTCATATAATATAACCCCTTAACCCATCAAGGACGAGAGCTATTTTTAGGCAAAATTGATCATTGTTTTCCTTTACAAATTGGCAACTCCTAAATTTTGTCGACCTATTAATGACATAAAAATAGGTGGAAAATATTTAGTAATTACAATTTAAGACAATACAAATATGAAGTGACTTTGCCGCAAAGTTGCCAATTTAAACGCGAATATCTGTTTAAAAAATATCACAATGTGTTGCCAATTTAAGGATTTTTCTGAATTATAGCGATTTACGTACCGTAAAACTCCGTGTATAAGACGCACTCGTGTATAAAACGCACCCCCAACTTTCTATTAAAAAAACAAAAACAAAAAAAAAAAACATTTTTTTTTTTTTTTTTTTTTTTAGAATATTCAATTTTTTAGAATATTCAATTAGTAGCAGTGTTACTGCTTAAAAACTTGCATTTTGTTTTGCTAACCACTATAATTTATGTAGGAAAAAGGTATATTTTGATAAATGTTCCCCCTTATATCAAGCTCTTGTCATGCCCTAGACCAGTTTAATATGCATTAAACATGACTACCGGGTGTCCCAAAAAAAAAATTCTAAATTCTTTTTTTTTTTTTTTTTTTTTTTTTTTGGCTGTACCTGTGTATAAGACGCACCCCCCACTATGAAAATTT
This sequence comes from Echinarachnius parma, assembly GCA_037951105.1. NCBI lineage: Eukaryota > Metazoa > Echinodermata > Echinoidea > Clypeasteroida > Echinarachniidae > Echinarachnius > Echinarachnius parma. The sequence continues at coordinate 8,142 of JBAMJV010003168.1, forward strand.
TCCGACGGAAAAAAAGTGCGTCTTATACACGGAGTTTTACGGTAATGATAAAAATCATTAAAAAATAACTAAAGCAGGTAGAGTAACAAAATAGGGCTTTAAAAATAGAGACATTTATGCTCTTTCTTCTTATACACTTCACATAAACTCTAGTCTTCTTCTAGTTAAAATGCAGGACTACCAAACCACAAATATGTGGGCCTTAGGCACTGATGGGCCAATTACAACATGGTAAAGACAATTATGTACATGTCTAATGTCTATATACAATGCATGTGATTAGTATGTTAGGGAAAGCAGAGTAAGAAGTTCCTAAAAGTTACCCTTTTTATCGGTGGCCTTGTTGGGCAAATGAAATTGAGTCCGATTATCACTTTTGGTTGCCTGAAACTAGATTCAGAAGCCCCAGAACAAAAGAAAACTTTGAATAGTCAATGGTTACATACAGTAGCATATGGTTACATAAAGTAGCATGTGGTTACATAAGGTTGCCCGGTTTAGCGTTATTGAATTTCTACTGGCCTGAAGCTCTTTTCAGTGGCCATTAGCCAATGTACCAGTGCTTATGTTGAGCCCTGGATAAGATGCCCAGAGCTTTATGACCCTAATTATCATACCCCCTCAGAACCCCCCTATCCCAATAAATCCATCATTAGATACAGGGATCTATAGGGGATAGAGTGAGAACCTGCCAAGTGGAAGATTGACTTTTCAACCCCTTGTTAATCTCTTGTCTCCCATTTGTCACGTATCTGCAGGTGAATCATTCATTCTGTTTCTATTAAAGCCTTTAGAGGCCCATTTCCTCTTCCTCTGACCTCCATTCTGTATTTCTTCCTGTTAGATGACCATTATGTAACTCCCTCCTCTGACCCCCATTCGGCCTTTCCTCCTGTTAGGTGACCATTATGTAACTTCCTCTGAGCCGTTTCCTTTTTTAATCTAAAGAAAACACAGAGATTCTCAGGTCTTCTCTGTCGTTTCTCCTTCATCGACATATTCTTTCTTTTGTTGAATTTATATTCTACAAATGTATCAAGGATACTCCCTAGATGTGTAAGACCCCGTTTACAGTGAGAAAAAGGCAGGGCCGGGCCAGGCCCGGGCCAGGCCGCGGCCGAGTTGGCCCCGCAATTTTGTGCGTTTACAGTGCGAGGCCAGGCCGCGGCCTACATTGTAACCTTCCAATATTTTGTCGTAGTGGCGCTCTGCATGTAAACAAACGATTATTTTGGGGGGCGCGCCGGGGGTCACAGTGTAGATCCTGTCGCGCGCGCGCGGGATATTTCCAATGAATCTTTTCCCCAATTCCCTATGTTTATGCATGTTAAATGCACGGCGAACTTTCGAATATCACAGCTGACACTTGGCTTGACACACCGAAGAAAATACCATGAAAGCGTGGGTTCGATTGTTATGGTACGGCGTCATTATCCTATGACGTAATGATCCTTTCACTTCCGGGGTAACAGTTGGCCCCGCAATTGGCCGCGCAATTGGCCCCGGTGCGTTTACAGTGAGAAAAGGCCGGGCCAGGCCGAGGCCGAGACTACCTCCAGAGCTGGTCCAAATGCGCGGCCAGTTTGGCCTCGCAATTGGCCGCGCAATTGGCCCCGGTGCGTTTACAGTGCGGGGCCTTTTGCTCACTGTAAACGGGGTCTTAGTCAAACTTGGTTGGGTAAAGCACAGTTTCTTATGATAACGCATTCATTGGAAATATACGTGTGAAATGTGAAGTTAACATTTATGTGAAGTCTAATGAAAATGTCCCAGGTAGCAATGCTCTGTTTTTGGAAAGATTTAAAATCTGCATTCAAATAGGATTCAATTTTAAAAGCAGTTGTGCATATTGTTTTTGTTTTTTTTATATTAGAAAGGATTATTAAAGCAGTAAATCTGAATCTAGGGTTCTAGTTAACAAAATTACTTTTTCCTCTTTTCTGCACAGTAGGAATAAGGAATAGTTAATAACCTGAATATAATCGGTCAAATAGGGAATTTCTCAATAGGCTTTGACCTCATGACGTGATTGTCCCATTAGCTTGTCTTCCACCATCGTGGTGATCAATTTTATCATTTTTTTTTCCGTATCGACCACATTCTTATCAGTTTTATTACTGCTGTCAACAATCCTTATCCTCTAATCCTCTGCTGAGACATTAGCGCCCAGGGGCTAGAGATAAGAAGTGCCAACCCTGATAAAATGTACTGGATGCAAGCTTGAGTGCTCAAAAATCACTACCGCTCCTCAGCCCTCCAGGAGCGGTATTCAGCTAGCTATAGAATTACCTAATGCTGCAAATCACTTCAAACAGAGATTTCAAAGAATGAATGAATGCTACATGACCATTTCTGGACTGGTCCCAAAAATGCTTGGGGTGGGGTCTATGGAGATCGAAACAACATTTCATGGATGAAGACCAGCTTTCTATAGCGCAGCTGGTAGAGCACCGGCACCAGAGGTCTCGGGTTCAAATCCCGGGAAACCCTTTTTTCTCTTTGAATTATTTAATTTATATTATATACTTCTGTAGTATTAAACAGATTGAAACTAAATCAAAATTCAACTTGTGACTACTTACAGAGATGATGTCATTCTTGTATTTGTCTCTGATAGCTTCCATATGACCGATCTTAATTAGTAGGTCAAATGGTTCCCATGCTTTCTCTATGACTGGGATGTAGGCCTGTTTTCATATGCACACAGTAAGTCTTACAACAGGAATTAACCTTCTCAGTATTATTGCGCACCAGTGCTGGTGCCTCTGGGATGGGGAGGGTTATATCGTAACCCCACAGTAAAATTAAAGAGGTCTGCGTAATGCATTGATGAGCTAATAATGGAGGTATGCTTGGTCCAGCTTCCCGTGCTCTATGGTGTATTTATATAGACATGCTATCGTGTAAAACCATCTGTAACCCTTCCCAGAAACCAGATCTCATTTACTCTATAGAGGTAAAGGCTCACATCACATGGGGCTGGGTTCACACTAGAGGTATATGGCTTGCATCACAGGGGCTGGATTCACACTAGAGGTAAACTGCTCACATCTCAGGGGCTGGGGTCACACTAGAGGTAAACTGCTCACATCTCAGGGACTGGGTTCACACTAGAGGTAAACAGCTCACATCTCAGGGACTGGGTTCACACTAGAGGTAAACAGCTCACATCTCAGGGGCTGGGTTCACGCTAGAGGTAAACTGCTCACATCTCAGGGACTGGGTTCACACTAGAGGTAAACTGCTCACATCTCAGGGGCTGGGTTCACACAGGGAAATTTCAGACTTAACAAATAATGTTCATAAATACAATTCAAACAGCATATAAAATACCTGGGGGCTCGGTTACTTAGCTCTTGAAATTTCCCAAACCTACTGTTTAAATATTAGATTTAGCTACAAAACTGTTATTATGAAGCTAGTACATGTATACAGAGATTGAAATAATGTTTTTTTTAATAACATATATTGTAAAATTCCTTAGGGGTATCGCTGAAAGGGGTATGGGAGAAAATGCCTTGCTTTGGGGAATTCTTTTTAATATCAACATTTTCTTTCCAACCAGAATTTTGTAACCAGAATTTTCGTAACCCCACAGTAAAATTAAAGAGGTCTGCGTAATGCATTGATGAGCTAATAATGGAGGTATGCTTGGTCCAGCTTCCCGTGCTCTATGGTGTATTTATATAGACATGCTATCGTGTAAAACCATCTGTAACCCTTCCCAGAAACCAGATCTCATTTACTCTATAGAGGTAAAGGCTCACATCACATGGGGCTGGGTTCACACTAGAGGTATATGGCTTGCATCACAGGGGCTGGATTCACACTAGAGGTAAACTGCTCACATCTCAGGGGCTGGGGTCACACTAGAGGTAAACTGCTCACATCTCAGGGACTGGGTTCACACTAGAGGTAAACAGCTCACATCTCAGGGACTGGGTTCACACTAGAGGTAAACAGCTCACATCTCAGGGGCTGGGTTCACGCTAGAGGTAAACTGCTCACATCTCAGGGACTGGGTTCACACTAGAGGTAAACTGCTCACATCTCAGGGGCTGGGTTCACACAGGGAAATTTCAGACTTAACAAATAATGTTCATAAATACAATTCAAACAGCATATAAAATACCTGGGGGCTCGGTTACTTAGCTCTTGAAATTTCCCAAACCTACTGTTTAAATATTAGATTTAGCTACAAAACTGTTATTATGAAGCTAGTACATGTATACAGAGATTGAAATAATGTTTTTTTTAATAACATATATTGTAAAATTCCTTAGGGGTATCGCTGAAAGGGGTATGGGAGAAAATGCCTTGCTTTGGGGAATTCTTTTTAATATCAACATTTTCTTTCCAACCAGAATTTTGTTTTAGAGCTAAGGAACAGGCTCATTGTTTGTGAGCGCATTTAGCACGTTAGGTCATGAACTCCGACATAAATACCTGAATGTCCCACTTTCCAAGTCTGGTTCCCATAGCAACTTTGTTTACGGAGCAGTGCATGTTGTGTTTACGGAGCAGTGCATGTTGTGCATAGTGTTTAGTAGAATGTGCACAACTATCAAGTCTTTTAGCTGCAACTTTGAAGTCTCCTGCCATGAACTCCCTTTAGAAGTAGTACAGTACTATCAAACAAAATGGCCACTGTGTTGCTACAAGCATGCTTTGCACACTGTACTGAAGGGGTAATAGAGTAATAGTCCTACCCATCATGGTCCCCTGGAGTATACCTGGTATGTGTTTTCTAGTTTTAGTTTAGAACTAAATGGTTAAGATAGTATTCTTACCCGAGTGGTCCCCTGGAGTATACCTGGTATGTGTTTTCTAGTTTTAGTTTAGAACTAAATGGTTAAGATAGTAATAGTCTTACCCGAGTGGTCCCCTGGAGTATACCTGGTATGTGTTTTCTAGTTCTAGTTTAGAACTAAATGGTTAAGATAGTAATAGTCTTACCCGAATGGTCCCCAGGAGTATACCTGGTATGTGTTTTCTAGTTTTAGTTTAGAACTAAATGGTTAAGAGAGTAGTCTTACCCGAGTGGTCCCCTGGAGTATACCTGGTATGTGTGTTCTAGTTGGAGGCACATTAGGTCACGATCTCCATCACAATCCTCATTATGATAATCCTGTCCTATTTTTAGTTGCCATGACAACTTCATGCATGTTGAGTATGTTTGGGTAAACATTTGTTGGTTAAACTCCCCCACCTTCCCCCCTTCTTCCTCCACCCCTCCCCCAAACCACCAAGAACACTACCATCACCAAAATCATGACATTCACACATACAAACAATAATCCTCAAACATTCATGAATTTATACTTACAAACACATAATCATACAAACATTCATACATACAAAAAATGTACTTCCAAACACGCATACAAACAAACAAACAACAGAAAGACACATTCATACGAGCATACACAATTTACAAAATCACATATACATGTATACAAGCACATTTACATATAAACACAAACAAATGCTACAAACACTCACACATTATAATAAACACATGAATACAAACTGACATCATTCATACATACATGTATGTAAACAAACATATATATGTACATACAAACACATACATGCAAACACATATGCAAAACAAGATTACAAACACTCCTGCATACAAACAGACAAACATACATAAACAGATCCTAATTGTTCTGGCATTTCCCTGGTAGTCCCCCGAAGTAGGTCCATAGTAGGCCCAGAGCCTGGAGGTCAATGTCACATTGCAGGGCTAATTGCTGATGGAGTGTTGTGTGGATTAATGGTCTCACTTACTACCTGCCTCAATCCAGCCCTCACAGGCTCACAGGGTGTAGACCCTCACTCTACTTTACCCCCTAACACTTCATTACTACCTGCCTCAATCCAGCCCCCACAGGCTCACAGGGTGCAGACCCTCACTCTACTTTACCCCCTAACGCTACATTACTACCTGCCTCAACCCAGCCCTCATTGGCTCACAGGGTGCAGACCCTCACTCTACTTTACCCCCTAACACTTCATTACTACCTGCCTCAATCCAGCCCCCACAGGCTCACAGGGTGCAGACCCTCACTCTACTTTACCCCCTAACGCTTCATTACTACCAGCCTCAACCCAGCCCTCACAGGCTCACAGGGTGCAGACCCTCACTCTACTTTACCCCCTAACGCTACATTACTACCTGCCTCAACCCAGCCCTCACAGGCTCACAGGGTGCAGACCCTCACTCTACTTTACCCCCTAACGCTACATTACTACCTGCCTCAATCCAGCCCTCACAGGCTCACAGGGTGCAGACCCTCACTCTGCTTTACCCCCTAACGCTACATTACTACCAGCCTCAATCCAGCCCTCACAGGCTCACAGGGTGCAGACCCTTGCTCTACTTTACCCCCTAACGCTTCATTACTACCTGCCTCAATCCAGCCCCCACAGGCTCACAGGGTGCAGACCCTCACTCTACTTTACCCCCTAACGCTACATTACTACCTGCCTCAATCCAGCCCTCACAGGCTCACAGGGAGCAGACCCTCACTCTACTTTACCCCTAACGCTACATTACTACCTGCCTCAATCCAGCCCTCACAGGGTGCAGACCCTCACTCTACTTTACCCCCTAACGCTGCATTACTACCTGCCTCAACCCAGCCCTCACAGGCTCACAGGGTGCAGACCCTCACTCTACTTTACCCCTAACGCTACATTACTACCTGCCTCAATCCAGCCCTCACAGGGTGCAGACCCTCTCTCTACTTTACCCCCTAACGCTACATTACTACCTGCCTCAACCCAGCCCTCACAGGCTCACAGGGTGCAGACCCTCACTCTACTTTACCCCTAACGCTACATTACTACCTGCCTCAATCCAGCCCTCACAGGCTCACAGGGTGCAGACCCTCACTCTACTTTACCCCCTAACGCTACATTACTACCTGCCTCAACCCAGCCCTCACAGGCTCACAGGGTGCAGACCCTCACTCTACTTTACCCCCTAACGCTACATTACTACCTGCCTCAACCCAGCCCTCACAGGCTCACAGGGTGCAGACCCTCACTCTACTTTACCCCCTAACGCTACATTACTACCTGCCTCAACCCAGCCCCCACAGGCTCACAGGGTGCAGACCCTCACTCTACTTTACCCCCTAACGCTACATTACTACCTGCCTCAACCCAGCCCTCACAGGCTCACAGGGTGCAGACCCTCACTCTACTTTACCCCCTAACGCTACATTACTACCTGCCTCAACCCAGCCCTCACAGGCTCACAGGGTGCAGAACCTCACTCTACTTTACCCCCTAACACTCCATTACTACCTGCCTCAATCCAGCCCTCACAGGCTCACAGGGTGCAGACCCTCACTCTACTTTACCCCCTAACGCTTCATTACTACCAGCCTCAACCCAGCCCTCACAGGCTCACAGGGAGCAGACCCTCGCTCTACTTTACCCCCTAACGCTACATTACTACCTGCCTCAATCCAGCCCTCACAGGCTCACAGGGTGCAGACCCTCACTCTACTTAACCCCCTAACGCTACATTACTACCTGCCTCAACCCAGCCCTCACTGGCTCACAGGGTGCAGACCCTTGCTCTACTTTACCCCCTAACGCTACATACCTGCCTCAACCCAGCCCTCACAGGCTCACAGGGTGCAGACCCTCACTCTACTTTACCCCCTAACGCTACATTACTACCTGCCTCAACCCAGCCCTCACAGGCTCACAGGGTGCAGACCCTCACTCTACTTTACCCCCTAACGCTTCATTACTACCTGCCTCAATCCAGCCCTCACAGGCTCACAGGGAGCAGACCCTCACTCTACTTTACCCCTAACGCTACATTACTACCTGCCTCAATCCAGCCCTCACAGGGTGCAGACCCTCACTCTACTTTACCCCCTAACGCTGCATTACTACCTGCCTCAACCCAGCCCTCACAGGCTCACAGGGTGCAGACCCTCACTCTACTTTACCCCCTAACGCTGCATTACTACCTGCCTCAACCCAGCCCTCACAGGCTCACAGGGTGCAGACCCTCACTCTACTTTACCCCCTAACGCTACATTACTACCTGCCTCAACCCAGCCCTCACAGGCTCACAGGGTGCAGACCCTCACTCTACTTTACCCCTAACGCTACATTACTACCTGCCTCAATCCAGCCCTCACAGGCTCACAGGGTGCAGACCCTCACTCTACTTAACCCCCTAACGCTTCATTACTACCTGCCTCAATCCAGCCCTCACAGGCTCACAGGGTGCAGACCCTCACTCTACTTTACCCCCTAACGCTACATTACTACCTGCCTCAACCCAGCCCTCACTGGCTCACAGGGTGCAGACCCTCACTCTACTTAACCCCCTAACGCTTCATTACTACCTGCCTCAATCCAGCCCTCACAGGCTCACAGGGTGCAGACCCTCACTCTACTTTACCCCCTAACGCTACATTACTACCTGCCTCAATCCAGCCCTCACAGGCTCACTGGGTGCAGACCCTTGCTCTACTTTACCCCCTTAATGATTTCATTACAAGGTACCACAAATAGGGCATTACTTACCCCCCCCCCCCTAACTCTTTTACCAGGATATCACAAAGAGAAGCTTTACTTCACCCCCCCCCCCCCCCCCATCCCCTTAAAACTCTCTGATCAGGTTATCATGGGACATAACATGTCATGCACTGAAAGTTGTGCTATAATGAGAAATTTAACTTCAAAATTCTTTTCCAAATTGAAAAAAAAAACACTTTGATTGCAGTTAGATATCGTTCATGTTTTAAAAAATACAATACAGGGCATAAAGCATGATTCCACAGCCTTTGACATAATATATTGGATTTGTTATTCTGTTTGTTTCAACAAATATAATTAGTCATATGTCTTTATTAAGGCGTACATGTACATTAATTTGGTTGCCAATTTGAGCTTGTTTCATTCTCAGTCTACTTGTATTCCGTTTACCAGCAAGTCTTCAAGGATTAAGGTCCCCTTCAAATCATATTTCATGAAAGAAGATGAAAGATGGTTAGCCTGTGAAGTGAATGGGCATTGCAACACAGGGTTACTGTTCTCTAGCTTTGTTTATTTCAATGCGATTCTTTACGGCATACACACATCACCCATTACACATACATTTATATAAAGCTCTACGTGTAACTATGTAGATGTGCTTCCTCAGTGATGTAATCAATCCCTGTATACACTGACTGTACCCACTCTCCCACAGCTAATATAACAACCGGTGAGCCCTGATAAATCATCTATCTCTGGGATGAGAACACCATACCTGAGCCGTGACACTTGCCAATGCAATGTCATCAGTAGCGGCTGCCTCATTTGTCAGCTAGTGCTCTATGTTTACATGCATTCCAGGGCACCAGGCATATTGGGTGCTAGTGAGCCCCCTTCTTCCTTTTCCTCCCCCTCCCCTCTTTAAGTTCCTGGCTGCCCCCTCCTATGCCCCTTGTCCCTCTCCCAATGCCCACCCTTCCATTACACCCCTTTCACTTTTCCCACAGTGCTTTACACATACAGTGTGCAATCTGGAACCAGGTTTATGGGGGAATTTGTTTGCCCCTCTTCTGTTCACCCCCCCCCCCCTCCCCTAATTCAAATCTCCGTCCCTTCTCCACTGTCACTTTTCTCATTCCCCCCCCCCCCCCCCACCCTCAATTATCCCCCTTCCCATTTCCCCTAGTGCTATAGTATATTATGTATGAAATCTGGAATCGGGCTTATGGGGGCTTTGTTCGCCCCTTCCAATCTGTTCACTCTCCTCACCCCCCTACCTCCCCCATTCCAATCTCTGTCCCTTCTCCACTGTCTTCTCCACCTTCTCATTCACCCTTCCCCCTCCCATTTCCCCCTAGTGCTATCCTCACCCCCCCCCCTCAAATCTCCATACGTCCCCCACCCTATGTCCTTGTTACCCCCCTGTGGCCTAGCTACTTCCCCTCCCCTCACTAACCCTACTGCCTGTGATTCCATTCCTCTCTCTCTCTCTCTCCCTACTCCTTGCTTCATTGTTGTATTCTGACAGGAAGCAGTTTCCTTCACCTATGACCTACTTCTCCCCATTCACATTTGCTCTCATTATGTCTTTCTTTAATTATGTTTCTGTTTATGTTTGTTTGTTTGTTTGTTTGTTTGTTTGTTTGTTTGTTTGTTTTTACAGATTTTCCCTGTATGTTTTGTTTTTGTCAAATTATCAAGGGGAGGGGGTGGCATGTGCTCCCCCATGTGCTATTCCACTGCTGCTCTATCTTATACTCCCTGATTGCCGATTTCTTCTGTCATAAAGTTCTTCTTTGAAATCCATTCATCTCTTCCCTTTGTATCTTAAACACACATATATGTAATTTACTAAGTATTGTTATAATAAAATCTCTCTAGACTCTGTCATTCCTTTGTGCACAATATATCACAATAGATTTATGATATTGCATTTTATCTGTATCATTTCTATGTGCACTATTATACAAATAATACACGGTCTAGAGTGTGTTGTGTAAATGCAAGGCACGCAAGGTTTTGTCAGCTTGCGCAACGCACGCGGCATAAGCCGAGCACGGACAAAACCGAGAGTGAGTTGCATTTACACAACGCACTCTAGACTTTGCATTATGTTTGTTGAAATGAATGAATAGTCACATGAAATGATTTAAGCAATCACATTACTGGATCTACCAGAGTTGTTAATAAATCCCAGTCAATATATTAGATTGTATTAATCCATGTGTACTTCTTTGTTTCCCCCCAGGGTGAGGATGGTCCCCAGGGCCAGGGGCTGATTGGTCCACCAGGTCAACCTGTAAGTATAACATATTTCTTGATCTACCACCATTATTTATTCAACCATTCTACTATATTATTAGAGATGTCAACCCTCCCTGATTTGTATTTATTTTGTTTTATATATCACTCCACACAAATTAAACGCCTCCCTGCTTTTTTGTGAGATTATTCCCAAATGCTGTATGCAGTTAATAGAATGCTCCCTGAAAGCTGAATGTGAAGGTTGGCATCTCTGTAATTTACTATGACAATAAACATTCTCCATAAATACACATTACAGACCTAAGTTTAAAACAGGGAGAAAAAGCAAGAAACATTGACAGGGATCCACATAAATTAAGTTCTTCACTATGTATCAAGTGGCATAACATTTGTAAAAAGTAAAATATATCAAGTTTAAAACATTGGGAGACTGATTCACTCTGGTGTAGATGAATAAATGTCATATGAGATGATGTGTTGGTATAATGTCTCTAACAAGAGAGGGGGCTATTGCATATGTAACAGTGGTCTCCAGCTTATAATATTTCAGTATTTCATTATGAACTGTTATCTGCATGGCAGTTATAAAACCAAGATAACTTTTCTTGATGTGATGTGTGAAGTCAAGATTCCTTATTTTAGGGCCCTGTGAATGAATTAACATCTTGATATTCTCATATAATTTTGTACCCATACTTTTGTCAGTGTTTAATCCTTACAACATATATCTTACAACATTTTCTGCAAATGAACATATTTCTTGATTCGCTTTTGATTGCAGGGTCCCTCAGGCAACCCAGGTAGACCTGGTCCACCAGGACAGTACATCCCTTCAGAAAGAGGCTACACAGGAGAGGATGGCAGACCAGGACTAGATGGACCAAGGGTGAGTTGAACCTAGCTAATATAGATCTAGATCTTGTCAATATCTTATGATTAGGTCTAGTTATGTCTTGACAGTATGTCCCTTTGCCTAGAAGAAAAAGATGCTTACCGATGATGGGCGAGGACTTGATGGACCAAGGGGTGAGCTTGATTGTAGCTTCTATGGATCTAGTTCAAACCTAGTCTAGATATGTCTAGGTCTAATAATTAAGACCAGTTCTGACTGGGCAGTACATGTACTTTCCTTCACCAAGAGGCCTCATACCAAGGGTCAGTTATAACTGACCCTTGGTATGAGGCCTCTTGGTGAAGGAACTGACCCTTGGTATGAGGCCTCTTGGTGAAGGAAAGTACATGTACTGCCCAGTCAGAACTGGTCTTAATTATTAGACCTAGACATATCTCAAAGAAGATGTTATATGCATGTAGATTATTCTGTTTACAATGAAAATCTCAATGATATTCACGAACTCAATGTACTTTTTTTGTACACGGCATGAAATTATCCCGTAGACAATTTCATATCTGAACACTTCAATCGTAAATATCTTTTGAACGAAATGGAAATTTGAAAAAACGAAACCTGTCCTGTGCTTTTATTGTTAATATGAATATGATAAGGTATGAGAGAACCACTAGAGTTCCAAGTAAGTTTTGAGGATTTGGACAATGTTACTAAGTCCCTTTAACGTGACACAAAGAGATAGTGTGGAAACGGTATGAACACCGTACCACAAATTGCTAGCATTGTTTCCAAAACAGATTAATTTTCTACAGAATATTGTACCTCAAATAGCATGAAACTATGTTGTTTTTTTGCAGGGGGACAAGGCAGAGTTGGGTTCCAAATAGCATGAAACTATCCTTTGCAATCGTAGTTTAACTAAGTCTTATCTATGTTGTTCTTTGCAGGGCGACCCAGGACGAGTTGGGTTACAAATAGCATGAAACTATCCTTTGCAATCGTAGTTTAACTAAGTCTTATCTATGTTGTTCTTTGCAGGGCGACCCAGGCCGAGTTGGGTTCCAAGGACCAGGAGGAGACAAGGGAGTCAAAGGAATCAAAGTGAGTTGCAGCAATAGTAACATCAGGGATAACGTTTGTTCTTAATTCATCAATCAATTATGGACTTTATTTTCAATAAATTGTTTTTAATTTAAACTAAATTAGAATTTCAAGATAATATTTTTTAATCTATCAATTTCAGTTATTCCTGTAACTTAAAAAAGGGACTTGCCCCTCACACTCAAGTATGAATTCTTCTCTAAAAATATATCAACTGAAGGCATGATTTCCATCAGACATGCTTTCCCAAGCCCTCCCCCCCAAAAAAAAACAACAACAACAACAACAACAACAAACAAATTAACAAACAAACAAGAATTAATTAATACTAAAATAGATAAATTAATAACAAGTGAAAAATACTTCTCCTGCACTCCTTTACTCTACCAAAATATATCATATGTACATTTTAACTTGAAAACGGTTCCAGGTAATCATATATATGTACTGCATTTAAGCCTTTCCCGGACATTATTTCACAGGTCAAACTCAGAATATGTTGCTGATTTCAAACACATTGTACTAACTTGCATATGTTTGTTATGATCTACTAAAGGTTATCCATATTTATCTGAAAGTAGTTCTAGCCTAGGATATGTTTTTGATGCCATACACTGTGCTTACTTTCAAATGTTTGCTATGAGTCTGCCAGGGTTATCATACGAGGCTGGAATATGTGCTGATTTAATTCAGTGTTCTAATTGCTCATTATTTACCATGATTATTTTTTAGGAAAACAGTTTTAGATATTCATTTACATGTACTTTCTTTATACCTTTTCCCTGGTGTTATATCACATGTCAAGTCCAATATACATTGCTTATTTCCTAACTTTTAAATCTTTGCTATGCTTTGTCCAGGGCTACCTAGGAGACGGAGGTTCGCCCGGAGACACAGGAGAGGATGCCATACGACCCGACCTTGTCAGAGGAATAAAGGTCAGTTATGCAACATGACACAGGTCAGAGATTGGTTAAACAAGGTCACATGACCTTGTCAGAGGAATAAAGGTCTGTTATGCAACATGACACAGGTCAGAGATTGGTTAAACGTGGTCACATGACCTTGTCAGAGGAATAAAGGTCAGTTATGCAACATGATACAGGTCAGAGATTGGTTAAACGTGGTCACATGACCTTGTCAGAGGAATAAAGGTCTGTTATGCAACATGATACAGGTCAGAGATTGGTTAAATGTGGTCACATGATCTTGTCAGAGGAATAAAGGTCAGTTATGCAACATGATACAGGTCAGAGATTGGTTAAATGTGGTCACATGACCTTGTCAGAGGAATAAAGGTCAGTTATGCAACATGTTACAGGTCAGAGATTGGTTAAACGTGGTCACATGACCTTGTCAGAGGAATAAAGGTCTGTTATGCAACATGACACAGGTCAGAGATTGGTTAAACAAGGTCACATGACCTTTAATTTATTTCATTTTGTTGAAGGTTTGGGTTTGGTCAGATGTTTGAATGTTAGTTATGAAACATTGTATATACAACGCTCGAAATTAGCACAGGCCCGATGGCCCGGGGCCACCAAAAATTGCTGTCGGGCCAGTAAAAAACTCTTCCAATGTTTGCTGGCCCGATCGGGCCTCCAAATGTTTGAAACAATTGAGCACAATATTATGGTACTTATTGCAAATTTGATACCTCACAGAAAATACTTGATTTGTGGTTTAAAAAGAAAGGAAAGAGAGCTCAATAATGATCAGTTTTGTGCGATTTTTTCTTCTTCTGCAGACAGCTAGCTCAGAAAAGACGCAAATTATTATAATTAGCATTGTTTCTGCCCCACCCCCCATACAGCATGTTCCACTTGGGATAGGTAGAAGGGTATCAAATTAATTCTGCTATCAGTTCAGTTTGTATATAAAACTTGAATAAATGATAGGAAGTATCAAGAATAATATTTGCTATAGTACTTGCGGAAATAAATTTAGAGAAATGTCCGATTTGTAAAAGTTTAATTTGTGTTGTTTTCCATTCTGTTTATTCCCACACCCCCGTTTTGTGAATGGAGCATTCCAATTTCCATATATGGAATATGTGCTTCGGCAGTGAGATCGAGAATGTTTACGATCAATTCATCAATGTTTGACACCAAAATTTCAACAACAGAAACCCACAATTTGAAAATATTTAATTTTTGTGAGGTTTATAAACAATAATCCATCGAAAAGTGAGGTTAAAAGTCTAAAATGTGAGAGGATATTTTAATAATCGATCAAATTTGGTTCGCATGTAAAATTCAACATAGCCCATGTTCATGTTGTGTCTGCATTGTCTACGTCTTGTCAGGTTTCGTCTTGTCGGGTTTCGTCTTGTCTGTGTCCGTAAGTTTACGAAGAATTTATAAATGTTTGACTGTTTTACAAATATAGCACCACAATTTGAAAAATGTGTCATTCAGGACAGGTTTCAAAACAATATTCTACGGAATTGTGAGATTAAAAGACTGATATAAGTACAAATTTCCTTTATCAATCACATTTGTCATGCATGTCAAACTCAACAAATTATGTTCGCTGTATTCGAAATCGGATACAGTGCAGTATGATCGGTGACTTGTCAAGTTTGCAGCCGATGTTTACAAAGAATTGGGCTTTTTGACTTCAAATTATTAAGTTAAAATACCACAATTTAAAAACATGTTATTTGTCTGAGATTTTCACATGACATTTACACCGAATGTTGAGGTCAAATTTGTATAATAACAGTGAATTTCCCACTTTTCCACAGTTTTGAATGTGCTATGAATTTTCTCCTTTTTTCTTGTTTTTCTTTATTTTCTTCGGGCCAGTAGATTTTGGTTTCGGGCCACCAAAATTGGAAAAATACTAATTTTACTGGCCCGACCGGGCCACCAGCAAAAAAAGTTAATTTCGAGCGCTGGTATATATCTTGTGATATGATCAAAACCAAGTCAAAGATTGGGAGAACATAGTCATATTATTGTCAGCTCCATTCAGTATGTTCAATAACCAGAGGATTGAAGGTCAGTTATGGAACATGGTATTTTTCATGTGACTTGTTCAAATGAATACAAGTCATAGATCATTGGGTAAGCATGATCACATAACTTTAAATTTCATTCAGTTTGTTCAACAACCAGGTTTTGTCAGAGGATCATAATACAGTTATGGATCAT
Organism: Echinarachnius parma; assembly: GCA_037951105.1. Classification (NCBI taxonomy): domain Eukaryota; kingdom Metazoa; phylum Echinodermata; class Echinoidea; order Clypeasteroida; family Echinarachniidae; genus Echinarachnius; species Echinarachnius parma. The sequence goes on from JBAMJV010003168.1 coordinate 24,027, forward strand.
GGTATGTATCATGTAACTTTATTAAATGGAACTCATAGATTGGTCAAACATAGTCATGTGACCCAACATCGTTCAATCTGATCAACGAGCAGACCTTTTCAGGGGGTTAAGGGTCAGTTATGGGACATTGTGCTATCATGCTAGGACAGCTCACCAACAGTTTTTGGAATCTTCTAAAAGGCCCTAATATTATTTATTTATTTATTTATTTATTTATTTTGGGTATAAAAGCAACTACCATGGCAGCCCGCAGGCCGAATTGAGGTAGTTTTACAAAGATATAATACAAAATTGCAAAGGGTACAAACTACATATAATAATAAAATAATTTTACATACGAGAACATAATCACATGTATAATATAATATAACTTAATTGGCTTTCAAAAATACAAAACATAGGGTGAACTAGTAGGGCAACGTGCATGGTTGGTTCGCATATATACACAGCAACAACCACAAACTTGTATTATCTAACACATTCTATATTCACACACTCGGTACGCACATCTTTTTGTGTTGATATCGCACAAAACATACTGGACACTCGCATACCATGCTGCATGTACACATGCTGCATGTAGACACAAACACAAACGTACGCATTTATAAAACACTCCGCATAATTCCATGGGCGCAGATCCGTACGTGATGCCCATTCATAAGGGGGGGGTGAATGAATAGATCATCCCCTGATGAAAAGGCACCAATAACGGGACTACGCCCAATGATAAACTCGTACATTTGCATTCATAAACAATCATGTTATGCACGCATTACAGACAAGTGAACACGCACGGATAATCACGCGTCAAACATAGCAAAGACAGACAAACACGCACCGCTTATGAGCATTTACAAACACACACACACACACCGTTACACATGCACATTCGTAGCGTACACACACATTATAGACAAGTGAACACGCACAGAGAATCACACGTCAAACATAGCAGAGACAGACAAACACGCATACCTCTTTAAAGGGCAATGCAACTCAAGAATAGAGTTTATCCTACTTGATATATTGTAATATGCCTTTTTATTATATATAACATAACTCCGACTCAGATTTCTGCTTTGGGAGAAATATGTGAAAACTCTATCGGGCTTACCACTATTCATGCGAACACTGGAGGCCGCCATTATTAGGTGTGTGCGGACTTATGGTCAGTGATATGCACTAATGCATTTCAAAAGGACCTACATGTATTGTTACCGTTGTCTGAATACTTGTAGATGTTTTGACGAGTCTGTAAATCAGTGAAAAGCTTTTTGTTCGGCCCGTAGCGCACTCGTCATAGTTTGCAATGCATGTCGGGCAATTACAAGGACATGGCCGCTCCCATCACCTTTTGCCGCCGTAAGAATTAGTAAAATGTGGGTATGTTCACGTAAGGATTTCATGGGATCCAGGAGGCCAAAATTGCCAAGTTATGTATCAAATAAAATGTCTCTTCACCCTCTAAACGATAATAATAGCCGAAAGCCATAGTTTCATTGCCCTTTAAGGGACACAATCACCAATCCTGTTTCAAAGTTAAAACATTTGTATTTAAACCATTCTATTTTTACTGATCAAAACATTGATACAGTAGATATACCAGAAACTCACACAAAAATGATTTCTGTGTTGGAATATAAAATGGTTACTTAATTATCATTAAAACAAAACATACATTAATAAATTAAACTTCATGAAGTTTAATTTATGTCTAGAAATTAGATGTCACTCAAGTTTGAATTCAATTTCTCCCTGGGAAATTGTTTCATTGATGAGGCAAATGTTCCTGGTCATAATGAAGGACACATCTAGGCCTGTTCACAAAGGTGCAGTAAGTTTCCAGTTAAGTAGCTCGTTAGAAATTATCATTTAGCTCCTCAGAGTCATGAATAAGACAATAGTACATGTACCTTACATAGCATTTGAAGTATACATGTAAAGCATGTTCAAAGCATTTTAATCAAGTTAACCAATTGCAACAGGTCTCAAATTCTCCTCAATCATGTTAGAGAAGAACCTTCATATAAACTAACTATCCTTTGTGAACAGGCCTCCTAGCCTCAGTGTGGCATATGGAAGACACATTAGCTGCCATCTCTTATCCCTGACATTATCTACAACCATCAGCAGAACATGTTGTGGTAATCATTGCTAAGCTCTGCCATGAAGCATGAGAGAATGGTAGGAATTCATGGAATCTATGGTCTGATGTCACTGGGCTTATCTGGGCAGCTGATGGAAATCTGATATGTATTTAGAATGGAGACTAGTGATGAAATGTGGGCACTGATTGATACAATCTGTTGCATGAATTTGGTTTATATTGGTTAAAATTTCAATTTTGTGAGAGTAATTTTATCTGTTATTACAATATGTTACATAAACATGTTACATTTACATAAAATAACATATTACAATATGTTACATAAAATGTAATATAAACTTGTAAGGTCCAGGTTATACTATGAAAACATGAATAAGTATGTTTAGTATTAAAGCAGCAGGTTTATCACTAACCATATGTGTTTGGTTTGTTGAATGTTTGGGGAGCCTTATCACCAGGATCATTCTATTCCATCAACGAGGAAAGATAGGGAACATGTATTGGATTGTTCAAACAAAATTTACAAATTAGGTTGCATGTATATTACTAGTTCTTTACTTCAGTTATGATTTGTTAATTTTTTTTTATATAACATAGGGAGAGAATATCCTGATAACTTTGGACCATTCTATCCCATCCACAGGGAAGGAGGATGGCTTAGACTAGATCTAGGTTGTTTAGATGACTTCTTTACTTGTTTACTGTTTTGTTTACTTGTTTGTTTATCACAGGGAGAGCCTGGAGAACCGGGTCCACCAGGATCCTTCTATCCCATCGACAAGGAGAGAGAGAGGGAACATCTATTTAGGATGGTTTAGACTTGATCTAGTTTGCCAAGATGATTTGTTTACTTGTTTACTGTTTTGTTTACTGTTTTGTTTATCACAGGGAGAGCCTGGAGAACCGGGTCCACCAGGATCCTTCTATCCCATCGACAAGGAGAGAGAGAGGAAACATCTATTTAGGATGGTTTAGACTAGATCTAGTTTGCCAAGATGATTTGTTTACTTGTTTACTGTTTTGTTTACTTGTTTACTGTTTTGTTTACTTGTTTACTGTTTTGTTTACTTGTTTGTTTATCACAGGGAGAGCCAGGAGAACCCGGTCCACCAGGATCCTTCTATCCCATCGACAAGGAGAGAGGGAGGGAACATCTATTTAGGATAGTTTAGACTAGATCTAGTTTGCCAAGATGATTTGTTTACTTGTTTACTTGTTTGTTTATCACAGGGAGAGCCTGGAGAACCAGGTCCACCAGGATCCTTCTATCCCATCGACAAGGAGAGAGGGAGGGAACATCTATTTAGGATGGTTTAGACTAGATCTAGTTTGCCAAGATGATTTGTTTACTTGTTTACTTGTTTGTTTATCACAGGGAGAGCCAGGAGAACCGGGTCCACCAGGATCCTTCTATCCCATCGACGGACCAGGAGAGGGAAGATCTATCAAAGGGGAAAAGGGACTTACTGGACCAAAGGTCAGTCTCCTCTATTCTTGACATTAAACACAAATATTGTGCAGAGCTAAAAAAATATGTTCTTCCATGAAGATCTTTTTGAAAGTTGATAGTTGAAAGGTCTGTACCTTCTTTTCCAGAGAGAAAAAAACGAAAGGTCAATCTTTTCTGCCCTTCACATCATACAAATATTGTGCTGATTTCAACAAATAATATTCTTTAATGTAGATCTTTTCTCAAAAGTTGATAGTTAAAAGGTTGGTACTTTCTTTTGCAGAAAGAAATACAAAAGATGATTCTTTAGATATTGTTTTTCTTTGGTGAAGACCTTTTTATTCAAGTTCTCACTTAAAGAAATTGGTGATGAAGTATATTCTTAGACTGATTAACCTTTTTTCAGAGTTAAAATGATGCACATGATAAATGAGTTGGTTTGAACTGTACCTACAGACAGTGGATGATAATTGTCATAATGAGTTGGGTTGCATTGTGGGAAGACTTAAGCTCTCTGCAGACAGAGCCGACTCGACCCGATTCGACTAGTTTTCATTCGGATCGGCTCAGTTTTCAGTGCCTCGCGACACACATTTTGCCAGTCGAGAGACAGTCGGTTGCCAGTTGGGGCCGATTCAACACGATGAAACAGATCCGACCGACCGGGCCCACCTCTAGCCTGATTGAAACCAGTCGGATCGGGTCAAGTCGGCTCTGTCTGCAGAGGGCTTTAGTGGCAAGAATTTACATCCTTATTATTGATAAGAAATGCTACCTTTAATTTCGTAATAAGTAACTGTGGATAATTCAGATGAGAAAAGAAGCAAATGTGGTCCATTGTGACTGTTAAATACCAGTCTACCAGATTCAAGTCATTACAAACAATGCAAGAGAGCAAGATTTATCCCAGTGTCAGAGATTATTGTTAATATTTGTGAAAAATTTACCTTTAGTTCTGATGTGATTAATGTTATACAACTTTTGAATTTTCTGCAGTTTGTGCAATGCAGTGATTTAACATATCAATGTATTCTTAAATGTATTACTTGCAGGGTATGTACAACAATCAATTATTATATTAATGTATGTTTGTTTCTTATTTTCCTGACAGGGCCAAAAGGGTTACCAAGGTTACCAGGGCCCCAAGGGTCTCACAGGAATGGTGGTAAGAATTCTCTCATATTTCTATTTGAAGTCCTTCCCATGCCAATTTGTCACATAATGTGGCACCTATCTCTGATTGATTAGCCCTAGGCCACACATCTTCTATAAGTAGTGACATCCACAGAGAGTGACTATTCTAGGACCAGTGGTAAGGATTCTCTCATATGTATGTAAATGATCTTCTCAATGCCTTTAAAGGGATCTAGTAACTTTGTTGACATGTTCAAAAAGTGATGAACGGTTGATGCAATGTATATTGTTGTTATCTGATATGTCCACAGGGTATTGTGTGAAAATTTCAAGTCAAATGGACGTTGGATGGCCGAGTAATGAGCAAAAATGTAAAGTGATATTCACTAACTCACTGCACTCACTTTGTACACGGTTTCAAAACTCCAACGGATATTTTATTATCTGAACACTTCAATCGTACGTATCTTTGTAACGAAAGGGAAATTTGAAAAACCAAAACCTGTCCCATGATTTTATTGTTAATACTAATACAACAAGGTATGAGGGAACCGCTAGAATTCATATTTGATTTTGAGGATTTTGACAATGTTACTAAGTCCCTTTAAGCCCCTTGGAAGGATCGCTCCCAAGGGAGTGGAGATGGTGCGCACAATATGTGCTGTCTTGCATTATATCCTATGACAAGGGTAATAATAGTGTAAAGCCCTTAGAGATGATATTGTATCATATTAGTCGCTATATAAATCAAACCCTATTATTAGGATTATTTCTAGACCGTTCGAAAATAGAATTCAGTGTGTTCATCGTCAATGAATTACGGGCGTCGATCCTTACGTGATACCTATTGTTCAGCGAGGGGTGAATGAATAGATCATCCCCCCGCCCTCCCCCCCCCCCCCCCCCATCAACAATGGCTATCAATTACAGATCAAAATTACAGATGCAGAAGGATGGAAACAGGGTCAAAGAAATAATGATATGATTATCATAATGAGTGTTGAATATATCATCACCAGTCTCTGGTAAAGTTAGGACGTTTAATTATGAAGTGAAAATTATGAAGTACATGAATGGAACCTCATCACACAGCTCAAGTATTTTCCCAACTATATGTATACTATGATGTCAAAGATGCAATAGAAAACGAGAATGTTTTATTTATTTCTTGTTACCAGGGTGATGGTGGTTCCTATGGCGACTACGGAGAGTCAGGTTTGCCAGGTTCTTCAGGAGAAAGAGTGAGTAAAATACAATAATCCAAATATAAGAGATAACACCATTCCCGTTGCAGAACAAGATGCAGTCGATTGTAAGGTTGCAATAAATTGTAAGTCAGATCATTTTACTAAATGTGCAAATCTGATCTGTTGAAATGCACAAATTTTCTGACTTACAATTAATTATAACTTACAATCGATTGTCTCTCTTTCTGCAACAGGGCCCATGTCTGATACGATATTGATGTTACACCCAACTGTTAATAGTTAATTTTTTCCATAAGATGTCTTATTATAAAAATAATCAATTTCAGCATAAAATACGTCTGCCAAAATCTAGGAGTACCAATCGTAAGCTGCGGCATTAATCTCCATATTAAAACGTAAGTTTACCCACTCATGTTCATTTGTTGTGTTCTCTCGCAGGGTTTCCCGGGTAACCCAGGTGTTCCAGGTCTCCCGGGTGTTGCAGGAGGTCCTGGTGCAGATGGACCACGTGGATTGCAGGGATACACGGGATACAAGGTACAGTAGTAGGCTATGGAGTACAGAGGCCATGACGTCATAAAAACACTTTTTACTTCAATGGGCAATTAGTGTTATAGTGCACTGGTTCATAGCCAGTGCACTATAACACTAATTGCCCATTGACAACAAAAATCATTCGGATGGGCATATCTCAGCCAATACGTAACCTATTCCTTTGATTTTCGGTATTTGGACATTATTTGTTATGCTCTTTCAGAAAATGAAGTCCAAATTTGAAAATTCTAAAAAAAATGACATCATTTATGACATCACACTTCACCACTCTATGGAGTCATCAATGTGTCGCTATGTGCTATGTATACATACATGTCCATGTACTTGATTCTCTGTTGTATTTCTATAGCCTTCACTTAGTGAAAGGAAGAATATGATAGGTACATTATTACTCAGTGACGGAAGCTTAGAAATGTTGTCAATGTGTCACCATAATGATATGTAAACATACATACATGTACATGTTTGCTTCTTAGATGTATTTCCATAGCCTCTACATATTTGAAGTAGAGCTGAAGCTTAGAAATACTATCTTCAAATCTTGTGATATATGATTACGTAAAAGGAATGATCTGTAAATGAATTGTGTCAGTGAAAGAAATAAAAACAGAGTTTTGATCCTGAAGGATGACTCTTTGATTAAAATGCATGATGAGTTAACTAGATGAGTTACTAGAGTTAACTAATTCATATCCTTAAACAAGAGGCACATTGATTTAGTGCATTTTTAGTATGGCTATATGAGAGAAAGATTCAATCTGATTTTATTCTTATTTTCATATCTAACAGAATATTACAACAAACCTTCATTGTGTCTTCCAACTCTGGAAAAATCACATAACAATCTTTTAATTCTTGTCTTTCTTGCACTTTACAGGGAGAGCAAGGAGACTATGGTGTGGATGGTGACCGTGGTCCAGCGCCAGAACCTCCAAGTGTGGTGAGTAGTCTTGTTTGTCTGTCTGTCTGTCTGTCTGTCTGTGTGTGTGTCTGTCTGGCTGTATGTCAGTCTGTCTTTGAGTATGTTTCAAGGAGACTATGGTATGGATGGTGACCGTGAACCAGCGCCAGAACCTCGCAAGTGTGGTGAGTAGTCTTGTTTGTCTGTCTGTCTGTATGTGTGTGTACGTGTCTGTCTGTCTGTGTGTCAGTCTGTCTTTGAGTATGTTTCAAGGAGACTATGGTGTGGATGGTGACCGTGGTCCAGCGCCAGAACCTCCAAGTGTGGTGAGTAGTCTCGTCTGTCTGTCTGTGTGTCTGTCTGGCTGTATGTCAGTCTGTCTTTGAGTATGTTTCAAGGAGACTATGGTATGGATGGTGACTGTGGTCCAGCACCAGAACCTCCAAGTGTGGTGAGTAGTCTTGTCTGTCTGTCTGTCTGTCTGTGTGTGTGTGTGTGTGTGTCTGTCTGTGTCTGTCTGTGTGTCTGTCTGTCTTTGTGTATGTTGCAAGGAGACTATGGTATCGATGGTGACCATGATCCAGAACCTCAAGAGTTTTTGCAGGGAGACTTACTCCAAGTGTGGTTAGTACAAACACATTAGGATGTGTGTATCTTGGTCTCTCTGTCCGTCTGTTTGTAAGTTTGTCTAAATGACTATTAATGTATGTGTGTGTTTCTCTATCTTTGAGTATGTTGCAGGGAGACTAACCTCCAAGTGTGGTTAGTACAAACAAATAAGGCTGCGTGTATCTTGGACTCTCTGTCCATCTGTTTGTCTATTTGTCTTATTGACTGTTAATCTGCGTGTCTGTCTGTGAGGGTGTTTCAGGGAGACTATGGTCCTGATGAATAGTCTGTCTAGGGCAATTCCAAGCAAACGCTGTGACGGTCAGAGGGTGTTTCTCACAATGAAAGTCCAAATAACTCTAATATATCTAGAACCAACTTTTGATATGCATCTGTAACCACTATCCTACCAATAATTTACAATAGGCAAGAAAACCAAAATTCCCAATAAATTATTAATTATGAATATCAATATCTGCCGTAACACCGTGACGGCAAAAAGACATGGGTTTCTTACATGCTAAGAAACTAAGTAAACTCTGTGAACTACAGGAACATTTTGCACTTTTGTCACATTGATTCTTTGTACTAGACATCAAGCTAGAACATCCAAATAAAAATGTAGAAAAAATCCAATGCTCATAGTAAATATGATATCATAAATGTATCTATGCACTGTAACGCCGTGACCTCTGAATTGTACATGTTATATATATGGGAGATATTAAAGAGATGAATAATATGATATAATTTTAATGTAGTGATCCAGAATCAATAAAGAACTAGATGAATGGGTGATATAACCAAGATGCTATTAAATGATCATCCGCATGACACAAATTTGCAGCACAGCGCCCTCTATTGATCAAAAAATCTTTCAGGACATAATTGAAATTCTTATCTATTTCAGAAATTAGTTAATGGAACCATCAAATATTAAAACCAAAATACATACTTAAATGTAACAATGAAATATGAGACCTTTGACATCTGACCTTTGACCTTGTTTCTCAAAATAACATACAAATGTTTAATTTTTGGTCTGCACAGTGCATATTTGCAAGTGATTTGTTTCATGTAACATGATTTCAGAGTTAGTAAATGTTTGTTTTTGAATTGGTAATTATCCGAGTGACCTTTGACCTGTGCCCCAAACAGTTTCAGAAAATTGTCTTTTACCTACAGTACTCTTTCTAACATTGATTCTGGAACTTAATTGTGAGAAAAAAAAAACAACAACAATATTTTGACCTGTTGACCTATGACCTCCCATGACCCCATTCCCTAATCAGGTCATATACTTCACTGGACGCATACCAGTATTATTATCATGTTATCCTTCAAGGATTCTCAAACTATCTTGATAATAATATAATTTTTGCATATTTGTTAGCTATGTGACCTTTGACCTTTGACCTTTGACCTCATGGACCAAAATCATATCCAATAATCCGTACCTCTAAATACATGGATTGTACAAAGTTTGAACGAAATCCATCCAACGATTCTTGAGATATTGCAAAAAAAAAGAACACTGATGTACAGATGCACATACAGACAGACGGACATACAACCCATACACATACATGACTCAGGTAACTTTGAGATGAAAACATTATCAACTGACCCTATTCATATAATTATAGCATGAGCAATGCCCAAGCATACCTACAAAAAATATCTTGCACTATTTGATTATGTCTACTGTGTTATGTCAATGGGAATCCAGTAGGTAGCGTCACGGCGTTACACAAAACGTAACGCCGTGACCAAATTGATATTGATTATATTAATAAGTGGTAAAAGATAATGCTGCTATTCAGCATGCATATTATAGCCCTATGGGCTAATACAGAGAAAACAACAAATTATTTCATTCCCATTCATATTTTTCCAGAAATATTAAAAATATATGTTTTTAGTGTAACGCCGTGACATATTAATGATTGTAAATGAGACAGTCACTGAAGCAGAGCGAAAATGACGAAATTGATATTTATCTGAAAAATTGAAGCAATGATCCTATCAACACTGAAATAAAATTGTATGAAAACTCCTTTTCGCAGTTCTTTTATGCTTAATATTTAATTTAATGTTTTGTGAAAATAACTGAAAATTAATTTATGCTATATATTAACAATAAAATAATAGTTTACAATTTTTTTTTTCAAAAACAAAATACATTTTTGGAAAGTTCAATCTTTTAGCTTTCATTTGATACCAAATTTGTTATGGTACAACAAATTTGAAAAATCAGTGGTTATGTCAATGTTTGCGTGGAATTGCCCTCTATCTGTTTTCTGTCGGCCAGTTTGTCTTTTTAAGTGTATGACGATCAATTGTGTGTCTGTATGTCTGTCTTTGTGGGTGTGTATGTATAACAGGGAGATCATGGACCAGTGCCAAACCTCCCCATGTCATGAGTCTGTATGCGAGTGTTTGTGTTTGTGTGTTTCCATTCTTGCTGGCTAAATGTGTGTGTGTATGTCTGTGAGCTGTTGTGTTTGTGACTAATAGTGACTATACCTAGTGATGCTAAATATGCTGTTCTCTCTCTCTCTCCCCCAGGCACCGATATACGGCCCACCTGGTCCCGCAGGCCCCCAGGGGCCACAGGGGCCTCGGGGCTATCAGGGAAGAAGGGGACTCTTTGGGGACGAAGGAGTGCCGGGGTACCCGGGGTTGATGGGACCCCCCGGGCAGCGCGGCCAAGTTGGACTCCAAGGAGAAGGCCGGGATGGACAGAAGGGAGAAGCCGGATTTAGAGGTATCGACTTTTAAAATGTAGCACTTTTGCCATTAGCTTTCATAGAGAAATATGTTCTAAAAAAGTATTATTGTAAGTGAAAATGATTTGTGGTGAGAATTTCAATAGTGATCTATTGATATGCTGATATATTCTAGATACACACATACCATTCCTGACCACTTGGTGTGTTTTATTCGTTTGTATTTGCCAGGTCTGCCTGGATTGAACGGACCAGACGGAGATGACGGTCCAGACGGGAGCAAGGGAGGACGAGGAGACAAGGGAACCATGGGAGAGTCTAGACCAGGTCCATCAGGAATGGATGGGTCTAGAGGAGTGAATGGTCTCAAGGGAGAGAAGGGACGGCTGGGCATATCAGGAAGGACAGGTATGACATATAAGGCATGGCTCAAAACTAGCCCAGGCCCGCTAGTCCAGGGCCACTCAAATGAGCTCTGGACTACCACAATATCATTATTACAAATTCTACTAACTTGTACGACTAGGCACAAGGAAAAAGGTGAACTTCAAGCCTATATGAGGTCTAGACCATAACATCCCTAGACCATGGTGATAATATATATACTTACCTAATTACTGAGCACATGTTCTAGTTATATAAGGACATGTGTGTGTGACTTCCATAATGTTATATTCTGCCCATGGTGAGTATAAATTGACTTGATCATTGAGCAATGAGGGGTTCATGTCCGAGGCCTCTATGCACTCTAATTAGGAAGAAATTAATGTTATTTGAAGAAAAATAGTATTTACATTTCTTACCTAATATTTGTTAGTTTTTCCCAGTTTCATCTTTGCCTACAGCCAATAGAGTGAACAGCTCTTAAAACCCTCAATGAATAACATTACAACCTCCAAATGTATTTTCCCAATTCTTGTTTAACTATTCGTTATTAGTTTAGTTCATTGGCATATTGAGTGTTACTCATACGTTCATGTTACCAGACTGACTCGTAATCATTCCTTTTCTGTGTGCAGGTCCTGCTGGCCCTACAGCAACCGGAGAGCCCAGCTCGCAAGGCCCTCAAGGAGACGATGGTCCACAGGGAGAAAAGGGTCTGCTGGGACTTACGGGAGCTCCAGGAAGGAACGGAAGGCCAGGACGTCAAGGTACGTTACAATTCTACAACAATCATTGTGATAGGATTGTCTTTGGAGGTTAATAAGATTAGTAATTGATGGAAATATCCAGAAGATAAGGGTCCACAGGGAGAGAAGGGTCTGAAGGGACTTCTGGGTGCTTCAGGCATGGATGACAGGCCAGGACGTCAGGGTAAGATGCCATCACAGCATCCAAAACTCCTCATTCTACAACCATCATTTTATAGAAAATTGTCTGGGAGATTTGTCAGATTGGTACTTGATAGAAATGTCCAGAGGATGAGGACCGCAGGGAGAGGAGGGTCTAATGGGAGATCTAGACCAGGGGATGAGGACCACAGGGAGAGGAGGGTCTAATGGGAGATCTGGGCCAGGGATGAGGACCACAGGGAGAGGAGGGTCTAATGGGAGATCTGGGCCAGGGATGAGGACCACAGGGAAAGGAGGGTCTAATGGGAGATCTAGACCAGGGGATGAGGACCACAGGGAGAGGAGGGTCTAATGGGAGATCTGGGCCAGGGGATGAGGACCGCAGGGAGACGAGGGTATAATGGGAGATCTGGGCCAGGGGATGAGGACCACAGGGAGAGGAGGGTCTAATGGGAGATCTGGGCCAGGGGATGAGGACCGCAGGGAGACGAGGGTATAATGGGATATCTGGGCCAGGGGATGAGGACAGCAGGGAGAGGAGGGTCTAATGGGAGATCTGGGCCAGGGGATGAGGACCGCAGGGAGAGGAGGGTCTAATGGGAGATCTGGGCCAGGAGATGAGGACCACAGGGAGAGGAGGGTCTAATGGGAGATCTGGGCCAGGGGATGAGGACCACAGGGAGAGGAGGGTCTAATGGGATATCTGGGCCAGGGGATGAGAACCACAGGGAGACGAGGGTCTAATGGGAGATCTGGGCCAGGGGAAGAGGACCACTGGGAGAGGAGGGTCTAATGGGAGATCTGGGCCAGGGGATGAGGACCACAGGGAGAGGTGGGTCTAATGGGAGATCTGGGCCAGGGGATGAGGACCACAGGGAGAGGAGGGTCTAATGGGAGATCTGGGCCATGGGATGAGGACCACAGGGAGAGGAGGGTCTAATGGGAGATCTGGACCAGGGGATGAGGACCACAGGGAGACGAGGGTCTAATGGGAGATCTGGGCCAGGGGATGAGGACCACAGGGAGAGGAGGGTCTAATGGGAGATCTGGGCCAGGGGATGAGGACCGCAGGGAGAGGAGGGTCTTTGGGAGATCTGGGCCAGGGGATGAGGACCACAGGGAGACGAGGGTCTAATGGGAGATCTAGACCAGGGGATGAGGACCACAGGGAGAGGAGGGTCTAATGGGAGATCTAGACCAGGGGATGAGGACCACAGGGAGAGGAGGGTCTAACGGGAGATCTGGGCCAGGGGATGAGGACCACAGGGAGACGAGGGTATAATGGGAGATCTGGGCCCAGGGGATGAGGACTGCAGGGAGAGGAGGGTTTAATTGGAGATCTGGGCCAGGGGATGAGGACCACAGGGAGAGGAGGGTCTAATGGGAGTTCTGGGCCAGGGGATGAGGACCGCAGGGAGAGGAGGGTTTAATGGGAGATCTGGGCCAGGGGATGAGGACCACAGGGAGAGGAGGGTATAATGGGAGATCTGGGTCAGGGGATGAGGACCACAGGGAGAGGAGGGTCTAATGGGAGATCTGGGCCAGGGGATGAGGACCGCAGGGAGACGAGGGTCTAATGGGAGATCTGGGCCAGGGGATGAGGACCGCAGGGAGAGGAGGGTCTAATGGGAGATCTGGGCCAGGGGATGAGGACCACAGGGAGAGGAGGGTCTAATGGGAGATCTGGGCCAGGGGATGAGGACCACAGGGAGAGGAGGGTCTAATGGGATATCTGGGCCAGGGGATGAGAACCACAGGGAGACGAGGGTCTAATGGGAGATCTGGGCCAGGGGATGAGGACCACTGGGAGAGGAGGGTCTAATGGGAGATCTGGGCCAGGGGATGAGGACCACAGGGAAAGGTGGGTCTAATGGGAGATCTGGGCCAGGGGATGAGGACCACAGGGAGAGGAGGGTCTAATGGGAGATCTGGACCAGGGGAGGAGGACCACAGGGAGACGAGGGTCTAATGGGAGATCTGGGCCAGGGGATGAGGACCACAGGGAGAGGAGGGTCTAATGGGAGATCTGGGCCAGGGGATGAGGACCGCAGGGAGAGGAGGGTCTTGTGGGAGATCTGGGCCAGGGGATGAGGACCACAGGGAGACGAGGGTCTAATGGGAGATCTAGACCAGGGGATGAGGACCACAGGGAGAGGAGGGTCTAATGGGAGATCTAGACCAGGGGATGAGGACCACAGGGAGAGGAGGGTCTAATGGGAGATCTGGGCCAGGGGATGAGGACCACAGGGAGACGAGGGTATAATGGGAGATCTGGGCCAGGGGATGAGGACTGCAGGGAGAGGAGGGTTTAATTGGAGATCTGGGCCAGGGGATGAGGACCACAGGGAGAGGAGGGTCTAATGGGAGATCTGGGCCAGGGGATGAGGACCGCAGGGTGAGGAGGGTTTAATGGGAGATCTGGGCCAGGGGATGAGGACCACAGGGAGAGGAGGGTCTAATGGGAGATCTGGGTCAGGGGATGAGGACCACAGGGAGAGGAGGGTCTAATGGGAGATCTGGGCCAGGGGATGAGGACCGCAGTGAGAGGAGGGTCTAATGGGAGATCTGGGCCAGGAAGCAAGAGTAAGAAAACTGTCTCAACACCTCAACTCCTCATTCCACAACCTCTCATTATGTTAGGAATTTTTTAGTTGTTAGAAAGATGATGCTCACAGGGAGGAAATTATTTTATTGGACTTGAGTGGTTGGCAGGGATAGCATGTCAGGGAAGGAAGATAGGTAACAACTTGCACCTCAACCCATTCCCCTCAGATTCTGAAATCCCCACAGACTTTCTACATAGCCCACCATGTTCTTTTAGACAAAGGGTTAAGATGTGTATCTTCCAAAACTACGCATTAACTACTGTGGTGTTTCTTGTTCATTAACCACTTCCCTACCGGTGATCTTGGATGCAGTTGCCCCCTGTGCCCACCAGGCACCAAGGGTTAGAGTCAGGGTTACCTACCTTTGTGTTAAAGCTTCTTTAACCACTTCCACTTCCACCTCTTGCCATACAGGTGAGCTTGGGGGAATCTATCCCCTGTGCCCACCTTCCACTTCCACCTCTTGCCATACAGGTGAGCTTGGGTGAATCTATCCCCTGTGCCCACCAATCACCAAGGGTTAGGGTTAGGGTTAGGGTTATGAGTATTCCTACCTTATAGTGTTAACTCTTCTTTAACCACTTCTACTTCCACCTCTTGCCATACAGGTGAGCTTGGAGGCATCTGCCCCCTGTGCCCACCAGGCACCAAGGGTTACTCCGGAGAGCCAGGCTACCCTGGAGCGCCTGGACCCTCCGGGGTTGATGGGCTGCCTGGTCTGATTGGAATCGCTGGAGAGCCGGGTGAGAGGGGTTATCCAGGAGACTTTGGAGCACGAGGACTTGATGTGAGTGGCTGTGCACATAGTTTAAACTCCAGTGTTTTGTTTTCCTTCTTTTTATGAGAGTGCAAATTAACACAGAAATTATCCTTACAATGATAGCAAATAATGGAGATTTAATCAGTTCCTTTTGATTTTCCTCTAACCTTGTACATTATATTATTTCACACCATTTTACATCTTTGGAAAATGTTTTTTAGCAAATGAAAACTTGAAGAAATTGTTAACTTTGCAAAAAAATGCATCTCCTCATCGACCCTTACTAATTGAACCTCTTGTTTCTGGGTTAGTAAAATGGATATGATAAATATCTAATGATAACTATTGCCTTTCAAATAGGAAAAAAGGTGACACTAATTCAATTCAGAATGTGCAGAAATTGAGAGATAGTTAATCATGAATGTATCATCCTTCAAACTGGCCACCTGTACCTGTCATGCACACAACTATTGTGGCTTATTCTTCTTTTGATGTGTAATATGTTTGTTTGTTTGTTTGTTTGTTTGTTTGCAGGGAGCGAGAGGAAACCAAGGGGCTCAAGGCCTTGTGGGTGACGTCGGCGAAGAAGGACCATTCTTCCCCACTCCAGGTATAGTAACCCATTCCCTTCAAGATCCTGCAATTCCCATAGACTTTGTACACAACCCACTCGGTTCCCGTAGCCAAGGGGTTAACCTATTCCCTTCAAGATTCAGCAATTCCCATAGACTTTGTACAGACAACACCAGGTTCTGGTAGGCAAGGAATTTATGTGCAACATGTTATGTCACTATTTCTGTCCTTCAGCAAGATATATTGATTCTACATGTATTTTCTGGAGATTTTGTAAAGGTTTTAAATGATAAATTCGGACCATTAACAGTACAGCAACTTCAATTTTGGAATTTGAATATGATTGGATGGGCATGTGACTTAACTCAAGAACAGCATTTATGTCCTTTAGCAAACTAACCAGTTCCCATTGCTGCTTTACCCGGGGGGTATAGATAGGGAGAGTTACTTGGCCGTGTGTTATCCAATTCAAGAAGGTTTGATGTTGGTATATAACATGATTGTAATCCTTTTCTTTGTTTGGGACGACTAGAATTGGAAAATCTGTATTTTTACTTGCCTGATATGGTTCACAAAGCATAAAAAGTTAATTTCGAGCATTGCTTGAAGTTATTTATTTGTTTGTTTTGCAGGTGTACATGACCAATCTGTTACATAATGATTGGTGAATGTCGTTGTACTGGTACATGTACAGTATATGCATTGCAATAAACAACACAGATTTTAAAGCTCTGAAATACATAGATTCCTTTAGTTGTTGTTTGTTTAATATCTAGCATCACATTATGTTGACATGCCGTTGATGTGTGGCTCTTGAAGGCAGAGAAACATTGTTGAATTTTACGTAAACTGATCTGTTTGTTTATTTGTGTGTGTGTTTGTTTGCAGGTACGGAAGGTCCTAGAGGAGCTAGGGGACCAAAGGGAGAACCTGGTGTCCCTGGTCGGATGGGAGATCCAAACTACAGACTCCCTCAGAACATCAACCTTACGGTAACAAGTGCTCCTCATTAGTAGCAATTACGGTAGGCCCCAAAAAAAAAATTTGTTGGATTGGAGTAACGGGCAACCAAACATTAGGGTAGGTAGGTAGGTTTTTTCTTCTTTTTTTTCTTTCTTTCAGGATTCGCACAAATACACAAAAACACACATATAACACACAAATAACACATCGCAATTAAAAAAAAAAAAATTAAAAAAAATATCAGAAAAAACCTTTAGGGTCGGGCGGGTTACGCCAATCCAACCATTTATTTTTCATGGCCTTATTGCTTTTCACTAAAATGTATCTTATTTTGGTGAGTGAATCCAGACCACTACGAAAACCAGCCTGTGGCTGATAGGGTGTTCCGCCCAAGAGTTTGGAAATAAATAATAAAACAAAATTTAAACTAGAAGGCCGACAAAGTCAGCATACCCACGCCTCCCATTAGCCCTGTTCTACCCCTTCGTCGGCCTCAACCCTGTTTTGCTTACCGATGCATCCTAAAAACATAGTGATCAACCGTTGAACAGAACGAGTGTATGAACTGTATGTTTATCTTAAGCGTATAAGTTTAAATTGCATGTAAATTGTCCACTTGAGAGGATCATCACCATTGTTCTGGTCATTGGGCCAGGATGTGTGCATTAATGCCATTAATTATTATTTTGCGACTGCAACTGGCGAACTGCAGTGGGGCAATTCCACGGTAACGGAAGGACATTCAGACGCAATTTTCGAAATTCAATCAAATAATTCCAGGATCCTGTTTATGATTGATCATTGCAAATTACATTTCTGAGATTCTTGGAAAACCTCTGATTTACTATTTTAAAAACATTTTTTTTTACATAACGTGTATTAAATATTGACACTAATGAGGCCGGTAACGGAAGGACAGCAAAATGGACATGGATTTTCATGTTCTTCAGTTATGATCGGATCTCTGTCAATTTTTGAAATTCAATCAAATAATTACAGGATCCTGTTTATGATTCATCATTGCAAATTACATTTGTGAGATTCTTGGTGGAACACCTCTGATTTACTATTTTAAAAACATTTTTTTTTTTATATAACGTGTATTAAAAATTGACACTAATGAGGCCGGTAACGGAAGGACAGCAAAACGGACATGGATTTTCATGTTCTTCAGTTATGATCGGATCTCTGTCAATTTTTGAAATTTAATCAAATAATTCCAGGATCCTGTTTATGATTCATCATTGCAAATTACATTTCTGAGATTCTTGGTGGAACACCTCTGATTTACTATTTTAAAAACATTTTTTTTACATTACGTGTATTAAATATTGACACTAATGAGGCCGGTAACGGAAGGACAGCAAAACGGACATGGATTTTCATGTTCTTCAGTTATGATCCGATCTCTGTCAATCTAAAAGGAATATCATGTTATATTGGCTCGTAATCCATTCCTTAATGTTGTCTTTTGGTATAATAATCACAAGAAGTTAAATACTTCACTGTTCGGTAATGTAAGGACAGAAGTTTGATTCATTAAAAATATACTTTAGGGCCCTCGAAATACTAAAATTACCACCTGAACACACATTGTGATATTCAATCATCCAATTTGGTACCTTTAAACTGAAAAATACCAGAAAGGAATGCAAAATATGAAGACAATCTAGAAATAGGGACTGTGTAGTCCCATGTGTCTAGGTTCATGTATTATGGTGTCCGTTTCTCCTATTAGGAGACACCCATAATTTTTGTAAATGATATAAAATAAAAGATATCAATCATGATTTATTCAAAAGTAATCCAGAAAAAATAAAAAAGATCAGAAATAATCCTCATTTAATTTTTCCACTTTTGGCTCATTTGGCGTGGAATTGCCCAGTGCTAATCTTGGCAAGTGCAAGTTGTGTGAGTGAATTGGTATTGAAATTAAAACTAAAATGGTTTTGAAGAGCAGGAGATTATGATTCACACATATCTGGGAGATTTACATCAATCATTTGTAATATCATTCATTTTCGTTTTGACCCGGTTCTTTTTTATATTCTTTTATTCATGTTTTGCTCGAGCTGCAGACCGCAGTGTCACGGCGGGGACGCGCCGTGACGCCAGAGTTCCGGGCTGTTCTTTGTTTAGCAACATAACGCCACCGGCTAGCGAACGATGTTTCGAAGGGGAATAAAACGAAAACATATGATATACACAACCATACAACAACATTTTACCAAGTTAAGTTCTTGCTATATTCCTTGCATGTGTATCATGCCATAAAACCCACAATTATTAAAATCTTTGCACAATTAGACTTACTCCTTGCGTTTCGTCGTCAGAGTCATCCGCCATCAGAGCAAATATGCTCCCTGCATCATTTTTTATTGGAATGTCGAATTTCACTTCACAAATGAAGTAAAACATTCTGTATTTTATAACAACCAAAATCAAAGAGGGTAAAATCACAAGACATAACAGACTAGTAATGAATTACGGGCATAGATACATCCAAGGATCTACCTTAAAGAATTAAAAATCACTTTTCACTCTAAGAAAAAAGTGCGAATTGGAACCTTCTTGTCCCGTACTTGGAACCTTCCCAAAAGGTTCTTTACGTGTTCAATTACCTTAAATGGTTCTATGAAGAACCTAAAATGGTTACAAAGTGCCTGTTTTAACGTGATTTAGAACCTTTTAATGAACTTCAGGACCTTTAATGAACCTTTTAAAGGTTCCAAATATGGGACAAAAGTGGAATCCTTTAAGAAACCTTTTTTTCTCCGAGTGTTGAATCCCAGAAAAAGTTAGGTCTATGGGTATATGCATCTATAAACCGTTCAACACCGCACATTGTCCTTGCATGGAACAACTTAAGCCGACCACACACATCACAATTTACCTCTGATCACATTGGCAACCGTTCAGGGGACCGGAGTTAACCTTTAGCGCTGACGTAACAATGACAGCGGAGTTTGATTGATCACATGGTGACTCGTAAGGTGTGGAGTGGGCTTTTACGAGAATGCATATGATGCTCCTAAAAAGAACAGGATACAAAAGTGATTTATTGATTTCGAAATTCCTGTACAGCTTGCTTTATTTTAGAGGGCAGATGGGACTACAGATAAATTGCCAGATATAAACTGCTGCCTGTCGACAATGTTTTTATCATATTCCTTGATCAAATTGCCATGATCCGATGATTACCCCAATGAACAGTCCTAATTTGGTTGGGATGTTGACACCCTGTTCTTGAGATAGGGGTCATCATACCCGAAGATGAATCCGCCGATGGGCACGGTGATGAGGAAGTCAGCATCGGCGAGCTCGTGAGGAGATACTGGAAGGCCTGGACGAACGGGTCGTTCTCAATCTGCGTTGCGAGATCCTGGATGGACGAGAAAGAGAATAGTGTTACTAATTGATGGCGGTGGTGGTGGTGATGATGATGGTGACTATGACGACATCGACAATGATGCTGATGATGATGATTATATGATAATGGTAATGATAATGATGATGATAATGATCACGATGATGATGATGATGATGATGATGCTGCTACTACTACTACTACTTCTAACCCTACCCCTAGCATGACTTACTGATTTACTTATTGAAATCTCCACAGATGATGGTTGTCATATCCTTTGGGATGAGTTGCAATAAATAGCTCCTGCATGAGTGACAGGAACGTCTTCATGTCGGATGATGGTGGCTTGTAGATGGTGATGATGTTGATGGGAGTTTGATGCTTGATGGTGATTGTTGTCAAATCTAGTCGTTGATGGCAATGGGGGGAGATTTTCTGAGATGAGATGCTGTCGTGCGACGGTCATGATGACTCCTCCTTGCTCTGAACAATCAGTTGTAACTGAAACACAGCCATGCAAGTCATGTTCCTTATCTGTGTGACATCTCTCCTTATTTAGATATGTTTCCACGAAACAGAAGACATCAGCTGATGTCAGGATGCTGTCACTATCTGAACATTCCCTGAAAAATCTGATGGTTTCTGAGAACAAAACAAACATCATCAGTGAACATTACACAATATCCAATTTTATTACAACAACATCATGGTCCGAGTAGTATGTGTCCACTACCTCCACCTGGACTGGTGTGTTGTTAGTCACATACACGTGGTCGAGCAGACTGCCGTAATCCGTCGTGGGTGTTGTGACTGACTGGGTGAAGCCATGTTTCTTCATCAGCTGCACAATGGGAGTATTAACTGACTTATTGAGATCCACATTGAAATCTCCACAGATGATGGTTGTCACATCCTTTGGGATGAGTCGCAATAGCTCCTGCATGAGTGACAGGAACGTGTTCATGTTAGATGATGGTGGCTTGTAGATGGTGATGATGTTGATGGGAGTTGGATGCTTGATGGTGATCGATGTGAACTCGAGTCCTTGGATGGCAATGGGCAGATTTTCTGGGATGAGACGTCGTTGTGTGACTGTCATTACTCCCCCTCCTTGCTCTGAACGATCAGCTCTAACTGAAACACAGTCATGGAAGACATGTTCCTTATCTTGGAGACGTCTCCCTTTATTCAGATGTGTTTCCACGAAACATAACACATCAGCTGATGTCAGGGTTTTGTCAGCAGCTATGTCGTCAAGGTGGGCGAGGTAGGACCGGACGTTAAGCAATGCGATGGTGAGTGCAGGAGAAGAGGTGGAAGTTGGAGCTGCTTTGGTGATGATGTTATCCTGAAGTCGTTCCATTTCTTTCTTCACAGCTGGGTTGACTCTGATGGTGCTCTCCTCAAACCCAAGCAGGTGTAAACCTTGGAGTGTGCGTACTCTGCTCAGGGCGACATACGCTTGGCCTGGCATGAATCTTCCTCTTCCTTCCATTGAGACGACGATTCTATCCAGTGTTTTACCTAGTGGGGAAGAAGAATGTAAAAAAAAAAATATGGTATTCAGGATGTAGTGTTTTGAAGTTAAGAGTTTTGTAGTTGATGTCAAAATAGATAACACATATTGACTCTAGTACAAAGCAAAATTCAAGTTTTTGAAGAGTTTCATGCAAGGTGGTTTACTATTTAACAGTATGTAGAAGTGAAATAAGTAGAATGCCAATATACCTTGAACTTTGTGGATTGTGCAGCCCCATGCCAGCGTGAGAGGGAACTGGGAGCGCGTGGCCTCTACAGAACAACGTCCACGACCAACATAGAACTGGACAGTCATCTTGGCTATTGGCACGGCGTCTGGGTGGTTCCTCTTATACTGGCTCTCCGCCTTCGCTTGTCTACCAACTCTGTGGAAGTGAATATTTAGAAGAAATGTAGAAATGACATGTTGCAAAATTTGTATGTCATGTTTGCATTTGCATACAACCACAATTTGTATTGGAGGTATAACAAGGGTTTTTAGGTGCGGATGAAATAATTCAGGACATGACACCCACCTGTCACTATCGAAGCGAACCAAAATGGCATGTACGTAGCCATCGGTGCTGTCGATGCCAACCACAGTGCCAATGACACCGTTCGCCAGGCCATCAGAGACATTGATGTTTACGGTGACCATCACTCTTGCCCCAACAGCTATGGACAGCTCCTCGCGAAGCCCTCCAGTTTGTGAAGCTGAAAAAGCAAGTAAGACATTTCATGTGATACTGAAAGCACACCTAGTACAGAAATGGCATTTTAACTTATTGACTATGGATCCTGACATATCTCGGGCTGGGGTCTATGGAGAATGCGTGTTAAAGCAAAATCAAACCGTAGTCAACGGGTTAAACAGAAAGTAATGATCACCTATTGCATAAAGATGTAAAATACCTTTTGCTGGCATAGCTACATCAATGAGACCGGTCTGCACATCCTTCTTCTTGTCGATGGCCTTCACTCTGTGTACATGCTCTTGTTGTCTGTTTAGGCTCTCAGTGTTGTGTCTGTCGACTTCATCGTTAGTTTTGAAGACGTGTAGGGCTTCAGCAGGGTATGATGGGTCTGTTTTGGATATGACACGCGTCTTCAGCAGAGCGATGTCATCCTTAGTGCATGTGGCAGTTCTGACTCTGGTGAGGAGGGTAGCAAAGACAGGGTCATCTCTCTGCCTCATGTTCTGAGTGAGTTCAATCATCTTAAAGTTCTCCTCCCAGATGGACCCATGGAGACGAGCATATGCATCGGACGGAAGTCCGAAGACATGGTTCTGGCCCACAGGTTGGAGTTGGAACAGATCACCAACCGCCAGAATACTGACTCCTCCAAACCTAGATGCATCATCCTTAACTCCTGTTATATCCTGCAGGCGTCGATGGAGGTGATAGAGGAAATCAGCTCCAACCATGGAAACTTCATCGATGATGAGTAATCGAAGGTTGCCTATCCTGGAACGTAGTGTGTTTAGTTTGTCACTCGAGAGTCCCTGATACGTCTTCTTATTCCTGGGGCCACAGGCAAAGTTGAATGCTGAGTGCAAGGTCATTCCTTCTATTCCAAATGCAGCGGTTCCCGTGAATGCAGTGAGCAATACTGAAAGTTCATCGGGCTGAAAGCATCCAGATAGTGGTTTGACTAGCTTGACGGTTTCGTGATGTATTAGCTTTATGATGTGACTTTTTCCTACACCTCCAGGACCGCTCACGAAGACTTTGTAGGCAGGTGGTTTTTGTCTATTTTTTAGCGCAATGATGGTATCCTTGCACCACCTCCGATGCATTGTCAGAATGTCTTTTTGTTCTTGTTTCAATGATCTCATCATTGCTCTGTAGTCGTTGTTGTTCATCAGTGACTTCTGCAACTCGGCTGTGAATCTTGAGTGAAGTTCAGGAATATTGTTATGAGCTGATCCTGGAACCATATCAACATTCTCCATGGCGTCTTGAATGGGCAAGTCTCGATCTTCGACTGCTCCTTCTGCTTCTTGGTTGGCTTGCTGGTGTTGAGCATTCGGGGCTACAGCATCCCATAAGGCTTCTGGGTGATCCATTCTGCGCAAATCTTCATAGGCTTGATCTATGTCATGAGCGTTGTTGCTGAATAGAGCCTCATTCACCTTAATGATGTCCTGCATAGCCTCGAAACGTTCTTTGAATGTGGGACTATCTCCCTTGACGTCGTGTTGTTCATCCCTCCAGGGATAGTAGAGCATGATGAGGTTCCTGTATTTCTCCTCACCTTCATTCTTTTCTTTGTGGAATCTGATGACACAGTGACGATGGCGTCTGGTCATGTATCCAAGACCATTCCGTAGTGTGATTCGCTTGGGCAAATGATCAAAGTCATCATTAGCCTTGATCTGGTCATCTTCATCGTGTTCGCCATCAGAAACATGATCTACTCCCTCTGGTTGTTGATTGGCACTACTGCCCAACCTGTAGGTGGCAGAAAATTCAGCAAGACACATTCGCTCCAAGTCTTGTGGCCTTGAAGCATATCGATCAAGGGGAGAAGTACAGAAGATATCTTCATCTCCATCATCCATCTCCTGCAGGATGGTTTGAGGTTTCAACAGAGAAACACGTCGTTCCTTGGGAGCCGTGTTGACAAACACCACCTGTCTGCTGGATTTCTTAAGTGGCAATGACAACAGTCGGTAGACAGCTTCCTGGGCACTGACTTCACGAGTGTTGAGGAAGACTGAACCCATTTTGCGCAGCTTGGTTTTCAGATCATCGCCCCGGCATTCCTCCGCTACCCTCTTTAATGTTTCGCTCATTGCTCGTTCACTCTTCAGCATGTAGCTTGTGATGTACATTATACAGGAGTACGGATCTGTGATGAATTGCAAGTCCATGTTTGCCTGCCAAGAATGAAGAATCTTGGGATTGTAGTGGTTGATCCAGCGTTCTCGGGGCGTGCGTTGCAGGATGATTTTCTTTCCAGACATCATGGTTCTGAGTGCCTTGTGATAGAGCTGTGACTGCACTCCTGCTTTGGTCAGCACTTGAGCCAACGACAAGTCTTCTGGTAGTTCTTTGTCGTCCAGGACTTGTCTTACTTTCTTCAGTGCTTCCTCCATCTGCTTCACTTCATCTGATAGTGATATATGAAACCTCAGACATGAAAAATATTTCCGCATAATCAAGAAAACTTAATTTGAAAATATGCTTGAATTTTAGATATTTGGTTAGGTGGATAGTTTTTAAAAATAAGGAGACATTTAGTTTTCCCAAATTGGCAGCTAATAATTGCCTTTTGTGTGAATTCACTCATGAAGATACTGAGAACATTGTCTGCTGTTAGGTCGAGGAAGCTGAATGCTTGTTTTTTTTTACTTTTGTCGAAAAGGTAGAAATTAAGCAGGTTTTTATGCAACTTTTGTTAAGCATGCTTCATTGATATTTTAGGCATAAGGCATGATATAAAAGAGGAAGATATGGATATGTTGGTTATGAACTTCATTTTTCGAACAGATAGCGATTAAAGTCCGGGAAATTCACTTAAAGTTGAATTGTGCACGTGCAAATGAAAATTTGGTAGCACCACTGTCCATAGTTCTAACTCAGTCATGCATGAATTATATATCTCAATTAGCAAATTTTTTATTATGATAGCAAATTGTTGCAATGAATCTCGGTTTCGTTTTTTTCTGAAATACACTGTATTAGTTATTTCCAACAAACCTGAGGTAAACTCATCTTGGTCTGGAGACTGTGCAATCATGGTGTGCTGACTTGGGGGAAGAGGGAAGCTGAACCTGCAGCCACGGGTTTTCCTGCATGTGGCTGAATGGACATGTTTTTGCAGCTTCAGGACCAGGGCTGAGAGGTCATCATCGTCTGGAATTTGGCATGTCTGATAATTGTCGATGAAGGTAGTAATCTCGGCATCAGTGTTGACATCAAGCTTGGGGGCATTTTTGATCCACAGGATGGTATGTGCATGCGGGCTACCTCTAGCCTGGAATTCAATGCGAATCATGTGATCTTGGAGCTGTCCAATGGGATGAGATTTGCCTCCAATGATCTCCTTGAAGAAGACATCCAAGCGATGTTGGAATTGTCGGGCTGCTGTAACAGGATTGTTGCGAAGCCATCTGCATTTGTTTTCCCAGGACATATTTTTCACATCGTCGTCGGAGAAGCTTTCCCCATACTGGCGACCAATACTCTGAATGACCTCAGGCCACTGCATGTCTGCTGCCGATAAAGTGAGGAACCACGTGGGGACGTCGAGCTGCCGTATCATTGCAAGGAGGTCAAGCAACACCCCATTCCAATAGGCTGGCGATCCTCTGACATTTTTGAGAAATTTAAATGCAGCATCTGTTCTCAGCATTGCCTGCAAATTCTCAGAGGACTTCAACAAGCCAGCTGTCACTCTTCTGTTCTGGAAAGTGTGACCATGTGTTTGTCTCAAGGATATCTGGACTTGATCATGGACTTTTTTTGCTTCTACGGTATACTGTGCTGCAAGGATGTAATCTACGTCTTTGGCGAATCGTCCATCCAGATGTAGAAGTCTCTGATTGAAGTATCTGCGAATTGTTATGTTCTTGGTCCGTTCTGTTGAATATCCCCCCTGTCCTCTTGGATATTTTGTGGGGTTGGCCATCTCTTCAAAGTGCTTGTCAGTTAGGAATGGCAGTGGCTTTTGATTCTCCCCTGGGGCAACTGAATATGTTAAGTCGCCTTCTGAGGTCTGTTCTTCTTGAAGCAGGGTATCATAAGGTACACCGCGAAGTTGCTTGCTCTGTTCGAATGCTTCTTTGTCCTCTTGAAATTCTTGTTCCTCCTGTGACGCAATTGCTTTTGGTTGCTCACTATTAGAATTCTGAACAGGTTTCAAGGCCACATAGTGTAGTTCGCCCATCAAACCCACTGTGACTGTGTTGTCACTCCTCTGTTTGCGTGGATGAATATGGTGAGGTGAGTCAGGGGTGATGGTGTTGATGACTTGGATGTTGAGGTTGAGCATGTCAGCAACTCCTTGGACAGCTATGTTGTCGACCCATTCACCTTCCTTCAGTCCTTTGATGTACTGATCCCATTGCATGAGTTGCGTGTTCGTGGTAATGGCAGTTTGTGGCGTGGGTAGTGGCAGGAAGTTTACAAGCTCCTGTCTTGAGTCGGTAGTCTGCAGGTAGTCGATCAACTTCTTCCTAATCTCAGGTCCAGAGATAGCTTGAATACCTGCAGAAATTGAAGGAATAATGTGAAATTCTAACATTAAAATTCTATGGTCACATTGAATTCAGAATGCAATTAACCCTGTCAAAGTTTGATAATAGATATGTTGATTTCAAATAACGGAGATATGATGTAAACATATGTGAACATGGATGAAATTGCATACCTGCAGAAGGGAGAGCTGATGCCACAGCATGGAAGAAGCAGTCTCCATCACGAGGAACATCCATCACGTGGAAGTCCCACATCTGTGCTATGTCCACCAATGTTTGTAGGTCTCTCGAGATGGGAGCCAATTGTGGTTGAAGTACGTTGAAGCCGTGTACCATTCTTGAATCCTTATCTCTATGACGATCACTGTTCTGTTCAGTCATTGCTTCCCAAAGCTGGCTTTCTCCATTCTCCCATTGTTGTTCCCAGTTATTACAGATGTCGATGTCCTTGTACAGAGAGTTGTTCTCCTTGAGCCACTTCAGAGCAGTGATGATTTTGTTGGGTCGGATGTATTCAAACATGTAATGCCCTTTGTAGGTGAGTTTTCTTTTTAATTTCAAAGGAATCACTTCTGCCGTTTGAGGGAGTCGAGGTAGTAATGATGTAATGGTTTCAACTTTTGTAGGAACATTGACTGCACTGCCGTGAATTGCTTTTTGTGCTCCTCTGGGTAAGGCTACTAATTTTGAGAAAGCAATGCGGAGGCTGATGAGGCGAATTTCTAATGGACGCAAATCTTCCAATTCTGTTGGTATGTTGTCCAACTCCAAACTGTTAGTCCAGGACTGGACTGACAGCGACCCCTTCTTCAATGCAACATGGCAAGTTTTGCAGATCCATGATTGGTCGAACATCTGTGTATCTTCATGGGCGTCAATGATTTTTTTTGTAGTGACATTGTTCTTGTATCTATCAGGTTTCATGAGGAAAACAGCTGACCTGTGAGTTAAAGGCAGACATCTTATGTGCATTCACATAGATGAAACCCAGACATCTATGTGCATTTAATAAATGCATAAAAACTAGAGAAAGAAAATAGTGAAAGTTTGAGCAAAATCAGAGAATTCGTTCGAGTTATGAATTTTTATCTATGTTATGTAAGTATGGAGAACTCCCCCTTGGTTTTGTACACAAATTTCTATTAATTTTTATAGAAAAGCATGTAGAATCATTGTAGCCATCAAAGAAAAAAAGTCATTAAACTGCACGGCAAGACCTATGCATGTCGCAAAAAATGCCCAGGCCAGATAGGGTTTTAGTGATCTTGAATGAAAACCAAATTCAGAGATTGTACTATCAAATTGTAGTAGATGTTAACTAGATGGATCTTCGATTGCGCGCAATCGAAAATTATGCCTGCGCTGTGACGCGATTTTTATTATCGAGCCCAAAATAATGTGCACTGAATTTGTATTTGTTTTCATATACTGTATATTTTGAGTTCTGTGACCTTGACCATAGAACCCAAACTTTGATGGCTACATTGGCGCCCAAGAAAAATTCAGGTGGCAATTAAGATTGAAATCTGACATTCAGTTCTTGAGATTTTGCCATTACAAGCCATTTTTGCATATTGAGTCAGGTGACCTTGACCTTTGACCTCATGACCCCCTAAATCTAATCCAATCATTGCCACCCTGATGTGCATCTAACTCATTCCAAGTTTGAAATTGATCCATCAAACGGTTCTTGAGATATTGCGAGAAGGATGTTTTTTTGCACGTATATATCAAGTCCTGTGACCTTGACCTTTGACCTCATGAACCCCAACATCTAGTCAGATCATTGTCACCCCAATACAAACCGTCATACCAAGTTTGAAATTGATCCGTCAACCAGTTCTAGAGATATCGTGAGAACGAGGCATTTTTAAACATTTATTGAGTCCTGTGATCTTGACCTTTGACCTCATGAACCCCAAAATCTACTCAGATCGTTGTCAACCCAATATGAACACTCATACCAAGTTTGAATTTGATCTGTCAACCAGTTCTAGAGATATCGCGAGAACGAGGCATTTTTAAACATATATTGAGTCATGTGACCTTGACCTTTGAGCTCATGAACCCCAAAATCTAATCAGATCATTGTCACCCCAATATGAACACTCATACCAATTTTGAAATTGATTTGTCAACCGGTTCTTGAGATATCGCGAGAACGAAAACGGGACGTACGGACGGACGGACGGACGGACAACCCAAAAACATAATGCCTCCGGCCACTTTGTGGCGGAGGCATAATGACAAAGTGAACTAGTCACACAGAAGGCGGTCATTTTCAGCAAGTACTGGATTGCTTTATATAGTAACTTATGACCTGTAGAGTAGTCTCATGCAGCAACAGCAAGGGTATATTGGACCCTCTTTGGTCTGGCTCCGGAACCTATTTACACATTGATCAAATGATGGTTGCTTCGATGTCTCTTTCTTGCGTCTAAGCTTGTTCTGTTCCCTGGTCTCTGTCTGATGTTTCGCCTTTTTGTCAGAAGTTTCATTGGCCCGAGTCACTGCAATGTACTGTTTGGACAGCGAGCGACGTTTCTCTGTTTCCTCTGTGGTCTCCCTCGCTCGTTTTGCAGTAACTTGCTGTTTGGACAGCGAGCGACGTTTCTCTGTTTCCTCTGTGGTCTCCCTCGCTCGTTTTGCAGTAACTCGCTGTTTGGAGAGCGAGCGACGTTTCTCTGTTTCCTCTGTGGTCTCCCTCGCTCGTTTTGCAGTAACTCGCTGTTTGGACAGCAAGCGACGTTCTTTAGTTTCCGCTGGTGTTTCTTGAGATCTTCTTCGCATGGTTTGCTCCTTCACCTTTGTCCTTGTTTCATTTGCTTTCTCTTCGGATTCTTTTACCCGAGCTTCTCTCATTTTGGCAGTATTGAGCTTGCGTCGCTGGTCTGTGCTCCTCGATTTTGAGTGTGGCATCCTGGCTAGATGGTTGGAGCTCTGAAAAGACAACATTTTTGAAGATATTACTTGCCTGAATTCAACTTTCACTGCCCAATATGTAAAACAATAGGGAATATTAACAAGGTGGTCCACGGACCAGGAGTCTCGCCTAATTTCGCGATCAATATTAAAACAGGTAAAAGAACTTTCAAAGGTTCATGGCCTTATATCACTTGACCTTTTGACCCCTCACCCCTAGATGACATTTGACCTCATCATCATCATCACCCTATATCTGCTATTACCCAAGGATCATTTGTACCAAGTTTAAAAAAATGATTGAGAAATAGAGAAATTAGAGCATTCTAATCAAAAACTTTATCATTTTTATAACGGATTTGACCTTATTTTACTTGACCTTTTGACCTCTAGATGACCTTTGACTTCATCATCATCTTCATCATCACCTCACATCTGGTATTACCCATGGATCATTTGTACCAAGTTTAAAACAAGATTGATTGAGAAATAGAGAAATGAGAGCATCCTAAACAAAATTTTAACATTTTTGTAATGGATGGATGGACAACTGGACAACCGGACAGACTAACACCAAAAGTGGCACCTATGTCTCTTCCAGAACGTTGTTCAGGCGAGACAAAAATCAGACATCAAAAAAATTGGCACATACAAACTAATCCATAGGCAAAATATGGTCCTTACAAATCTGAATAAAATTGAATGAAAATGTGAGTGGTAGACAAGCAAGACAAAAACTAAAATGTGACATTTGATCCTATATTGTATCAGAAGTACACAACCGGCATGTATAGGCTTGTCGATTGTTCCAAGATAGAGAAGTTTCTGAAAATCAAAGATCAATGTACGGAGAGTCAATTATAGAGAATTTATTTGGAAACAAAAGTGGTATTAAAAAAGATATTTGTTAGATGGGAAAGATTAGTAGATGAATGTTCGGTTAGGAATAGTTAATGAAAACAATAACAAGCACAAATATAAAAGCAAATGTATCATAAGTTGAAAAATGAGACCTATTTGATCACCTAAAATAGTAATAATTTAACATTGACTTTAAAAGATAAGTAATATCATGAAGTATGTAGGTGTTAATTTATAGTTAGAAGTTAAATGAAGAGATGTGAGTATGTTAAAAGATACAACAAATTGTTGGAATGTTGGTGAAAGGAAATGTGAAGTTGGAATCAAACGAAAAATAAGTGATCTCTCTGCCACCCAGCACTCATTTGATTTTTTATTCAGCATTACAGGAAAACAATGAGAATAAGGTGTTGCGATGGTCTCATGAGGATATGTTAGGGAAACTAAATATTAGAGGATACGATTTTAACAGTAGTAACGGAAATGGCATTCTGAAGAAAAGAGGAAAAGGTGTAAGAAACATGGCTTATTAACTTTTGCACATGTACAATAAGGGTAAACACTGTGGGTGTTCACCAACTTTTTTTTTTTTTTTTTTTTTGGGGGGGGGGGGGGGGGGCTCTCGGTATATGAGTGCAAAGTGTTACCGACACCACTGCTAGGAAGTGGATCACACATCATACTATCCACTGTTGCAAAAGGGAAAGGTATCTATTGAATAATAATGACTGGAACTTGCAATATATAATGGTGTTAACATACTGGGTAATAGTTGAATGGAACTCACACATGTTTTTAAATGGGAATTTACATGTTTGCAATTGTTCTTTTTATGGAAAGGATTTTTGTATATGTCTTTGAAGGTTTATATTTCTTAAACCATGAAGTGGAATCAACAGTGAATAATATGAAAAGGTGCCATATAATAATTTTAATGAACTCTTTTTAAAATGAACTGAAACACATAGAAACACAGAATACTTGTAAAATGATTAACAAATCTTTCTAAAAGATGGGCAATTCCGGATGAGAGAGGCCGAAAATGGAAAATTTAGAACTGAATGAAATACAATTTTTAAGCATGTTTTGGATAGACAACGACCTATGAATCAATGAATTACGGACCGTTTATGGCAAACTTAATCGGTTTTTCAAAACAGTGTTTGAACTTTTAGGGTTATCTAGCCTTCAGAATTGAAAAAATGACTAAATTTGATAACAAATCAATAAATCATTGATCCCTGAACTTAATCATTTGTATACTTTGCAGTTATACTTGTATATGGATACTTTTCTTATTTTATAAAGCACTTGTTCCAATCGGAACCAATATTTGCAGGACAGAAAGACAAAATCTACTCTGATTTGGATGTAATTCTGTTACCGATATTCCATGAAAGTTTTGTTTTAGAACTTAAATATGGATGAATTATTCTGAAATTTGAAATCCAATGTTAAAATATGTGTCCTTGAAACCCCAAACACCCAATTCTTAATATCTTAACCCATTCCTATTAAAACATCGGTAACGGAATTACATGGTAACGGAATTACACCGGTAACGGAATTACATCGGTAAGTGAAGCACTATATAATTTACTCTGAAGTGGGTAGGAAGTTAAAAAAAAAGAAAAGAATATCCACTTACTATACAGGGGGGAAAACAAATCCACCTATTGATGAGTAAACAACTGAAATATGAATACAGAGGAAGAAATCAAATAAGAAAGACTTTACCACCTTCGACAGGACAAGACCAAAATCTTGCAGTCTTTGGGAAGAAAAAAATAGATCACCCAACCACAGCTCCCTCCCCTAGATATAGTTTAAGACTGGAGGTGGTATTGATGAAGCCAATATAACCCAAGATAACAGCAAGAACAGTAGTGATGGAAAAAGCATGCAACACCGAAATTAGCAATGTCAACATCAACTAACACATGGAAGACCTAAAACGGTAATAGGTGGTAGTTCAATAAGGCAAAGAGAAAAATGCCAACTATTAATCAGCCAAGTGATGGAGGCTGTGGATAGTATTTAACATTATACTATCAAATTTTAAAAACAAACAGCACCAGAGAAGTATGTTTGGCCTATAGTACATTTCGTTAGCCCAAATTCTCACCTGTGGCTCAACTTGAATTGGTGTAAAAAGACCATGACCATCGGTAATACTTTGCAGCAGCAGGAGTGTTATACATGTTATTCATGTAGTCAATCTCTTGCTACTGTTCCAGAGCATAAAGACAATGGGCTATCTTATATTTGGTCAATTTTTTATGCTGGTCATATGTACATTCCCAGGATGACCTGGATGCAATTTGGCTGATGACAGACCATACTACATGTATGACTAAAAAGGGCCAATTGTCCTGTTCCCTATAATTAGAACTCAAGAGATTGACTGGATAATGATAGGATCAAAACCATTATAAGATACGAATATTATTATATAGATGTAGGAACTAAAAAATAATCTAAGTACTGGTGAATATTGTTACTGGTAGTCTTTGTTTTTTAAGCCAAGCTCAAGTTGAGCGACGGAATGAAAATTCAGGTCAATGAAGGTCACACGTCTTAGATATAAGAGCCACAAATTGACAGAATATATACACCTTCCTTCATGTTCATGAATACATTTAACTTATTCCTTGGCTTTGAAGTGTAGATTGCCAGTAATATTGTTGATGAATTAAATTTCTGACAATAAGATTGAACTATATCCTTGCTGGCCATTCCACTTGCCAGTATTGTAACATACCTTACACATTGTATAATGCATATTATATGAATCGATGTTCTTATACTACTCAGTAATAATTATCTAAAAAACACAAGATTTTCTCCTATTAAAAAGGAGAGAACAGTGACTAATTCCAAAGTTAAAGATTTTAAAACACGTAATGAAAAATGTAAATATTCGAGATCAAAGCAAACACTAAACAGAAGTTATGGTACACGTGATAGACATCACAGACTACTGGCATGTACACATAGCATGTAGTTTTTGTGACTGTGTCTATTCATCAGACTTCATTTTTTTATTTGGAGTATGTTCGCTCTCAAATAGCTCGAGTGAAGAACTGAGTATTTCATCGTCACTGTCATTGTTGATGAAATCCTCTACGATGTCATGAGGGGTGGTTGGGGTAGAAGGTGGTGTGTTCTTTGGTGTGGAAGTTTCAACACTTGCGTTGTCTGAAGAGGTGGAAATACATGTAGGGTTACTTGATGTCTGGGGGCTTGTTTTTCGTTGAGTGGTGGCTGCAGCTGATGACGACTTCTGTGGTGACTGGGTGCTTGGTTTTTGTGGAGTTGTGGGCACAGCTCGGCCCTAATATGGTAAAAGGGTGTATCTCGAATATACACCGGCGTACATAAAGCCGAGAAAAATGACTTTGAAGTTTGAGCATTTTGTTTTGCTATAGAAGCCTTAGGAATGGTCGTATGCTGTTGGAGTTTGTTTTAAAATGTAATGTATCGTTCAAATATTATTTTAATATAGTTTTCATTTTTGTAAACTTCTTATATTTAGAGTAAGGTTCATTTTTATCCAGATACACCCTTCTGCCATAAAAATTGACACACGCCGTAATACGTCTCTTTTTGGTAGAAGGTATGTATCTGCAGATACACCATGATTATTCCTTCACTTGTTGGGGTAAAAGGGTGTATCTTCAGATACACCCTTTTACCAAAATAAATGAGTGAATTATTCCGTCACTTTTTGTTGGTAGAAGGGTTTATCGATGAGATACACCCTTTTACCAAAATAAATGAGTGAATTAGTTTGTTGATTTATTTGGCAAAAATGTTTATGACTGCGCGCGCTGCATGCATATGATAATATGTGCAGTAATATAATTGTTGCGATCGCAAAGCTAAATAAAAGATCCACTGACAACAATATTAACGGCGTTAATAAACGGTTAACGTACGGGATTCTGTTCTTCGAATCAACATTATTATCTTGCACAGGATCCGATATTTGGCAGAGATTCTCTTGAATTCAAGTATTATTTGTAAGGTAAGAAACCAAAGTTTATGATAATTTATTTTTATGACGATCCTTAAACAAATAAACCTGATAATACGACGTTAAGTCGGCTAAATAAATAAGAGCGGGATCTCGACTGCCGTGCCCAGTCCCATCTGTGCAAATGTGTGTGTGCCCGTATTTTGCGTCGGTGACTCAACTTTGTTCACCTGCTAAACAGTAAACACTCTTGTTTTAGGTCAAAATTAACCAAATAAATGTCTCAGGTGTATGAATATAAACATAATTGACAATGGAATACTGTAATGACCGACAGTTATTGATTCTAATCAATAAAACTAAAACTTTAAAAGAGGCCATGAATGATGAAGACGTTGATAATTAATATTATTTAATTCAAACAAATAATTAAACTAACCAGAAATATATTGTGATTAAAAATGAGCAAAGAAAATGGGATTCCAATGGGATTCGAACCCGAGACCTCCGGATTGCTAGACCGGTGCTCTTCTTAGACTTACTGACTGAGCTATAGAAAACCGTCCCTATGACGGCATTCGTCCCATAGAAACCCCTTAATTTTCATTGCTCGTGAGGTCAGAAGCTATTATAAACCTGACATAAACCCGAAGGATAGAAATCAACTTGGGGATATCTGCGAGGGATCACCGAACTGATGAATGCCGTCATAGGGTTTTCTATAGCTCAGTCGGTAAGAGCACCGGTCTAGCAATCCGGAGGTCTCGGGTTCGAATCCCGTTGGAGTCCCATTTTCTTTGCTCATTTTTAATAATATTATTCGTACATATCTCTAAGAAAGAGTAGTTACATGGTCCAATTAGCTGGATAATAGCAACAAAAATTATAGATTTGTCAATCTGGATCTTGATATAATACTCTGATAAGCTAAACTTGAGCATCTATAATCTACATGGTCTGAAGAAGTAACAAGGCCCTCTAGTCTTAGTCTTAGACTTTGTCATGTGGTCACAAACTTAAATTTGATTGTCTTTCTTCCTTTTATTTTTAAACATTTATTTAACAGTTGCAGCATCATCGAACACTATGGCCGATGAATCAGAAGATGATGCAGAATTTACGAGAGAGCTCATTTCACAATGGACAACATAAGCAGCAAGTGCGCAGGCACCATCAACATCCGCTGATCTTCAGACATCAACAGAACAGACAATTGACTCTTCTCAAGTCATCTCATCAAAGCATTCAGGAAGGTCAACCAAGCCATCACTTCTGTAGTGACTCACTTCACTCTACATTTATAGCCTGAACAACAGACTAACTACGATCAAGGCTGAAAAACAATTTCTGCAGCCGACATCTCATGGATAACATTCTATTTTATTATGGCTCGCTTATAGCCTGGCCAGACTAATGTTGATCCAGCTCGACTCCAGTGGCTGACCTGTCTGATCCATGTCAATTTATCTTCGGTCAGATAATCACCTCTTTGTTTCTCCTCTGCCACGTGGTATTTTAGCTAGATCTTCACTCTTCCACCAACTTCCATCGGAGTAACATCTCCTCATCATCGCCATGTTAGTTACCATTCAACTAACATGGTTGTCAACCACTCCTTGATTTCACCAACTTCAAGGGAGAGTCCGCATACTGACATCATGGGACGTTAAACTTCAGCCATTCAACTTCATCCACCTCTTCATCCACCGAGCCATTCGGTCTTCCATCCATCTTTTCTTTGATGTTCATCATTTTGTCTTCATCTTTACGGACATGTTTTATTAGCACCATGTTAGGCTTCCAGGCTTTTCTTCTCGATCTCCACGGCACGTGCCGGAGTTCATCGATTGCCATCGCTGCCACATCATGCGCGCTAGTCCATCGATCGAACAGGATTCAACATCGTCATCTCTTCACGCACGCTCGCATTCTACTTCTTCATCATCTCTCCGAACTCTCGCTATTCTCGCTATACATTTCATTCGCGGACTGTCACTTACTCTTTCTAGGCCTATACAAATTAACTAATCGCAGTGCAATACATCCTTTTGGACATTTGTTTATCTTCTTAATAATGACGTCATTCCAATTTATATCAACTGCGTGGACATTCATTTATTCCCGTGTCAAGCTTGTATTTCTATATATTTAATTAGTAAGCTAGTATTGGGTGCTGGTGTTTATCAATCACCGTCGTCGTCGACATCATCAACAACAACAACAACAACAACAACACACACGCAAGTCTGATACAATCTATCACACACCACATTAACCCGTTTTTACTAAACTTCCATTGTAAACTATTGATGCACAGGCAGTACCAACAAACACTGGTCCTCAGACATCAACAGAACAAACAACCGAGTCGTCTCCAGTCATCTCATCAAAACATTCATGAAGGTCAACCAAGCCATCACTTCGATCAACATCGAATCAGACACAACAAAAAGACACTGACACTAAAAAGAGGGGAAAAAATGGAAAGATGTCGGCACGTCAGAAAAGTCGATCTGTATAGTAACATTTGTGACAATGAGTGCTTGCAACTTCCCGATGGATGTATATCTGAAGACAATTCTATTTGTTGTGATTGCTGCCACAAATGGTGTCATTTTGTATGTGTAAACATTCTAGATAAAGATGATCAGCTGATTGAAGAGAGATTGTTGCCCAAAATGCACATCATGAATTCAAAATAAAGACCATGTTAAAGCATGATATAAATAGAAAGACAATTTATTTGTTGTTTTCTAACAAATTTTCAACAGATGTCATTACAAGAAATGCTTGCCACTTTACTATCATATCTCTTAGGAACAGTATAAAACAATGACTAAAACAGTATGTTTGGTGAGATTGAGAACCAGCAAACATTTTCTGATACTTCTAGGTACTGTGCAATAACAGCACTGCAATATAATTTATTTATAAGCATTTATGAAGTGGTATAATAATATGTGAACTTCTAGGCAACTGCATGGCATTGGTTGCATTGCAATATATTATGCTGACATGTGACATAATAAATAATTAAATATAATAATAATAATAATGGTGGCTACTTATATAGCGCACGTTCCGGTCATCGGATACATACTGCACTCAATCCAGCACACAAAGTGCACATTGTCCACTCCCTGGGGAGCATATGATATATATTGTATTATTAAGTTATATCTGTAACTTTAAAACTCAGTAATCAATATGCGTTCATGCAGCAGACTTAAGATAATGCATGCATGAACTGAGTTGTACACAAAAATGTACAGTGAAACCTTGTTATAACAAGAATGTTTGGTCCATTTCATTTACCTGATAAGTGATATCAGAGCTTAAAAATAGAATACATGGAACCAGAACCTGTGAAATTACCTCACTATATCAAGTACCTCGTTATAAAGAGTAATACAAGAATAGGACAAATAAATATGTACATTCAAAGACACAATTAATTGTACAGTTGCTTCTAATAGGCCGCTTCGGTAATGTATGCAAATAATATGCGCATGACGTCAGACTCCCCGTCGTCAAGCAAAGTACTTTTGTTAAGCTTGCCGACGGGGAGTCTGACGTCATACGCATATTATTTGCATACATTACCGAAGCGGTCTATTGCAAGTCATATCATGTGACTAGATGTGCAAAATTGATCTGTTCAAATGCACATTTTCTGACTAAAAATGAATTGCCACTTTAAATTGATTGTGAATCTTTCTACAGCAGAGACCTCTACACACAACACAATTGATTCACATAAGGCATAAGAAAGAGTTGATTACAGTATTAAACATGTACAAACTTGCAAGTAAAACATGACATGCGTTTTTGTAATACTTAATTTGTTGTTGTTTTTCAGTCACTTTGATGTGATGCAACGAGGCAATAATACAAGTAATTTACTTTTGGCACAAAACACTACGTACATTTATTTACATATTTATATAAAGAGCTAATTATAACTAATCCATATCTACACAGCATCTTTAGAATAAAAGAAAGACTTGATGGTTGTATGAATGATTGTAAGAAAACTTACATGTGTGGAGTTAAGAGCAGTGAAACCTATTTATAATGAGAATGTTGGGACCATTGAATTTACCTTGTTGTATTACATGGCTTAAAAACAACA
The DNA here is from genome assembly GCA_037951105.1 of Echinarachnius parma. Lineage (NCBI taxonomy): Eukaryota > Metazoa > Echinodermata > Echinoidea > Clypeasteroida > Echinarachniidae > Echinarachnius > Echinarachnius parma. The sequence continues at coordinate 62,896 of JBAMJV010003168.1, forward strand.
AAGTACCTATAGACCCTGGACTCGTGAAGTTACCTGACTATATCAGGTACCTTGTTTTATAAAAACACTTGTTATAAAGAGGTTTCACTGTACATAAATGAATGAAAGTTTATGCTACTAGTGGCATGTAATGTTTACTTAGTCAGCGAACACATGAAAAAAGAGATTAACTGGAGGCAGTGCAGGTTTGTCTCCCTGTGAATTCAGTAATTCACCCCCCACCCATCAACCTTTTGCATGTATCACAGCAACAAGTCATGTGATCGACCTTCTGTAAATGAACGCCTGCCCCAAAATCACTCACTTTTGTGTCTACAATTCCTATGCACCATTATAACTACACCGTGCTCGAAAGGAATACAACAATTACAAACGACTAAGTAAAAAGCCTGTTATCATTAAAGAAGAGCCGTTACAACTCAAGAGGGTGCTCTCTAAACACACTAAAATTAAATATTGTGCATGTGATGTTTTATTGAAATAGTGATTAAATAGAGAGATAATCAACAGCTATTTAAAACCTCTTCTGTAAATTTCTGAAAAGAGGAAGCATTTAAATGAGAATTTTGATTACTGGTTCAAAACTAATGAATAATTGTGGGTCCCAACAATTATTACAAATGGTTGTTTATTGATATTTCAGCCATTTCTGAACCTATTTTGATCAAACCAAATTTATTATCTCATTAAATTGTATGCTCTTTCGAATTTGACACTCATTTTTGTTTGTATTATCTCACAAAAGTTATTTTGTGTAGCGTCACCTTTACCAAAACAACTATCCCTTTAAGGCGTGGGACATAAGAGCAAAAAAGAGGGCTTACTCTTTTTGAAATATTGAAACACCAATTTGTTTTACATTTTAGATTCTTTGGAGCAAATTTTATCCAATTCAACAAAATAAATTGAAATCACTCATGCATTATGATGATTTACATATTATGCAAATCTATTTGACTACTACTACTTGTTATAGACAATAATTCAATATCTAAATGATATCAAGTTTCACTTGATTGGGTCGAACAGCCTGTGATTCTACCAGGCCAAGTTCCGTTCCGGTCTGAAGACCAGATACAATTTGTATGAACCTTTTCGAATCGGTTCCCATCCAGATGTTCCTTCAAAGTCCCAGCTAGTGCTGTTGACGAGTCACGGGTACCCAGGTTACGCCAAAAAATGTTGAGTCCCGGGCGAAAAAATCGATACTCGATATCCCGAAAAAAAAAACGCCCAAGTTATCTGCCCACTCTCATTTTCTTTTCTTTCCTTTTTCCCTCTTTGAACGCCCGAGTTTGTCATAAATAGGCTGCATTTTTGTCACTTGAATGAACATGTTTTCCCAGCGGCGTGACATGCCGATAGCGAAATCAACAAATGGGTAAATTCCGGGTACCCGTGACTCGCCCGAAAAATTATCGCGAGTCCCGGGAGGGAAATACTCCCGAAATCGACACCTAGTCCCAGCAGTAGTTTGGCAGCTCGGTAATGATGCTACTATCCCTGACTGTCATGATTTATTTTCACCATCTCAAAAGCCAAGGCAATTACTCTCTTCTCAGTAGACGCTGTTCATCACTAACACCTGACATGGCACATTTCTTAAAGTAGGAGGGGTCAGCTAGGTAAAAGCAACAGGCTGGATGCTGGTGAAGTTCATGGTTGTGTCCAGCAAAAATTGACCCTTCCTTTCTCTTTTCAGACTGATGCCTCTTGTATTTCCTAAGCAGTATGCTAGCTCTATAGTGTTGTCGTTTGCGGGAGTATTTACATGTACTACCCGGGACTCGTGATAATTTTTCGGGCGAGTCCCGGGTACCCGAAACTTACCCATTTGTTTATAACACGATCGGCATGTCACGCCAGCTGGGAAAACATGTTCATTCAAGTGACAAACATTGAGCGCATTTATGACAATAAATCATCTTCTTGAATGAACATGAAAGCTCTGGCGTTCAATGAGGGGACTTCCCATTTTTTGGGGAAATCGAGTATCGATTTTTGTGCCCGGGACTTGACATTTTTCGGCGGGACCCGGGTACCCTGGACTCAGCGACAACACTATAGCTCTATCACACTGTCTGGGGCAAGAGGAAGTTTCATTCAGTTGATGGCTAGCTGTCCCTCTTCCATCTATGTGAATATGAGGCTTGTATGTCTGGCTCTGCAATCAAACTCCTTTAGTAGACACCTGGAAATACAGAAACAGAAGAAAAGAAAACATATAATGAGCTCTGCTTTAAAATAAAACACAGTTCAGTAAATATACTTATTACATGTACAATCATTTGTTTTACAATACTCTCTCGCTTAAATGAAATTAACATTGTAGATAATTGCAAATTTATTTTGTTTGTAAACATGATACAGTGTATTATACACATTTGAAGACATTACAATTATTTATGTTCTTTGTCGCAATACGACACGGAAAGAAGTCGAGGAGGTGCATAAATCACTCATTTTTATGCGGAATGGAGCAAAAAATCATCATTCTGATGCACCCCATAGTTGTATCACATATTTATCTGGATCGACAAATCTATCGCTTTCATGGCCTTTTTGACATAATTATTGTTATTTTCACTGTCTGCATTCTAGCGATAGACGCAACCCATATACTCTGCCTGGGGAGGCAAGAACACTGTAAGTCGGCAGTAAAAGTTACTTACGAAAAATTAGTTGACTTCGAATACAAAACGCCAACATTCTCGCACTTTGAGCGACATAATTTGTAGCCCTATCAATACATTTAGGGCTACTACATGTATATTACTTTAACTCACCGATCTCGTGTGTCGCTATACATGTCATTCTATAATTATGGCGATTTGGGAGATTTTACAACGATTTTCCATCACTCTTCATCGGTCTTTCGCCGTTCAAACTGCCGTTAACTTACACATATATGCAATAATTACGTCAACGCACCTGAACATCCGTTCAGTACGGTATCACTAGCGTGCACACACAAAAAAAAAAAAAAGGCAAAATTAAAATGAGTTGTTTGACTTGACAAACTGTTACCGCTACATTTTTAGCAAATAATTGTGGGCCAGTGATTCCAATAATTATTCGGTAGCGGTAACAGTTTGTCAAACTTGTCAAACAACTCATTTTAATTTTGCCTTTTTTTTTTTTTTTTTGTGTGCACGCTAGCGATACCGTACAGGTGCGATGACGTAATTATTGCATCTGTGTACATTAACGGCAGTTTGAACGGCGAAAGACCGATGAAGAGTGATGGAAAATCATTGTAAAATCTCCCAAATCGCCGTAATTATAGAATGACATGTATACAGCGACACACGAGATCGGTGAGTTGAAGTATTATAGTAGCCCTAATGTATTGATAGGGCTACAAATGTTGCTCAAAGTGCGAGAATGTTGGTGTTTTGTATTCGAAGTCAACTGATTTTCCGTAAGTAACTTTTACTGCGGACTTACAGTGTTCTTGCCTCCCCAGGCAGAGTGTATAGGTTGCGTCTATCGCTAGTATGCCGACAGTGAAAATAACAATAATAATGTCAAAAAGGCCATGAAAGCGATAGATTTGTCGATCTAATATGTATCTGCTAATCGGTGGTAAGTACTGTATCATAGTATCATTTTAAGCACAATTATCGTGCACATAAAATGATTAATTCGGGGTCACTATTAGCCCAACCTAGAACGCGAACGCTAGCGCTCTGCGCTAGCGTTCACTAGAGTTAGGGTACGCGGGGAGATAAAATTAACAAATGAAAATAGGCGAGAAGCTTGACTGTAGGCTAGCACTTCAGACGCAAACAATCCCCAATTTGTTACACCCTGACCATCGGCATCGTATCAGACAATGTCAATCAAAGGTCAATGCTTTTTTGGCCTCATTCACGCTTCTCAGAAGTACAGGAAAGTTTGGGTATGCGCATGTCACTGTGCTACAGTACCAAGTCCAAGACTCACATAAAAATTGCCAAAGACGGTACGTAGCTTATTTACGGTTAACTCAAGTGAACGCTAGCGCTAGCGTTCAAGGTCGGGCTGATAGTGCCCCGAATTTATGATCTAATGTGCACAATAAGTGTGCTTAAAATTATACATATGATACGGTACTTCCACCGATTAGATGATACATATGTGATGCAACTATGGGGTGGATCAGAATGATGATTTTTCGCTCCATTCCGCATCAAAATGAGTGATTTATGCACATCATCGACTTCTATCTGTGTTGTATCGCGACTTCTGAACGATCGATTACCGTACGACCACTAAACGCGCGAGTCAGATCTGCCGTCTATTCGGCGGGCGCGGTACTTGAATGGAGACCGTTCGCGCGATCATCGATCGTTCAGAAGTCGCGATACAACACATATAGAAGTCGATGATGTGCATAAATCACTCATTTTGATGCGGAATGGAGCGAAAAATCATCATTCTGATCCACCCCATAGTTGCATGACTTGCATCACATGTATCATCTAATCGGTGGTAAGTACCGTATCATATGTATAATTTTAACTTAAGCACACTTATTGTGCACATTAGATCATAAATTCGGGGGCACTATCAGCCCGACCTTGAACGCTAGCGCTCCGCGCTAGCGTTCACTTGAGTTAATTTACGGTCACGTAAAATGCCCACAATCACACTCAGTGTTAAATGTGTTTATTGTACCTTTGAGTTTGGCTTCAACTTCATCATCATAATCCATGCCATGCATGGACATGGTCATGTTCGTAATATTATATTAATAATTATCACTCGGTCTCAGTCACTTTCAGACTGAGACAGAGTCAGTCAAATTCCAATGCAATGGCAATGCCATGCCCATAGGCATAGCAATGTCAAAAGACGATCAATGACAATGTCAATGCATGACGATCACGATCATGACGATGGATGTGAATTGATAGCCTGCCTACTCGAGATAATTATCTTATTCTTACATTATTCGAACTAACAACATTTACTGTTTTATATTCAAAATTACCTTTTTCGCTGTTGCATTGGATCAAGTTGCTTTCGGTTTAGTTTGCCTAGGCTAGCCCTGAGTCATGCTCTTGAGTCTTTTCTTGATTGATTGATCACTCGATTCGCTGCGGCTGGGAATTGGAAGCATTCAGGCGCTCGATGGTCGGGAGCCACGCCGCTCGTGGGGGCTGTGCAGTCGTTCAGACCACCGCTCAAAGCATTGGCACACAATCCTTCGCGAATGTTGACTTGCCCGTCCAAATCCGTCCATTTCTGGAAAACTTTAATAGCGATTCCTGTCAGGTCATTCTGTGGTGCCCATTCTGTTTAACCGCGATATCTTGGTCTTCCAAAAAAAAAAGTTTTGGGCGGAAATATGCACGTAAAAACATATTTTCACTCGCATAATTAATGGTACTCGCATGTATACAGGCCGCATAGCTACAGTGCACTAGCACTGTGCAACTTGCACAGTCATGCAAAGCGCATAATTTCATGTACTATTCTGACGTGGGGCGCGGGCCCCCTGGGGGCAGGGGCACGATTACGGACCAGCGACATTTACCATGGTATAATTAGCACCATTGGCTCTAACTCATCGATGTCAATATGCTAGAATAACATACAAATTAACAGAACGTAGAAGACCATACAAATCGCCCTTACTCATTAAGCCGTAAATGATTACACAAGCACTGATCGAGAGATCAGCAGTGGAACTAGGTATGGTCCTGGGTCATGATCGTGCTCGCGGCCACAGCTACCAATATTTTGCAAAATTGACAGACCTTGTAAATCGTATACAATAATACACGTCCACACAGATACAACTTTTTGCCAAAAATAAATCTAATGGTAAGTGTGATGGTTATTTTGGTTAAAGGGTGTATCTATAGATACATCCCTTTGCCAAAAAAGTCCGATGGTAACTAATGAAGGATTTTTATGGTAAAAGGGTGTATCTATAGATACATCCCTTTGCCAACAAAGTCCGATCGTAACTTATGAAGGATTATTATGGTAAAAGGGTGTATCTATAGATACACCCTTTTACCATAATAATCCTTCATAAGTTACGATCGGACTTTGTTGGCAAAGGGATGTATCTATAGATACACCATTCTGCCAAAATAACTATCAGACTTACCCAGTATTCAAAGGGTGTAACTATAGATACATCCTTCTACCAAAACAAATAGTGAAAAAGGGGTAAAATTACTCCAGATACCTCCTTCTATCTCGAAAACTAAAGCTCAGTCACTTCTGAAACTTTGCTAAATGAAACTTTTGACCTCAAAAACCCCCCAAATGGAAAAACCTGAAAAAGTCATATTTTCTCAGATACACCCTTTTACCATATTAGGGCCGAGCTGATGCCGACTTCTCCAATGTCTGTGGGCTTGATGTTGGTGGAACTGTAACCACAGTTGATGATGTATTGTGTGTTGATGTGCAGTGTTTAAATTCTTTCTTTTTCATGTCTGCGATTTGTTTTCGCTGGTTTCTGATGAGTTCGTTCATTTGTTGAATTTGACGGTTCTGTTCGTTTATCACTTTTGATGCCTTCTGGAGGGTGGTTTGGACCACATCTGATACGTCTTTGGCATGGAGAGATTCATTTGGTGTTCTTTCAAAGTACAACTTAGCTGAAAGGAGCGTGAGCCTAATTTCGCTTTCCATACTAGAGTGAGCCATGATCTATTTACCAGGGAAGAGAAGGATATGTAATGCATCAGAAACATATATAATACCAAGATACTCGGCGTCGAATGTACTCATTTTCCTAGCTACATATTAAACAATGCAATTGCATAGTCTACTAGCTGTACCTGCCAACCTTTGAGCCTAGAAAAAAAGAATCATGCGAGAGCGACCAAGCCCGAGGGAGCGAAGCGACGGAGCAGGGGGAGGGTGTGGGAGGGGGGTGTCACCCCTCCGACGGTAGGAACTTTTTGTATTTTAGGTCTGTATTTAGGCCCTTTTCCTTATCTTAAAAGCGCAATTGGAGTCCTCCAAAATGAGGCGTAAAATCACTGAATTCATGCTTTTAAACAACACAAATTTTTAAAGAAAAAATACAGAAAAATGCAACTTCGATCAAATTCAAATTATTGAAATTATTAATTCATTGCATCCAAGATTATGTTTATGTGCTTTCGTACTCCTTTTTTCCGGACCCATTTTTATCAACATTTAAGCCCTTTTTGAGACTTTAATCGATGTCTTCGAAAGTGTCGCGGACTGGCTTTGCGGCTATTGGTGTTACAGCAGGCGCGCACGCGCGTGCCATACAGATCAAGTCAGCGGCTACCTTGCGGCATAGCGGAACGTCACGAGCAGCTATGCCATAAGTTAGGCGGTGACTAGACTTGAATGTGTGCTACGCGCGCGCCGTGCTGGTTACATCGATAACCGCTAAGCTAGTGCCTCTACACGTTCAAAGACATCGATTCCAAAGAGGGCGTAAATATTGAACAAAATATTCAAATCGACCTTCGATGGATAATGACGAAGTGCAGTAAGGTATACAAATTAATTTAGTTGAGTTTAAAGACAGATAAAGCGTTGGAAAAAAATAAGAAAAAATGGGTTCGAACAAATTTTTAAAAAAAGAGTACGAAAGCACATTAGCGCCCAATTTTATTTGCAAATTTTATTTGCAAAAGAGATCTTAAGAGTAACAGATTTTTTTTCCACCTAAGTTTTAAAAAAATGACAGCCAAATCGTGGTTTAGGTCACACATAGCCTAGGTTCATTACAATAGCATTGTGTGGAGACCAACCTTTTCCGCCTGCTGCACATATATATCCAAAACATGAACAATTTTTGTCAGCCGATTTCTCAAAAGAACTTTCAGTTATGTGATCCCTAAGTCATATACTTCCATAATAATTACCGACTTTGTTGCTTTGAAGATTTCAAAATGTAGAAAAAAGGGATTATTTCCCGTCTGTTTTCATCACCGATGCATTCTAACACATCATAGCGGTCAGCAGATGAACCGGTACAGTGTGTGAATAGGCAGTACGGTATAATCTCCCCTGTATTGCCATATATTGCGTGTAAATGGTCCACCTATGTGGACTATATACTTTGTAGATGTGGTTTAGGTCACACATAGGTTCATGTACGGATGTACAATTCAAGTACATTTGCACTGTCGGGACTGCCCCGTCCAAGTAGTACATTTTTGCTCGCTCATTCCTGCCTTCCGTTACCTGTAAATTCTAAAAAATATTGATTAGTGCATGCTTTAAATCATACTATTTGATAATACATACCAACTCTGATGTATTGAAGACCATATGTTGTCCCTTTATGATTTCCAGTGCCTTTTTCCTTCGAAAATTCTCCCAAAACACTGCGGCTCGAACCCAGACCGCGCTGGTTGTGAAATAGCACAAATTACACTTTTCAAAGTTAGCTTTGGCTTTGCGATCGATATGCATGCGGGCAGCTTTACTTATACACAGGGACAGCCAGCCGCACCATGGCTTGAATGATGGCTATGTGTGCTATATTGTCCACACCAGCTGGAGCTTGTTTACATCGAGCGTGCATGTGGGTATGAAGGCGTGTTAACTTCGCGCATGACAATTTCGGATTTTTTCAAAGTGCCTTAGGAACAAGGAAATTACAGTAATCTCAATAAAACAATCATAAATTTACAAAAAGGACCACAAAAAGTGAGTATTTCTCCAAAAATATCACTCTTAAATTGCTAATATTTGGGTTGACAGGTAAGTGATGTGTGCTCTTTCATGTGCCGATGAAAAATTTCCGTCGCCGTGTCCGTGTTCTGATTTTGCGTATCTCGCCTATGTGGCGCGAAGTTGGGATACGCGCAAAGTTAAGAGGACGTTTGTCCATATACACCACACAAGGGAGCAGAGCTATGCTGGCCTGTAGGTGAACAATGTGGGACAGTACAGAAAAAGTTTGTCAAATTTTCACACAAAATTCTGAACTTGAATTCAGCAGAATCAATCATAACTGGCCTTAAAAGTGATACAAGTATTATTTGAACTTACCAAAATGATGCAAATTATTCTTCAAATGTCGAAAAAGGGTGAAAATCTGCAGTTTTGGAATATCAAAAACCTGAGAAGTAGTCTCTTCGGAAGTGTTGCTGCTTTCTGGACGACTGCCGTGTATTTCCCACAAGCTTCCCACACCGCGTGTGATTCCATAACATATGGTACCGTGCGCGCGATCGCGATGCACACCTGGACTAAACTAACTTGTTAGTTGCTGCTCGATTGGATTCAGCGAGGTTACCGTACCGCGCCTATAACGTGCAGATATTATTTAGGCACACACGTGCATTAAATACATACTCAAACTTCAAGGTTCCACAGAATTTGCAGGGGTCAACCAATCATCACCAAAATATAATCGATTCTTCCATGTCACTATCCAAACATTCCCTGAAAATTTGGTGCAAATCCGTTCACCCGTTCTCTAGTTATCTTGTACACAAACAAACAAACAAACAAACATACGGAACCCTTTACATAACCCCCTGCCGATTTCATCGGCGTGGGTAAAAAGACCCGACAGTGCAGCATGTGGTAAATGACTGCCCTCTCCGATGCTACCCCTATGGATGCAACAGATGCTGCTCTGACCTGGCTAACTAGCTTATACTTGACGTATTAGATTGTACCTATAGGTCATATAAAACAACCAAAGAAACAAATATGTTATTACTAGAAACACTTGACAATAACTGGCTCAGGAATCACTATTCCATGTTTCACATCATACAACAAAATATTAATTGAGAAACATGAACTTTTTACATTTAGATAGAATTTGGCCATTTCCTTTTAATTGTATTACTGTGAATCCACATACCTTGAACAAGGTTATCCAAGGCCCTTGACAACTGTTTAATTTAGATTCACATGTCCTTATTATATTGTTTGTTATCTAGAGGTTATCCAAGGCCCTTGACAACTGTTTACTTTAGATTCACATGTCCTTATCACATTGTTTGTCCTTGGCCGTCTACAAATTGTTCCGTTAGATGCTCATGTCCTTATCATATTGTTTGTTATCTAGGGTGACCCAGGTGTTGAGGGGTCCATTGGCCGTCCGGGTCTGGCAGGGTCCTACGGGCAGCCAGGAGAACCAGGTGACAGTGGGCAGGATGTGAGGGGTCCAAGTGGACCCAAGGGAGCTAGAGGAGACCCTGGAGTGACTGGTCAACCAGGACTCAAGGGCCAGAAAGGTTTCCCACGTAAGTACAACATTCATCCTATCCCTCTGCAACGTGATTAAAGTATACATTTATATCAAAGTTTATAAATAAACAAAATGGACAAACTTACTTCACATGTGTAACTGTGTATTTCATTTCATGTGTTTACACAAAACAGTACCGTATTCCTTTTTGTATGTACATTGTAACTGATTGATTTGTATGTTTCTCTCAGGGGACAACCTCGGTAAGCTTTTGCTTTTGTTGTCCCCGACACGATTGATGTGTACACCAACTATTATATTTGTACCTGTATTTTACTGTGAATGTACACATGAATTGTATTTTAAATTGTGGAAATAAAATGAACTGAACTGAACATGTGTAACTGTGAGGTTTGGGCGATTGATAACCTGCTTCATCTGGCAACCAGCCAACGGGAGGGTGTTCCTTGTAAAGCTGATTGTATATATGGTACAGATAATAAGGACTTTCAGTTGTTCATTACATGAAAACATAATTACAATGTACTTTTTATCACATTAGAACATTCATGTAGTTTGTATAATTACATACATGTACATGTTACATCTAGAAGGTAAACATTTGGAAATCATTTTATTTGGAAGCTTTTATGTGATGGATTACTAAGTGTTCACACCCATTTTGAAAGAGATAATTGCAGTGACATTTATTCTCATTCATTCTACAAAAGTGGAGGAATAAACAACACCATTTCTGTGTTGGTTGTTCCTTCCTAGTCTAATATTGAGCTAGTTAATGAGTACTTCTTTTGTCTCCATTCCCGATTGTATTTATACAAAGACTTACACACTTGCTATATAAATATTATATTTAATTCGTTGAAATCAGTGTAAGAACAAAGCACCGTGATGACACTTTGTTTTGTCTTTTTCTCTCAACAGCCATTGTGCCAGTAGAACCAGGTCCACGACAAGGTCTGCGTGGAGACCCTGGCCCAGATGGACCAGAGGGTTTCGTGGGCCAACAGGGCTTTGAAGGAGAGAATGGTCCAGCTGGTCAGCAGGGCTTCCCAGGCTTCCCTGGTAGAGCTGGAGATCCTGGTCCAGAAGGACCTACTGAGTTTGGACCTAAAGGTGAGATAGACTGAGATGTTAGAGAAGCCCCTGGGTAGCTCACAGACTTCTGATACATAACACATGTGAGAAGCCCCTGGGTAGCTGACAGGCCTCTGATATATAACACATGTGTAACAGTACAATTATTGTATTCAATATAATAATTATTGTATATAATATATCAACGTTTCTTTATATCGTGTGTTCATTAATGTTATTTCCATGTTTGAAAATAGTGTTGCAAATGACGCTGCAATTCAGCTTTTAGCTGTGAATGTGACATTTTTTTGTTGAATAAATACCATTATTACAACACTTTCTCTCAAGTGTCCCTGATGATTGAGATGTGGCAATGCCTAGTCAGTTGTTTAAGTCCCACTTAATTTGACAAGTGAACCAAATCCCTTAATTGCCATGTAAAGTAATTCAGAAAAAACATAGCATTATAAAGAAGACCAATTATTAGGATACTTCTTTGATTTCCCAATAACATTTATGAATATGCCCCTTCATGTGAATGTTCAAATTCATATATTTCTGCCTAGGAATATGATTTGGGTCTCAATGAATTTCCATGTTGCTTGAAATAGTTCCTATTTTATTTTTTTTTTATTTTCCCTTAAATATGAGTTCTGGAACTTGATTCATTTGGTGTGTGTTTAATGTTCCTTTGACAGGTTCCCTAATCCCAGAGAAGACATGATAGTGCAAGGATCACCTAGAGAACCTGGTAGCTTTGGTTCTATGGTTAGACCAGGACTAGTGTTCATGTATTGAGTGTTTGGATCTTATTCTTTGTTGACAGGGTTCCCTGGTCCCAGAGGAGAAAAGGGAGTCCAGGGAGCTGCTGGAGAACCAGGCAGCGGTGGTTCTATGGGTAGACCAGGACTGAATGGACCACGTGGTGTGAATGGAGGGCAAGGTGATGCTGGACCAGATGGTTTCCCAGGGTCTCTGGGTCCACAGGGTCTGCCTGGTGGCTTTGGTGAAGCAGGAGCTAAAGGAGAGCAGGGACCACCGGGAATACAAGGTAAACCACCAGTACACCAATGGTGTACAAGGTAAACCACCAGTACACCAATGGTGTACAAGGTAAACCACCAGTACACCAATGGTGAACAAGGTAAACCACCAGTACACCAATGGTGTACAAGGTAAACCACCAGTACACCAATGGTGTACAAGGTAAACCACCAGTACACCAATGGTGTACAAGGTAAACCCCCACTACACCAATGGTGTACAAGGTAAACCACAAGGTAAACCACCAGTACACCACTGGACGGCTGGAAGCAATTCTCAATCATATTGATGATAATAATAAACAAGAAAATAATATCAAATAAATGCATTGACTATTTCTTTCTTTCAACATAATTAACAAGCAGTGCTGGAAAAAAGAGAAAACTAACAAAATGATAGATGTTAATTTAACCCACATTCACGACTTTTAACTATTATTTATCAGGCCAAAATTAAGCTAAATCTTTGAAAACTGTGCATAGGTCCTATATAATAGATATCCTTCCTATAAGAGATCAACTTGTGAAAACCAATGCTACAGTATGTAAAGTCTAAATGCTGCATTGATCCATTGTGCTGTCCTTAATTATTTTCCGTTTGTATTACTCATAAATCTGCATGTATTATAGAATGTTCTTTGAGGAAAATCCTTCTATTAAGGGAGCAACTTGTGAAGGCTATGTCAATTACCTCAGGTGTAAATGATGCAGTGATCATGTTGATCATTAACCCTTGACCACCGCCATTTGCTCAGGAAACTGCATGTATGGCAGGAAAGTGAATTGGTTAATCTCTCTAATAAAGGACAAACTTGATGTTGATATATTCAAGGCAGTAGGGGTGAATGAAGCAATGTTTCATGTCAATTATTTATCACTTTCCCTCTCCTATTTCAAAAACTGCATTTATGGAAGGAAAGAAAAGTATTTGATTGATCAAACAATTTGAACTTATTCTTTCTAACAATTTGTATCACCACCATTTCTTTGTTTAGGTGTTGATGGATTCCCTGGTTTTGAGGGCGCCCAGGGCGAGAGGGGAGATATGGGTGGCTTTGGTCCCTCTGGCCCTCAGGGACCTCCAGGAGAGACCACGGTTGGTGTGAAGGGATTCCCTGGGTTCCCTGGACAGGATGGAAGACCAGGACTACGAGGTAGGATCAGCTTGCTCACAAAAGTGTACCATTTGTACTATTACTTTCTTTACTGTCATCTGTTACAATATTAAGCATGTTGCTTATAAACAAAAAATGTTACTGTTTTTCCATTCAAGACATACGTGTATTATTATTGAGGTCACAAATATATTTGTAGTACACACTAATTGAAAAAAAATAGTGCTGATGATAGAGCATATCTTAAATTTTTTTTTTACTTTTGCCTCAGGGTTTGCAAATAAGAAGAAAAATTCTGCAACTTCTGCAAACAAAATATGCATAATTTGTTGAAATGTTGTTTCATACTTTAATTTTGACCTTTCATTTTTATTTTCATTTCAATTATTTCCACAGCTTTGATACAAAAACATATAAATAGAAAATGATACACACACGTAGTAAAATAACAATGCATAACTGGAATAAAACAAAGCGCATCAAACATGACAAAAGATGATGAATGAAAATGGAGTTAAATTCAATAGTTTTGCAGAAGACATCATGCACATGTATCTGAGGGCATTCTGAAATCTTAAGCTCCTGTGAACTATTGATTGGCCTATGAGGATGTCTTTTATAGCACTCTTTGAGTTTGAGTTATACTCGTCTAATGTGTTATGTACACAAAAACATTTTATTTTTTAAAAAAGAAGATGTAAATTCACTTACCTAAATTGACCTTTGATTGTAGGCACCAATGGCCAGCCTGGACAGAAGGGAGCACCAGGCCGGACGGGTGGCTTTGGGACGAGGGGGATGCAAGGAGACAGAGGGTTCCCTGGAGGAGCAGGCAGGAAAGGATTCAATGGATTCCCTGGAATACCAGGAAGGCCTGGTGGGCTGGGAATCCCAGGATTCAAAGGTAAGGTTCCTGCTTGGTTACATCATCACAATATGACAATGTGTGCAGGATTGCAGTGTATCGTACGACTGGGGTAGTGCAAAGCGCTTGGAGATGATGTTGTGTCAAATTGGGTGCTATATAAATAGAACCTACTATTATTATTGTTTAATCCTGCGTATGGATCTGATATACTTACATTTATACATATGTAACGCCCCCATTTTATATCTGATTTTTATGAGCGTCTTGATTGGAAAATCTGACATGTTGATTTGACCCCATTCTGTATTATAGGTGAAGCAGGAGACGGAGGTCCAGATGGGTTTGACGGCCCTCCCGGCGCTCCAGGTCTGGTTGGTGTGAGAGGACTACCAGGAGGCAGGGGCATCCAGGGACCACCAGGGTTCTCTGGCTTCCCAGGATTACCAGGACAAAGAGGTGAGAGGGGGTCACTTATTATTTGTTTTTTACAGAAATGTTCAATATTTTAAACATTATTTACGTCCGAGACGGCCCTTTATTGTCACCATCCTAGAGACACAGCCTCGGTTTGAATCTGAGCCAGTTAGTGCATAGAGCAGAGCTCTGGCCACTAGACCACCATCCTAGAGACACAGCCTTGGTTTGAATGCGAGTCACTTAGTGCATAGAGCAGAGCTCTGACCACTAGACCACATCACCATCCTAGAGACACAGCCTTGGTTTGAATGCGAGCCGGTTAGTGCATAGAGCAGAGCTCTGGCCACTAGACCACATCACCATCCTAGAGACACAGCCTTGGTTTGAATCTGAGCCAGTTAGTGCATAGAGCAGAGCTCTGGCCACTAGACCACATCACCATCCTAGAGACACAGCCTTGGTTTGAATGCGAGTCAGTTAGTGCATAGAGCAGAGCTCTGACCACTAGACCACATCACCATCCTAGAGACACAGCCTTGGTTTGAATGCGAGCCGGTTAGTGCATAGAGCAAAGCTCTGACCACTAGACCACTAGACCACATCACCTCTTCACAGGCTGAGGGTGGAACTTATCAAAACATTACTTGAGAAGATTGTACAATTGCCATGTAGTCATATGTCCATGTACTGGGCCATGCTATACAGTAACGCATTCATAATTGGAAAGGAAATAAATCTTCAAGCATTTGACACCAATTTTTGTCTTTATTTCCAACCAAATTTGGTCTCCTCAATCATTTGTAAATAGTTTTTATTTGATGTATGTTGATTTTACATATTCGGTCGGATCTCTTCAAACCACTTCATGGGACGATGGTAGAATTGTTATGTAGTAATACATGTACCTGCATGCAATCGGCCATGTTGCATGTTTATACATGACCTATCTTGAAGGAAATGTATCTGCAAGCGTTTGTCACCACTCCGCAATCAGAAACATTTCAAGTTTTTATTGTAGAAATCAATTTTAAATATTTTTAAATAATTGAAATTCTGTCAGTTTCATTCTCACTGATATTTGCCATGGATGATGTGTAAAATGTTATTTCGTTTTATGTGTTGCTGCAGGAATATTTGGTGACCGTGGTAACCCGGGCACACCTGGTCTCTTTGGAGACCCTGGTCAGCCTGGCTTCCCTGGGTCGCCTGGCAACCCTGGCTTTGATGGACTGCAGGGATCAAAGGGAGACATCGGAAACCCAGGTTAGTTATAGTGTCAACTTCAAATCCAATTCCAGTACAGTAAAACCTTGTTATAACAATAAGTTATAATGTCTACTTCAATTCCAATTCCAGTACAGTGAACCATGTTATAACAATTAGTTACAATGTCTACTTCAATTCCAATTCCAGTACAGTGAACCTTGTTATAACAATAAGTTACAATGTCTACTTCAAATCCAATTCCAGTACAGTGAACCTTGTTATAACAATTAGTTACAATGTCTACTTCAAATCAAATTCCAGTACAGTGAACCATGTTATAACAATTAGTTACAATGTCTACTTCAAATCCAATTCCAGTACAGTGAACCTTGTTATAACAATTAGTTACAATGTCTACTTCAAATCCAATTCCAGTACAGTGAACCTTGTTATAACAATTAGTTACAATGTCTACTTCAAATCCAATTCCAGTACAGTGAACCTTGTTATAACAATTAGTTATAATGTCTACTTCAAATCAAATTCCAGTACAGTGAACCTTGTTATAACAATTAGTTACAATGTCTACTTCAAATCAAATTCCAGTACAGTGAACCTTGTTATAACAATTAGTTACAATGTCTACTTCAAATCCAATTCCAGTAAAGTGAACCTTGTTATAACAATTAGTTACAATGTCAACTTCAAATCAAATTCCAGTACAGTAAAACCTTGTTATAACAATTAGTTATAATGTCAACTTCAAATCCAATTCCAGTACAGTGAACCTTGTTATAACAATTAGGAGCTTCGTACTGTAGCAACTCAAGACAATTATCTTGTTATAAGGGTTTTTTATATAGAGTTCTTTACAACCAAGTTCCGCTGTATTACCTTATTATTAGAGGGTTTCGTTATATCAGAGCTCTTTACAACAAGTTCCACTGTGTCCGTTTGTTTGACAAGAATAAAAAAAAAAAATGCTGGTTTTTAATTTATAGAGAAAATAAATTGAAATTTATTGATTTCATTCTTTTTCGAATGCTTATTTTTCATTGAATGTATTAATATATGAAATTTGTTGTTTATAAAGGGGCAATTCCACGCCAAAGTGGACATTTGACCAAAAAATTTACAAGCATTTTTATGATACAAATTTGGTATCAAATCAAAGCTTAAATTCTATATTTTTGGAATTCAATGAGAAAATTTTAGTTTTACATAATTTTAGTTGTTTTTTTATAATAACTTTATAACCATAATTGAACCCCACAAATTTGACATTTTTGTGAAAAAGTGTTTTGATCCTGTGTTTGTTTTATATTTCCCCAGTTAAGCCTAAAAACCATTATTCTGACTCCTGAGATATGACCATTTCGTAAAATAGTAAATTTGTATGATTTATTTGATTTGTTATGCTTCAATGACTTCTTATTTTCAGCCTATGAAAATGTCCTTCCGTTACCGAAAAATCAATATTTTTAATTTTGTGGCTCACACAATTGTTAGAGAGCAGACCAATCTTCAGTGCAAAGCAAGTTCAAGTAGGCCTTCCCATTGCTAACAATTGTATTGCTCATTGTTTCTTCGTTAATTAATAAATAACAAAAGAAAATGTCCTTCCGTTACCATACACATGGTAACAGATGGACAAGGTACCTCATATTACATATTATGACAAAATTTATGTTCAAAAATTTGTCTCTCATATATGAAAACCCAAAATAATGAGACAATACCTGCAATCGCCAGCTATCAGTGGCGTAGCGTGGTCAGACTAGTAATTTTCTGTGTTTCAACCAATCAGATTTGTGCATTTAGAACATTTGATCTGGCTCACAATTGATTTTATCTCTTTCTGCAACAGGGCCCTTGTACCATGATGCCATTTGTCTGGATTTCTATTGTATGGGGATTAGTAGGTCTATTTAACTGTGGTGAGCCAGGGTGTGAATAGGCTCTGATCATGACTTTGAATAGGTCTTTTTTTTATACAATACACCCCTATAGAATTCTTGGACATGGGTGTAGGTCTAAAATAATTAAATTTTACATGAAATTTGCAAACTAAAAACAAGGCTGTAGAAAAAAGCAAGAAATAACATATCTCCAATTCTTTCATATGTTGTAGAAATTATATCAAGCCAAGATTTAAGCAAAAAAAATTCTCAAAATTATTTGATCCACGAGGTAAAACAGAAGGTCAAAATCTAAGGTCAAAGGTTATCGTATCCAAACTCGCTCATGCATGAACACAAATGGCATAAATGGATTGCACATAACATCCCCAGTCCAATGACACCTTTACAAAATAAATTGACCCAACGGTTAATGGACAATGGCCATTTGAAAAATGGTGCCCATGCCCATTTCTTACAAAACTCCCCCATAAGAATCGACCATAGCGCCAAAACCATTGGGCGGATTGGGCTAAAACTTAAATATTTGCGCTTTTAAAGGTTGAAATATCATACATACCAAATATTAGCAAATTTGAAGGGGGCTGCGATGAAAATTTTCAATTTTGATAAAGGTGATTTGACATGGAATGACCCTACTGTGTCATATCATACATTATAGTCCATTATGTCCTTCCGTTACCGAACATTGGTCCGCTTTGTGTGAAATAACTCAAATATCTGCGGACAAATTTTAATCAAAGAACAAGTAAATTCTTCTTAACCCTTCAGAGAATGAAATGTGTACCCTTAAAATATTTTGTATTTTATTTAATATCACAGAGTTTTAGTTAAAACTGATTTGATAACAAAACCTTGTCCATTTTAGTGTCCTTCCGTTACCGACCTCATTTGTATGCATATTCAATATTGTGCCGAGATAAAAAAAATAAAAAAATTATGGGACCTTAAAACTGTATGTTTTGGAAGTATTGTTATCAAAATAGACTGTTCTAACAACACAAGTATTTAAAAATGTCTTTCTTAAAGTTGACAATTTGTGTCAGAGTGTCCTTCCGTTACCATGGATTGACCATGAATAAGAGCCATTGGAGCATGAAATATAGTAAGAAAAAAATAGAAATGTAAATGCTTGTGATGTCCATATGCTATCTATGATACAAACTCATTTTAGACCACAAAAGAGATGTTTCCTTCTCATAAATGGTCTTTAAATTTCAAAATTAATTTTATTGTACAATTCCAATAGACTTTTCAGAGGTCCTTCCGTTACCGTCCTTCCGTTACCGAACACTGGAGTAATTAATTTCTCATAATTAATATACCAATCTAGATATTTTTCTTAAAAGGTGGTGTTATACTCTGTGAACATAAGGAAATTGACTAGTAGCCAACTTAACATGATAAACCTCGTAACTTCACGGAGATTGGGTCATAACTAAAAAACTTGAAAATCCATGTCCATTTTGGCGTCCTTCCGTTACCGGCCTCATTAGTGTCCATATCTAATTTACATAATGCGGTCAAAATTTTAGAAATAGTGGAAATCAAAGGTGTCCCAACAAGGATCAAAGACATGCCATTTAGAATAAAAAATCAACAGCAGGCTCCTGGAATTATTTGATTGAAGTTCCAAAATTGTGTCTGAATGTCCTTCCGTTACCGTGGAATTGCCCAAAGTTATAAAGTAGATTGTATATTTTGTGATAACATGCTCCTATTGGCAGTAAGGGAGGATGGGCTCCATCTTATATTCATGCTCTAGTTATGTGCAAAGCGTAGCTCAATTTTGTCATTGCTAAGAAATATTAAATATTTGGAAATTTAGATCAACTGAAGATGTTCTATTAAGAGTAAGAGGGTGTGTAGAGATGACAACTACTTTTTTTGTAAGTTCTAGTTCTATGGTAATACTCATCAACGCCTGTTCAGCATCTAGATGAGGGAAAAGCATAGAGTTGTTATATACAGCTCTATGCGGTACAGTTCCTGTAAAGGGAACTAAATTGTTTCAAGAGCCACCTTGAACTGCTCCAAAGAAGGCAGTTCGACGATGTTCTGAGGTAGCTCGTCCCAGTCCTTTAGTGTCCTGGGGAAATAACTAAATTTGTAAGTGTCCATTGAAGAGCCTAGTCTCATATATCGTTGTTGTTGACTCCTCCTTGTAGTTCGCTCCCTCGGTTTGATGTAATCCGGTATTGGAATCGCAATGTTGTTATTTGCTATCTTGTAGAACATTGACAATCGTGCCCGTTTTCTTCTTTCTTCAAGAGTTTGGAGATTAAGTTGTTCTCGCATGGATGTTACACTGGCATCACGCTGGTAGTTTCCACAAATGAAACGAAGTGCACGTCTTTGGATCTTCTCTAGTTGGTCTATCTGGTTCTGCTTGTTGGGGTCCCATACTACCGAAGCATACTCTAGCTGGGACCGTACGAGAGAGATGTATGCCAGTTTTTTCACTTCTGTTGGACATTGTCTTCCAAGATTTCTCCGAATGAATCCAAGGGTCCTCGAGGCCTTGTTTGTGACCGCATCTACATGAGATTTCCAGCTTAGACGCTCATGTAGCTCGATACCAAGATATGCTTTGCTGGCCACACCTAGAAGATCATCTCCCCTCATAGTATAAGTGTGCATAATGGGATGCCTCTTTCTGTGAATTCGCATTGAGTAGCATTTCTTGGCGTTGAATTGCATTTGCCAAATAGAGTTGAGTTTTCAAACCTAACAGGTTCTTAATCAAGGTCTGAAATCCAAACTGATTGTTTTGTATGTTGCATTATTTCAGGTCCTTCCGGTAGGAAGGGAGAGGGCGGTATGCGAGGCTTTGATGGAGTGCCAGGTAACCTTGGTCTGCCTGGTGAATCAGGAGAGAGGGGTCTGATGGGCCGCAATGGAGACCTGGGCTTTGCAGGCATACCTGGACAACCAGGACCCAGAGGGACCTTTGGGAGCCCTGGAATACCGGTAAGGGAATAATGATGTGCTGTATTGGATGTGTATGTCTCGTTATGTAGGATTAATGTCTCGTTATGTAGGATTAATGTCTTCTTGACTAGGACTGATGTGTCGCTATATCTAGGTTTCTGACCTTTCTCTCTCTCCCTCTGTTAATTTGTTATCTTTTATGTTTCCTTTGCCAAGAAGTGGTTTAGCGCAATTTTCAAAAGAGACTCTAAGCACTAGTTCATGCAGAAACAAAACATATCAACACAAATGTAGTAGGTAAACAATTAACAAATCAAATATCTGCATCTAAATGTGAATATTAATTAAGATGTAGCTTTAGCATAAATTGGGTGGCATTTTTTTTTGGGGGGGGGGAGGGGTGTATGTATATTTATTAATTTGTCTATATATTTGTTTAAAGCATCAATTTTCTATAGTATATCATTTCAAAATTAAACAAAAAGTTCCTAATTTATTTTGCGGTTGTACAAATATATGGATATTTATTTGTGTATGCATTTGTTTAATGCATTAACTCTTAACGTGCCAGGGATTTTAATGCTCTATGGCATTTGTGTGCATTGTAACTCGCAAAAATGCGAGCTTGGCACGTTAGGAGTTAAACATCTACTGTATATTATATGCTTCAGAACTAAATCAGAGTGTTTGATGATGTTGCACTGTGTGTTGTTTGCAGGGCGACCCAGGGTATATAGGCACTCCAGGAGGACGAGGCTTCCCAGGAGAGACAGGAAATAGAGGTAGGTCAACCATTGCTAGAAATTAACCTTTCTGCCTTGTGGCCCAGTCGGGCAAGTCAAAACAAGATTGTTCAACTTTGAGTGGCCCGAAACCTAAATCTGGTGGCCCCAAACAAAGAAATAATTAATTCTGTTAAATTTGGTTGCCCGAACGGGCCAGTAGAATTTAGGATCAATGAAATTTGGTGGCCCGGGGCTAATTTTTAGTGGCCCCGGGCAAGCGGGCCCATGCTAATTGAATATTTATGCCATAATACTACATCTTTTTATAATCAATCATAATAAAATAATAATATGATATTGACTGGCTTTGAGTGGTATATCCAACATTTTTGCATGACGGTATCGTATTGCACGAGTCGGAAGACGAGTGTAATATGACCCTAGTGAATGCAATATTTCTGATAAACATGTATCACAAAAGAACTAGCCAGCCTTTTAACTTTCTTTATCTCTGATTGTTTTTAATTGCTCATCTACAGGTGTTCCAGGCAACCCCGGACAGCCTGGACTGAAGGGCTTTTCTGGGATCCCAGGCTTCCCAGGTCTACCGGGTCCCACTGGAGACATCGGTGAATCCATGCCTCTACCTCCAACACAGATTGTAAGAGGAGACAAAGGAACGCCAGGCTTTAACGGACTGCCAGGAGGGCCAGGTAAGTTTCTCTTGTGTTATTAGGAGCTGTTCAGTCATAGCATCTTTTACCATGCGGTCAAACCTGTCTTTAACACACTCTGTCTATAGCAGCCAGCCTGCCTATAGTGGCCACCAAAAGGGTTCCCCTACAGATGGAATCAATGACATGGAACCTGTCTATAGAGGTCATCTGTATACAGTGGCCGCTTTTCTTGTTTCCCTTAAGTGGTCACCAAACACAGGTTTGACTATGTGTTTCTTAGTAGCATTGTCAGAGGACAGAGTGCATAAATGTTTATTTAGGAGGTGAAATATTATATGTCGTACATGTACATTTAGGTTAGTCCAGTAGCATGCATGGTCATACAAATGTTTCTATTAAACAAATTATCAAGATTTAAAATATCTCAGATTTCATATGCAGAAGGCATTTCTATTCTCCAAACCACATGTTCCTTTCCTTTGTATCATTCTCACTAATGTCTAAGCCCACACTTCATGCCATGCAATAGACATGAACAATGTAGCAATGATACTTATCTGTAATATAATAATTACTTTTGCACATGAATATATGGGTTTCCAAGTAACTGTGATATTTTAATTGAAATGTCATAAGCGGAGATATTTGATAAGAATTATCTTTTGCATGTAACATTCATACTGTTAATATCATGAATATAAGAGATAATTTAATTTTACATGATGTTATGTTAAAAGCTCATCTGCTGGTTCTTCAAAAGAACAGTCATATCTTTAATGTTATCTGCAGACTATTTATAGAGCTGGTAACAGTCTATCCCAGTAATAGTCTTATCAATTAAGTAAGCAGTTTGAGATTACATTTAAAATGTAAATTTGAAAGTCAATACATGAATAAATACTTACATGTAGATAAATGCATAAATATTACATGTCATAATTTTGTCTTTGATGTCTAAATTGTTGTGCCTGTTCCTGCCCAGGTCTGAGAGGTTCTAACGGTGAGAAGGGTCTGCCTGGTTTCCGAGGAGACAAGGGCCAGTTTGGTGACGTAGGACCTGATGGATTCCCCGGGAGCCCAGGGGCCCCAGGTAGGTGCCCTGCTTTCTTTGTAGTGGACTTATAATTAACACCCGGGGTGCTGCACAAAGAGCTGCATCAATTGCGACATTGCAATAGACCGCTTCTGTAATGTATGCAAATATTATGCGTAGGACGTCAGACTCCCCGTTGGCAAGCTTCACAATAGTAACTATGTCCGGCAAGCTCCGGCAAACTTAGCTTGCCGGACCTAGTTACTATTGTTAAGCTTGCCAACAGAGAGTCTTGCGTCATACGCATATTATTTGCATACATTACAGAAGCGGTCTATTAAATGCAAATCAGCAAATACATACATTTGAGCTAACCATATTGTGCATATATACAAATCACTGTGATTTTTTAAAAGACAAGTAAAATTACTGGACTATGGTAAGCCTAATCAATATATTTTACCTAATTAAAACATGTGCAAGATTGCAGTTGATTTTACAAAGTTATTGTAGCTCCCTTAGTTTTGGATGGACTATTTTCAAGCTTATGGTCTATAAATTGTCAGGAAAACCTGCTAAATAAAGAGATTCAATTGATTTTTTTTTGTGCCAGGCAGCTTGAGGAGATTTATTGGGGGTGCTTTTTCACTTGCTTTGAATTATATGCAGAATATCTAGTGATGATGGTAATTATCACGTTCCTCTTGTGTTTCATGTTGTACATGTACATGTATATACAAATATTTTGATATTCTGTATGGATTATTTATTATTTTAATTTGATTGTATGTGAAATAAACTGAACCTGAAACTATGTTTGTTGTTTGTTAGGTTTCCCCGGCGAGGCAGGACTTCCAGGCCTGAATGGCAACGTAGGATTCCCTGGAGGACCAGGATTCCCAGGTAAGACAACAGACCTATTACCCCCTGGGAATGGGAACGGGAACCTGCTGGGCTGTGTTTAAAGTCTATGGGGATCTCAGAATCTCAAAGCAGACAGGTTAACCATCTGAACTTTAAGAACTAATTAATGAAAACACTTTGAATAAAGTTGACAAAATCTTTCAAAATGTGAGACCAGAACAATGCACATCGATAAGTTACGGTTTGTTTAATGAGATGTAAGACAACTTCTAGAATGATAATAATGATAACAGAATGTAGTTCTTAATTCATTCGTTTTTAAGTGTTGTAAAGTCATGGGAAATAAAGAAAATGTATTTTGACTTGACTCTAACTTTGAATTCATGACCAGGTTTTATCATTGGAATAAAACCAACACGTGTGCAGTGCGGTTTATATTATTATCTTGGTGATAATTCATCATGTTTTGCAAGAGATAGATTTAGAGATCTAATTCAACAATTTTTTGCTGTTTAGAGATTTCAATGATTATTTTTGTGTTCATTGATCATGCTTTGCCAGTTAGTATTATTGTATGTTTGAACTGTTTCTCTTCTTCCTTCAACAACAGGAGCAATAGGTGACCAAGGATTCAGAGGCTTTGATGGCCTGCCGGGAATGAAGGGAAATCCCGGCAGACCGGGAATAGGAGGATTCCCGGGAGACCAGGGACAACCAGGAGATGCAGGGACACCAGGTGAGCACTCATTAATGAATAGAGTAGTCTTATTACAGTGAAACTCATAACAAGCACCTTGGGCCCATTGATTTGACCTCTACAGATATCTTGGTGTGTCGGCTTAACAATAGTCAAATAATGTACATCAAACCTGTTAAATTACCCATCTAGAGTAGTGTTTGTATTACAAGTAGTATATTCAGATGATGATGATTGTTACAAGTCATTTCAAACTTTTAGATGTTTGTAAACGTTGATCACTCTTTAGGGCACATGTCATGGGATTAGTTCTTCTTTTGTTACTGAAGTATCTATTCAGGCCAGAAACCCAGGCCAGTTGAACGCACACACAAGTGATGTGTCCTCTTTTGAGTTCCCTGATTCATTCATGCAGTGAGGCATGGTGATTCTTTTGTTCGTTGGTTACCGGGTTACAACCTTTAAGGTTCTTGTTGCTGAGGGAGAGAACTCCTTTTCATGAAATAGTTGGTATTTGATTTAATGGCTATTTGGTAAATTTTGTTCATTCCTAAGTCATTGTATATTGTTGCTACCCAGATGGGGTTGATCTTGTAAGGGGGAAATATAATAGATATGCTAATTTAGCTAGTTGTTCGTCCTTGCTATGAGGAGCGTGGTAATTAATGATTAATGATGATGATGATGATTTTAAATATGATGATGGTGATCGTGATGATAGTGGTGATGGTGTGACTTAATTATATTGATATAATAGATGTTAACTGTTCTCTCCCTTTGTTCTCCCCATCTCATCCCAGGTTCTGTTGGTATCAAGGGTTACCCTGGTCTTACAGGAGACAGAGGGATCCCTGCTCCTTCAGGAGTCAAGGGAACTCCAGGAGACCCAGGGTTCAGTGGCCCACCAGGGAGACCAGGTAAGCAAGGAGCCAAATATACATTGTCAAGACTCTTGCTTGGACGTTTCTTTATACTGCTCATACTGTAACTTATGGAATTCTTTTGTAAATGACTAAGTTTGTCAGTGTTCACGTTTATGTACTCTACCCTGTTTGTATATGGTTTTTTTTAAGCATTTCGTATTTGATTTGATTGATCAAGACATTTTTAATGACAAATTTTATAGGATATATTATAAACATATATCAATGGATTTAAAAAAAAGGATGTTTGTGCAAAATGTGTCATCTTTTTCAAATAAAATGTCAAGAATCAGTGTTGTAATTATTGAAAAATAAGAATTTAACTTAAACTCTTGTACCCAGTCAAACATAAAGAGCCTATGAGATTGTCATAACCCTTGTAACAAGCTGCATTGTTCCATGTTGCTATTCCCCAGGTGTGCCAGGCCGCTCAGGTATCTCAGGCCCCAGAGGTCTACCAGGTATGGGGGGAGACAGAGGTAACCCTGGACGAGCGGGTCCTCCTCCTAACGTAGAGAGAGGACCACAAGGAGCGCCCGGAGACCCAGGACCATCAGGATTCGATGGTGAGTCTGGTTAACATTCATAAGCAAATCAAGTTGTTATTGCAAAAACTCTTATCGGTTTGGGTAATCAACAGTATAAAATGAAGCTTCGACCAACCCCTTTCCAGACTGGCAAGCTTTCTTCCACTCCTGCGGACTTTGTAGCACCAAGTGACTACCTCTCACACCCTCTCTCTCTGCACTGAGATCACTGGAGTGAACATGGTGACAATGCATAGCCAGAATCTTTATTCGGTTTTGGGTTAAGCTTCTAAATTCAAATTGCTTCTTCAACTTTCCTAGACTCGAGCAATATGTGTCACTAATGGGTGCGACAGAGAGATGTTCCACTAGAGGTAACAATGATGTAACAAGTACATGTATGTACTGTTGTGGCACTTTGTGGGTTTGAGGGTGAGGAAATATGATTCTAATAGCATTATTTATCTGTTTGTTAACATATATACATATATCTTCCTAACTCTTTCATGTGTGCTCGTGTGTGTTTTTTCCTCTAGGCTTCCCTGGAATGCCAGGAGACTTTGGAGACCCAGGTACTCTAGGAGAACCAGGAAACTCAGGAACTCAGGGCAACATTGGTCTCAAGGGAGCCCCTGGACCTAAAGGTAGGCTACTACTAGACCAGTCACAATCCAGATTTCTGTGCACTGCCTTCGTTTAGCTTTCTTTAATATGATTATTCTATGTCTTCAGACATTTGTAATTAAATTCCACTCTATATAGTCTTTTAAACCAAATATTAATCTTCCACAAAACAAAACCAAGTAGCAAACCTTTGCAATTGCTTGAATCAGTCAGTATCATGTTTTTTCCCCCTCTGTACTCTCAATGCACCCATGTTAGCAGGGTCCAGCGTTGCATCCCGCTGGTTCTTACTCTCAATGCACCCATGTTAGCAGGGTCCAGCGTTGCATCCCCGCTGGTTCTTTCTCTCAATGCACCCATGTTAGCAGGGTCCAGCGTTGCATCCTCACTGGTTCTTTCTTTCATGTTAGTTTCATTACCGTGTACCATAATTGATTACTTTGTTATTCATTGTTATTGTTGGAAATGAAATGAACATTAAATCAAATCTAATGAATTGAATTGAATGGAATCTCTCACATGTATGTAACAGGTGCTCCTGGTTTAAATGGTATCCCTGGAGAGCCTGGTGATCCAGGTACTACTGTGAGGGGTCTGAAGGGAGAGCCTGGTGAACAGGGCTTCGGAGGCTTCAACCCCCCTCCCCCTCCCCTCCCCCTCCCCCCAATCGCTGGAACCAGTTGATTATATGGTTGTTTCTATATTTCCTTACAGGTGCTCCTGGTTTCAATGGCCTTCTTGGAGAGCCTGGAGATCCAGGTATTGCTGCGAAGGGTTTGAAGGGAGAGCCTGGTGAAGGGGGCTTCGGAGGCTTCCCAGGACGGATGGGCTTGCCGGGCATCGATGGACCCGCAGGACCTCCAGGTTTGTTGATGATAATAAGTCCTTCTTGTGTAGTGCAATATTACAATGATTAAAGTCTCACTGGGCATAGACATTACAAATAAAGAGAGCACTAGAAAGAGTATAACAAAAGTTATATGACAACCTGGAATACAAACTAAGGTTAACCTGGTATACCGGGATGGGTCAATATGAACATACTGTGTTGATTTTGATGGTACATTGAGTTATTTACTAATCAATAAAATGTGAAGTCCTTGTCTTGCTTACCCTTAGTATGGTATCTTACAGAAAACATCAAAATCAAATCAAATCAAATCAGAAATCTTTAAAAGTGGTTATATCAGATGTGAATTACTACCAAGTTGGTTATCTTTGCTAGGAGCAAACGATGCATTGTTCTCTTTCTATATAATGATACATGTATATGTTACTTTGTGTGTTTGTTTCTTTTCTTCACTGATTAGGTCCCAAAGGCAGACCTGGACCATTTGGTGAATTTGGTCAGTCCGGTTTCCCAGGAAGGAACGGAGAGTCAGGGACCCCAGGCTTCCCTGGAGGCAGAGGACTTCCTGGCTTCCCAGGTAGGGCTGGTCATGTGGCACAGTATTATCGCATGTCCATTTTTTGTTTTGTTTATTGGAACAATAGCCAATAAGGAGAGACATACATGTACATCAAACTCAAATACGGCAGCACCATAAATGACATCCTCATCGGCCAATCAGTGGCTCACACCGCAGGAAAATTAAATAGTGCCTCATCTATGTGACACCATCAATCAATTACAGGTGCTTGAAAGATAAGCTTAATATATAGCACTTATTGTGCGCCATCAATCTAGTAATACTATTCTGAGGCACAGAGGGATTACCAAAAACAAGGGGGCACAAAAATTAATCATTTAGGATTCCTAGTTACACAATTCAATGATTCTTGGATGAGTTTTGTAGAGGTAAAGTAAAGGATAAGCATTTGTTTGTATTAAACTGTTCAAACTATGATTAAAACTTGGGTTTTAATGCTACCAGCTTTTATGCAGTATCAGTGCATATCAAGTCAAGTAGTCACTCTAATGCTGCACTTTGCATTCAAAATTACAAATCTGTTTGAAGCTACTGTTTTATTATGAGAGCTGTTGTGATCAGGTGTTCCCCACCTACTACGTTCCCCACCCTTGTTCTCGGAACCATATTGTGTAAGAGAGAAACTGTCATCCAATTATCTTCTCCCGTTGCTACCCAGGTCGCCCAGGTTCCCCCGGCCCTAAGGGTCTAGGAGGTATAGTGGGTCCCATCCCTAACAGAGGTCATCACATCACCCGGCACAGCCAGTCCAGGGACGTGCCCAACTGTCCTGCAGGCACCCTGGAGCTCTGGAGGGGGTACAGTATCCTGTTTGCTGAGGGCAATGAGAAGTCTCATCATCAAGATCTAGGTTGGTATATCTCGCTTTCATTTCCAGCTTGTTATTCCAGATTTATCTTAGAATTCAGATCTGCCAACATTGGCATGCTCTTATTCAGAGAGGTTTCAAACAGCAATCAGCCATTTAATGTGGAAAGTGGTTGCATAATCAGGGAGATAGTTATAAAACACACGCATCACAATGTGGTAAATGGTTGCGTAATCAGGGAGATAGTTATAAAACACATGCATCACAATGTGGTAAATGGTTACGTAATCAGGGAGATAGTTATAAAACACATGCATCACAATGTGGGAAATGGTTGCGCAATCAGGGAGATAGTTATAAAACACATGCATCACAATGTGGAAAATGTTTGCGTAATCAGGGATATTTCATATTTGTTTGTCAGGGTGCACGGGGAAAGATCATAACATTTTCAGGGAGCCTCCAGCATAATCATTGAGACTTTGACTCTGTTGGATTCATTTAACATGCCCTCAAATCCATCTGATAAATCTTATAAATATCCCTTCTCTCCTCCCAATCGCATATACAAGAGCTCTGATGTTCTTTCTACCCCAGGTATTATAACCACCTTTTACTTTCTATCTTTCTGTATATGATCAGGTGACCCAGCACCATTCCATCTTTATAACCCCCTCTCTCGTTCTCTCTCTGTCTATGATCAGGTGACCCTGGTTCCTGTCTGCAGCGTTTCAGCACCATGCCATTCCTCTTCTGCAACTTCAACAACGTGTGTAACTATGCGAGCCGCAATGACAAGTCCTACTGGCTTGCCACCAACGAGCCAATTCCCATGATGCCTGTAATGAACAGACAGATTCAGCCGTACATCAGTCGCTGCGCTGTGTGCGAGGCCACGGCACGTACACTCGCTGTGCACAGTCAGTCAATAGATATCCCAGAATGCCCTAGTGGCTGGAGGGGATTGTGGACAGGTTACAGCTTCGCCATGGTAACTATTCATTATACAATTTATTATCTTGTATTATCAAGAGTTTTATCAAAACATTACATGTGCTCCTATAATTGTTCTACCATGCACAGATTTTGGTTTCTAATATATGATTTAAAATATGAAATTGCTCATCATCTTTCAAGTCCTTCTTGGGCAGGATATGAATTTTTTGTAAAAGCAGTTATTTTCCTATACTGACATTCTTATTCATTCATTGATATGTGCATTTTAATTATTCTTGATTTTCTTATGTGACTGTTTTTATTTGTAGATGTTCATTGTAAAAGAGTCTGTAATAAAATTATAAGTTTTTGAAATTTGACAAAGTGAATCTGAATCTGCACAGTGCACAATCCAACCCTTTGCTCTGTATGTCTTTGCCCTTGCTCACAGTACACCGCAGCAGGAGCAAATATCATCAGTCTTCTTCATCCATTGATACATGCATGTTGATCATTCTTATACTTCATGTCCCCCATAACAGTGCACATTCTAATCCTCTGTATGTCTTTGCCCTTCCCCACAGTACACGGCAGCAGGAGCAGAAGGCGGTGGCCAGCCCCTGGAGTCAGTGGGGTCCTGTCTGGAGAGCTTCCGTGCCACTCCGTTCATCGAGTGCAACGGACGAGGCAACTGCTTCTTCTTTGCCAACAAGTACAGCTTCTGGCTGACGGTCATCAATGAGGAGGATCAGTTTGCTATCCCCAGGAAACGAACCATCAAGTCTGGGCAGCTACAGTCTGTGGTGGGACGCTGCAGAGTTTGCATGAAGATCACATCAACGACCCTCAACTGAGGGCACTCACAGACTTTTTAAAATAAACTGAGGCCCTGAAAAGTATCTAACTATTTTTAGGATAACAAGAGGATAATAAGAGGCCAGTGATATTAGTAAAGTATCTTGATTGCATTCATCCAGAGTATGCATGAAGATCACATCAACCACCATCATCTGATGGCACTTACAGAATTTTTAAATGAAATGACTATTTTTAAGATAAAAAGAGGCCCTCAAAAGACTTGAATTATTCATAGGATAAAAGGAGGCCCTCAAAAGTCTTCAGCCATTTATAGGATAAGAGGCCAGTAATTGTGTATCTAGGAGTTTATTCTTCCTTATGATGCCTACTTTTTGAGGAAATCAAAGAAATGGATGATCATCTGGTGCCTATAAGCAATATCAGTGATGATAGCCCATGAACAGAGGCCTCTTTATTGAAGGATACATAGTGGAAAATCTGCCACACAGGATCAACAGCACATGGAATAGTAGGGCACTTGTAGGAAATCTTCAAAATTTGGCCTATGATAAATCAGATCAAAGCTTGCCTATTCTTTGTATTGCTTCAAATATTCAACATGTGTGTGCCTAGTTGATAATAACTATTTAAGGTTGCTTTTGTTACACAAGGCAGGGAAGAAACTTTGTTTTATTCTATCTCATCCAGACTGTATCTTTCAGGGGGTTACGTGCATGGATATGCATCATAATCTCTCACATTTTATTCAAGTATTTTGTGTGAGCCACATGCCATAATGCTGCCAAGACAAGTAACATGATTATTATTATGTTACCAATAAAGTGGATACAATCGTGTAATTGGAAGTACATAATTATACAACTCCTATTCATTCAGTAGCTCTCGGTATAATTCAGTTGTTGTTGATAAGGTTGGTGCAGTAGATTACTAAATGGCTGAGTGAGTACTTCATAGTGTACCTCCACATTATCTTGCCATTATCATGGTAGAATTATTTAGTCTTGTTTGTATCTATGCATTTTAACCGGTGCTGCTGCATGTACAATCATAATTTAAGGAAACATGAACAAATGGTGCTCTTACTCGTATCTTGCATTTTAATGTATATATTTTCTAGAAAACAAAACTGTGGTGTGCTTTTTATTAAATTGTTTCCACTTAAATTTGAAAATATATATTTCTTTTTGTTTGTATTTAAATTGTTAGAACATTTGTAGATAAGAAGACAAAAATAATGAAGCATATGTACAAAGTAGAACGGTGTTGTGATTGTATTGACTATTTTGTAGATGCCCAGAGCCCCCCTTGCCTTGTATGTGTAATGATAGATTGGTTCTGCCGTTATGTAGCATGGTATTATCTCCTCTTTTAATCTACAGTAGTTATAATAGTTATATGTAGAATAATGCCTAAATAAGTCACAAAATCACATTACTTTACTCCATATTTTCTCATTCATGTGTATCCTTGATTTAGATAATATATTTATGAATCATGTACAAAATGCTTGATAGCTTTTCTTCCATAGCAAATATTTTCATACATCGAAACAGCTAGAGAAAATGCCTTCTCATGAAGATAATTGAATGATCAAGAATTGTACTTCCATGCATTGACAAGTTATTTATTCTAAAAGAAGTCATATAGCATAACGCAATTGCTTCTTTTTAAAGCAAAAATATACAATGTTGGTAAATAATTGTCATGCTTTTTTACTTTTTAGAATTCATTTTATAACAGCTAATCAGAGAAAATGATCAGGGGAAATACTTTTTGGTTATCACTCATAAATTTCAATATAAATGTCTGATTTGTCATATATTTTTGCTAATATTATTAAGAGAATAAATGACAGATTACACATGGAACTTCAGCTCAACGTTTGCATCATTTATATCCTGTAGAAAGTAATAACATTATTTTGATTTGTGATCAATTCCACCCCTTCCAATTGTGCAATAAGCCAAAGTGCATTCAACCATTATCACTTCAAACACGGTCCTACTACTTAGTGCGAACAAGCGCGAAGGAGCCATCGATATATACAAATAGATATTTTTGGTTTTAGTGTGAAAATAACCTACATATCGATGGAATAAGCGGGAACAAATGTACTGCGAACAAGCACTAATGGGATTTACTGCGAAGAAGTGCAAATGGGATTTCATATATACTGCAAAGAAATTTGTTTGTAGTAAATAAGTTGTTCGCACTGCTTCGCGCTTGTTCGCAGTTGTTCACGCTAATTAGTATGACCCCTTCAAACACACATAGCACACACTTCCCAATCACCAAAACAAGTTGATACAATAAAGTGGCTTTCACACATCCAAGATGGGATGGACAATGCTGGTGCATCAGAGATCACCCCGGAAGCCTGTCTGGGTGTATACACAGTGAAGCAGACAATAAGACAATAACAGGGATTCCAGAGCGTAGATCCATATTGATCCGTTTTGTGATTCTTGGGTTTGTGAAAGCTGCTTAAAGCAATCTACATTGTCCAAATCCTCAACAATTACTTGGAACTCTAGCGGTTCTCTCATATATTGTTGTATTTTGAAGTGCTCAGATTTTAAAACTTTCCACTGGATAGTCATAACCTTGTACAAAGTCAGTGCAATTGTACTTGTTATTACATGTAGATTCCTTTAAGTCACCAA
Source organism: Echinarachnius parma (assembly GCA_037951105.1). Taxonomy (NCBI): domain Eukaryota; kingdom Metazoa; phylum Echinodermata; class Echinoidea; order Clypeasteroida; family Echinarachniidae; genus Echinarachnius; species Echinarachnius parma. Next base: position 96,360 of record JBAMJV010003168.1, read on the forward strand.
GTACATGTCCAGCATTCCAATCATACAACATACATAATTGTTCAACATTTAAAACTAATATATTTTGAGTCCTGTGACCTTGACCATATGACCCCAAACTTTGATGGCTACATTGGCTCCCTAAGAAACATTCAGGTACCAAGTTTGATTGAAATATGACATTCAGTTCTTGAAATTTTGCCATTACAAGCCATTTTCGCATATATTGAGTCCTGTGACCTTGAACTTTGACTTATGACCCCCAAATCTAATCAAATCATTGCCACCCCGACATGTACACTCGTAGCAAGTTTGAAATTGATCCGTCAACTGGTTCTTGAGATATCGCGAGAACAAGGCATTTTTGCACATATATAGAGTCCTGTGACCTTGACCTATGACCTCATGAACCCCAAAATCTAATCAGATCATTGCCACCCCAATATGTACACTCATACTAAGTTTGAGATTGATCCGTCAACCGGTAATTGAGATATCGCGAGAACGAGGCATTTTTGCACATATATCGAGTCCTGTGACCTTGACCTTTGACCTCATGAACCCCCAAATCTAATCAGATCATTGTCACCCCAATATGTACACTCATATCAAGTTTGAAATTGATCCATCAACCGGTTCTTGAGATATCGCGAGAACGAAAACGGGACGTACGTACGGACGTACGTACGGACGGACGGACGGACGGACGGACGGACGGACGGACGGACGGACGGACGGACGGACGGACGGACGGACGGACGGACGGACGGACAACCCGAAAACATAATGCCTCCGGCCACTTCGTTGGCGGAGGCATAAAAATTAAACAAAAATGAGATATTGGTTCATGACAGGGTTATGAATAGGCAGCCAAAAATAGAAAAGGTGTGTACGTAGAACAAACCCAAAACAGACACCTGTTAATGTGTAATGTAGAAATCATTTGCTTTATTATTTATACACACTATATATGGTTTCCTTCAGTAACACTCAGTTCAGTTCAAACAAATGTAATACAGAATACATATCATGAACACAATCCTACATACCTCATGACAATGTAATGTATGGGGTAACAGATTACATACATGACAATACTAGGTCCCCATTCAGGTATGGGGTAACATAATACATACATGTACACAATCATGTAATGTATGGGGTAACAGATTACATACATGTACACAATACTAGTAGGTCCCCCATTCAGGTACGGGGTAACATAACACATGTACCTCAATCATGCATGGGGTAACATAATATGTACATGTACACAATCCTGTAATGTGTGGGGTAATTACATACATGTACACAATACTAGGTCCCCATTCAGGTATGGGGTAACATAACACATGTACCTCAATCATGCATTGGGTAACATAATATGTACATGTACACAATCCTGTAATGTGTGGGGTAATTACATACATGTACACAATACTAGGTCCCCATTCAGGTATGTAATACGTACGTACACAATACTAGATCCCCCTTACGGTATGGGGTAACATAATATGTACATGTACACAATCCTGTAATGTATGATGGGGTAACAGATTACATCCATGTACACAATACTTCATAACAGAATACGTACATGTACATGTAAAAAATCCTACGTACATGTACCTCATTCCTGTACGGGTAACAGAATACATACATGTACACAATCATATATATCCCAGTACATGTCATAAATGTAGGATGCAGTTTTCAATGATGTACACAGTTCTATGCACCTCATTTCACTATGTGATTGAGTATCCATTCTTTCCTACCAGTAGGCCTACAGTACAGAACAGTATACACCTGATCTAAATAATTATATCTAAAAGATTTACTTCTCAAATACGTGTGATTAAAAAAGTGCTTCCATAATCTCCATATTCCCCCGATGAACACAGAATTCTACGACGTGATTGGATAATAAAGTATTGATGTAAACATGTTAATTCTCCACTCTTCAACCATACATAATCTAAAAAATTTGTACATTTTTACAATATAATTTGTTACATCTCTCCTTCGATAAAATATACCTACATGTATGTGCAACATTCACATTATTTGCACGGTAGATGTTATATAATATAAATCCATGTGGAGCAGTACGAATAAAGATTACAAAGCCATACCAAAATAAGGAGTGTTAAAATATATGCAGCTACACAGAGTTAGGATTTTGCCTATATATGTGTTACAACCAGTAACAAGCCAGTGTCTTCCTATACTGTGATGTCACACATGACTGACTACAAGCAAAATATTTCTTTGTAAAACCATGGGGCTCTTGTGGAAACCATGCCAGATAACTGATTGGGTGAATCTGTTTAAAACATAATACACAGGTCAAATAAATTGTTAAATGAAACTATGCTGGGACAGGGAGGACCTTTGGCTTTCCCTGTGCTTCACAAATACAGCTTTGATTTCAATGTATTTTACTGATTGTCCCCTTGGGGCAATAACAAATAACCAAAAAAAGAACAAACAAATACGGGGGTAATCCCCCACCCCCCCCCCCCCCCCCCCTTCCTAAAATATAGCTATCCATGAGATCACACCCATGAAGTCAAATAAATGCTTAATAATGAGTCTGGGTGTGTAAGGTAATGACACGAGAGAGCCAGGCAAAAAAGTACAAGTACATAAAATGTACAGTGCATTTAGACTTGCGACCTTTCCACTCAACATCCCCCATCCATCATCTATTGGACTCATTCACAGAGGAGAGGGCAGCATTAACTGAGTCAACGGGGGGGGGGGGGGGGGGGGGGGGGGGGGGCGGCTACATCAACCAAGCCAGTAAAGGGGGGATGCCTACATCAACCAAGCCAGTAGGAGGGGTGTCTATTGACAGGGGCACATACCACACATGATATGGCCCCAGAGAAGAGGGCAGCATTAACTGAGTCAGCGGGGGGGTTACATCAACCCAGCCAGTAAGGGAGGGAGAGTGGGGGGGGGGGGGGGGGGGGGGGGGGGCTACATCTACTAAGCTAGTAGGGGGGAGGGGTGTCTATTGACAGGGGCACATACCACACATGACAAAGCCCAGCTCTGGTTGCTGAGAGAACCATTAAAGGCAATTAGTCTGCATACAACATGTGCTCATCTACAATCTACAAACACATCGTATGTACATGTATGTGTTGACAACCCGACATTCACGATGCAGCATCCATTCAAGATGAGATGTGTCGATGATAACCCAGGAAGAAACAGTATGATTTGAATATTTATATATCACACAGTATCCATATCACTACAGCCGCAGGTTTACTATGCTCTGACCTACATCATACCACTGCACTTGGCATCAATGAAGGAATTAATTTAACATTTCAGGGGGCTACTTTTCCAATATGATGGATATCCAGAAATATTTTCACATAATGCCCTATGGTAATTTTAGGGGCTACTTACTGATTTCAGGGGGCTATTTTGAAAATTAGGGGACAAAATCGCCCTCAGCCCCCGTATATTTCCTACCCTGCTTGGCATCGTGCAGAAGTATTTATTCAACATGGCTCAACACTAACACTGTCATGTGGCTAGTATGATTCTTATCTTGGGATAGTAAACATTATGAGCTATATTTGAGAGGTTCACATTGACAACTAGATTTTAAAATAACATTGACATCATGACAGAATGAAATAATCTTGCATTCTTCCTTCAATGTCAAACGTCATCTATAATCACAGTTGTATTAATACAAGCTAAATTGTTATTTATGAACATTTAACAAATTGTTTCAAGGCCATTAAATTGTGTGGGGCCATTAAAGATGTTTATAAAATAAATATGTTAGTAAAAGGATTTGCACTATATAATGAGAAAAAAAGAAGAAGAATATATGGTGGTACATTAAGATCGTTTATAAGATTTTTTTTTAATGAGATAACATGTGAAACCTATTCACACAAATCATTGGTATGGATAAACCAGTCAAAGTTTAATACCTTTTAGATAAATTATTTGGAAATATGTCAATTACTTAGAAACCGGATTTTTTGTAACAAAGCAGTCAGCTTTCACTATAACTGAGCAAAATGTGTCTTCTGTTCATGGTGGAGACGTTGCATGTAGGGTTCAGAAGAAACTGGATTAAGAAATAGCCTTCCATTTGAATATATTGATGTATAATTCAACCCCAAACCACCCCAAATCTCTCTCTCATGTGTATCAACATATAACAGTACCATTGACAGTAAAATCCCTCCATTTACTTAGTTTTCCCTACACCCATATTCCACATATACTGCATCCCCCAAAGATAAAAATACGTCATTTCATAAATACTTAAATGCACATTCCACAAGCTCAGCTTAAATTATTAAATTATCAAACAAAATGGAGGACTCATTACTTGTTTCCCTGCTGGCCCATTAGAGCCAGGAAACATAATAAATACACACTATCAATGGCCTGAAAAATGAAACCAATATACATGTACATTACAATTTGAAATTGTGGTTCAGTTCGGCAATCAAATGCAAGATTTTGTCAACATTTTAGATGAACAAGCAAAAAGGAATATCTACAGACCAACTACACTGTAGGACTGCTTGTTTCAAGCCCTTTGTTAGAGGGAATTTATCCATGACAAGTACAACTCTTAACCACTTCTATCATGTCAGGAAAATATGTTTTAAAAATGTTTAATCAGTGTAATGAACACACAAATTATAATGCTGATTGTGCTTGTATTGTTCATAAAATAACTGATATAAGTTGAATGGTGGTTATAGTATGTGAAACATCCCAATAGCAAAAATGTTCAATTCATGATAAATTTCCTTTTGGACATACTGCTGACCAAAGGAAGCACAACCAAAAAAGGGAATGAATCTATATCATCTGCGCGATAACTAAATTCTTAATGTGCTTTTCAGTTATGACATGAACTCAAGAAGATGGCAGCAAAAGTTAAAACAGAATGGAAATTGTACTTTGTTCATATCTACAGACCAACAGACAAAAAAACTGATTGAATTTCTTGACCTGTTTGATCTCTAACTGAGCTGGTAGACTAATAAGTGTTACAACTCACAAGTCTGCCAGTGCTCTCCACGCATGAATGAATTATGAATGTATCACACTCCCACAGCTGCACAGACGCATACAGCGTGGTCTAACTCCCATGCTAGTGTTATGGAGAGCACTAGAGGTGAAAGAAGCTGTATTATGGAGGGCACTCGGGGTGAAAGAAGCTGTGGAGGGGTCAGCGATGCTGCACAGACCGTGTGGTATAGGTCAATGCTTATGTTATGGAGAGCATTTAGGGTGAAAACAGCTGTTATGGAGAGCCTTGAGGGCGAGAGAAGCTGCACAGACCACATGGTATAGCTCCATACTAGTATGAAGAAAACAAGTGCAAGGGAAGCAATGCTGCCCAGAATCATGTGGTGTAAGCGCCATACTAGTATTATGCAGAGCACTGATAGGGCCGAGATGCTGAACTGAAGGGAGACTGTGACTGGGCATAGACGGTGTGAGGAAGGAGAGATGTTGAAGCTGAGAAGGAGAGATGCTCGTATCATCACACTGCCGTACTCTTGCCTTGTAATGATGGCTTTGTGTTCTCTACAAAGGCATCGATTAGCACTGGCCACGCACCTAGACAACCAGAAGGAACAGAATACATGAAGCAAATTAGCATGGAAGTCCATCTGTATAATTCTGTGTATCATTAAGCTTTTGGTCTCAAAACAAATGTACACAAATTGTTTCAATCATTCAATGGTTCAATATATTATTTTAATATACCATGCTGTAGTTATGAACATAACATGAGGTCTTTGTCATGAATATACAATATTGACTGGCTTTGAGTGGTATATCAAATATATTGCATGAGGTTTTATGAGGGCCCCACACGAGCCCTGTTGGGCAAGTACAATAGTTTGGTAAACCCAAAATAGTATTTTATTTGTAGAATGTCTAGAAACCAGGTCTAGACAATGAAGGATGAAGCCTAGCATGGTGGAATAGCAGACTTTCGCAATCTGTCATGGGCCCAGTTGCAGAAAGAGATGCAAGCGATTGCAAAGTTGCAATTAATTGCAAATTGCAAGTCAGAAAATTTGCACATTTGAACCAATTAGATGTGCGCATTCGGTCACATGATCGGACTTACAATTAATTGCAACTTTACAATCGATTGCATCTCTTTCTGCAACGGGACCATGGTCAGTTTGAAACTCTGGTTACCCAATTGGTCAACCACAATAAGACTTTTAACAAGTGATTGATTGGCCTGAAGTAATATCCTAAGTATGGGCCCCAGGCCTGTGAGCAAGTATAAGGAGGTCCAGCTCTGGGCCTTGTTTCATCCGGACTACTACCCCCTGGACAACCACCCCCCGGACGATTACCCCCCGGACAACTACCCCCCTAGGACAATTACCCCCCGGACAACTACCACCCGGACAATTACCCCCCCTAGGACAATTACCCCCCAAGACAATTACCCCCCAAGACAATTACCCCCCAAGACAATTACCCCCCAAGACAACTACCCCCCAAGACAACTACCCCCCGGACAACTACCCCCCGGACAACTACCCCCCGGACAATTACCCCCCGGACAACTACCCCCCCGGACAACTACCCCCCGGATTATTACCCCCAAGACAACTACCCCCCGGATGATTACCCCCCGGACAATTACCCCCCGGACAATTACCCCCCGGACAACTACCCCCCGGACAACTACCCCCCGGATTATTACCCCCCAAGACAACTACCCCCCGGATGATTACCCCCGGACGATTGACGAACCCCCCCCCCCCTCCCCCCCCCCCCCAGATAATTACCCCCCGACAACTACCCCCTGGAATATCCCCCCCCCCCAAGACAATAACGCCCCCACCCCCCTCCCCCCCAAAGACATTACTCCCCAAGACAACCACACCAAGACAAAATATGTGATCGCTCAGGCCGGTAGCCTGGATTTTTCAAGGCGTCGGGTTTGGGCTTTGGGGGTGCGTATATTAAAAAACGGGACCAAGACAACTGGTTGAGTCGTGTAAGTGTGTGTGTGTGGTGGGGGGGGGGGGGGGGGGGTGGGGGGTTCTTTCGCTGATTTAGACCACTGTTTTAGTTTCGTAAGCAGGGAGTTGGGGGTTGTCAAATGTCAAATGGGCCGATTGCTGCCCAAGACCGAGACCGATAAAAAGTGGACCTTTCTGAATGGGGGGGGGGGGGGGGGGGGTAGGGGGTGGGTGTAGCCACCCAAAGCACCCCCATGCTACGGGACTGCCAATACACGAATATACTCCAGACATCGTACGATATCGCAATCCGAAATGTTGGTAAACACCATTTGCGGCATTCGGTGCATTAGTGACCTAGGCGTATCACATGTTTGATATGTTTTTCGGTCAATTTCGTAAGCTTTTCATTCGTTTCAATAAGCGTGTCATCAGTTCACGAAATTGAGCTGAAGGTTTGCAATTTTTGCTCAAAATTGCATTGTGTTCATACGATTTAGCTCTTCGATCAAGTGATTTACAACTTTTATCATTCAATTAAAAAAAACACGCTATTTGCATTTATTGTGTTTGCAAAATCAAAATAGATATTATCATGTTCGATTCCCCAGTTTCCCACGACCTAGTTAACGGTAACCGCAACCGCGCGTTCGCGCGATTACCTAGGAATGAGTTATATTTATCCATCATGGGGGCATAATGTAGTATGTTTTTATTCAATAAAGCTCAGTTGAACTTGCAAGTTATACTCAGAATGAAGTAGCGTGAATTTAATTTCTCTCCTGATCGACATTAAAAGCATAAATTGCG
>JBAMJV010003169.1:0-62465 GCA_037951105.1 Echinarachnius parma
TAATTTCGCCAACCCTCATCCCCCCACACAAACGAAAAGCGGCAATGGCTGTGCAGGTAATATGCTGGTAACACTAATTCAGAAACTGTATTCTTACCAGTGAATATGCAGTCAACTGCAACATAGAATTCAATGAAGAGCAATGCGTCGAGATCTTTTCTCCTTCTGTGCTGTACACCTTGGAGATAGCATAGAAGGTACCTGTAGTCTCTGCTGGCGGTGGCTTGATGTGCACGGTTCGTCTCCGGGAAGGTTATCAGGAGCATCACATATCAGATCAAACTTCTTCATGAGGTCGATGAGTTTTCAGCTTCATCGGAGGGTCAAACTGACGCCACACATAATCTAGAAAGGCTTTCGTTAAGATCCCATCTTTCCTGAGCGCGGTCCAGTCTGCGTTGAGCTCTCTAGGCTGAAGAGGAATGCATTTTGTATCATTATGTTTAAGCTAATGGGTAGTTACATCTACAGTAACAAGGTCTTCAAAATAATTATGTTTGGTTAATATTATTCGAAATTAGAAGAAGGTGAGCGATTGTCAAGAGTATGAATATTTCCACTGTTACAGGTTATAATATTTTCCCATAGTGACAAATTAAAAACATGAAAGCAGCTCACCATCTTTGCTGGCCTCATGATAGTGACGACTCTCTTGAATACACCGATCAACCACACCGGGTCTAAAATGACGAGATCGTTGAGTGCGTTGTTTGCTTCATCTAGTTTGCCAAAGAAAACTATCTTGCCCAAATCATGGTAGAATGTCAGCATCGTCTGCAGCGACTGTGAGTCTGTTGCAATGTTGAGCTTGCTTAAGAGCTCTTTGATCTAAGATAAAAAACGTAACATAAAGACCGACCAAATCGAGGAACATAAGAAAAACACTTTAATGGTATTTCTTTTTGTTCAGGCTCGAGAGAGAATGTGGCAGAAAATATTAAAGTCCATAACATAAGCAAATAAATCTCACTCGGCACTTAATTTCTAATAGTTTTAGCACAGTGTGATTCACAATGTATAACGTATAATGATTTATAGTCACATAAAGTGAAAGATACCTGATTCATGTCTTTCATAGGGTCGTCCTTGTGTTTTTTCGATCTCTTTTTCAAACTGAACCCATCGGAGTGGTATTTCTTCTCCCATGTACGGTTCCTCTTTGGCAACTTCCAGAATGTGTTGTTGCAAAGCCTTCAGCTGTATAATGCAAGGTAATGGTAGTTCCAGGGGAGTCAAGTAAAATGTTACGGTTTTGTATTTTCATTTTGTAAATTAGTATTCTTATTCAACACACGGGCGCGTCGAAATCAAGTTAACTATAAAATATCTTTCTAGATATAATAAAACCTGTGTAAACCATGGTAACAAACGAACTGGGACTTGTTGCAAGAAAGGGTCCTATCTTTAGGACGTCCTAAATATCACGTGATTGTCATATGACTACGTACATAGGACAGTTATCCTAAACTGTTGCAAGAAAGGCTCCTAAGTCGAAGTTAGCCTTTGCCATGAACCTAATGTATAATCGGTAAAAATAGTTATCAGCATAGGAGCCTATTGCTGGTCTATAGGTTCGTTAGAATGACAAATGATATAAAACATACACATAACATATTACAATGTTCAGTTCACATGCAAAGCAAACGGGTAGCTGAAAGCGAACACACACAAAAAACATGAAATATATTATTCGGAAAAGATTTGCTTATGTTGCTGCTTGTTTCCTATTTAAATACACCATTAATTTGTACATGTGAAAAATATTATATATATATTTCGCTACAATTAACTTATCTGATCAGCTACACTTTATCAATAAATATTACATATGCCTGAAAAGTAGATGATCTGGCAAAAGGAAGACCTTTTACCTTTGAAATAATTAATTAACAATATTTATATTCAAGAGAGGTCTTCTTTATCGAGACCATTCTATAAAGTATGGAAACTGCTTGTTCACGATATACGTTTCGTTCCCGATACTAATAGAAAACTTCAGCGATACAAACGTATATATTTCGTCTTGAAAGTAAAATTCATTTCCCAAATAGGCTAGTGGCGTAGCTGTAATTTTTTTCCAGAGTCGGAGGAGGGGCTGGGCACCAGAAAGGCCTTACATTTGATGAGGAGGCAAATGAATTAGGATTTATTACTTCAGTGGTAGCATGGGCGAACATGTTTTTTTTTAATTTGTATTATTTGTTTGCATTTGTTTATTTGGATTGAATAATTGATTTTGTAAAGTGTGGGTGGGGGGGGGGGGGGGGGGGCTGACCACATTTGAATTGTTAAATATTTTTATATTTTATGCTTCCGTTTTTCTTTGCCAAAAAGCCAAAAAGGTGGGGGGCTGCAGCCTCCCCCCCCCCCAGCCCCCGGTTCCGCGGCCCCTGCAGAAAGAGATATTATTGATTGTATGAATTAAAATGTTGTAAGTCAGACAATTTACGCGTTTTAACCAATCAGATTTGCGCATCTTGAACACGTGATCTGACTAACAATTAATTTCAACTTACAATCGATTGTATATTAAAGCATCGTGTAGTTGCGATTATAAACAAAAAAACCTTAATCCTTAACCCTTAACCCTTAATTACACTTCCCTCGTGTTATAAGGGGATTCATTCCATACCCCATTCGGTGCCATTGATAACTCATATTTGATTTATTATTCCAAATGGAATCATACATAGTTCATTTTATATCGTGTCCCCTTCTCACTGATTGAAATAAAGCAAGCTTTCCATAAAACATGTTTACATTTGACCGATGAAGGGGATTGTTCCGATCGCGAAGTTAGGACAACTGTCCTAAGTGAACGTAATTCAGTCGTAGTCACATGACAGTCACGTGACATTTAGGACGTCCTAAAGATAGGACCCTTTCTTGCAACAACTGTCGGACAAATATTTAAAATAAACCCAACAAAAAAAGTAACTCCCCCTTTAATCAAAATAGCGTATCTTTTTAGAAAATAGGGTTTTAGCAACATAACTTGGCAGGAATGTTTCTAAACTTATTGGCCAACGTCTCCGTGAAAATGAACTTGATCCGCCATGCCATGCATGAGTGAGCACACATTAAAGGCAAAATGTCACTTTTCAAAAGTCACAAGAGTAAAAAAGTGACAATTTTGCCTTTGATGTGTGGTCACTCATCCATGACTCGACGGACCAATTTAATTTCCACACATAAGTTAGTCAATACATGTAAGAACAATCCTGCCGAGTTATTTTGCTCGAACGAAAAAGTTATGTTATTTGATTAAGGGGGACTTATTTTTGTGTTTAATTGATCAGTATTGTTGGAATAAACTCAACAAAAAAGTAAGACCCCTCCTGATTAGAATAACATAACTTTTTAACAAAAGATTTTTGAGCAAAATAATTCGGCAGGATTGTTCCTACACTTATTGACTAACTGCTGTGTGAAAATGAAATTGGTCCATCGAGTCATGCATGAGTGAGCACATATTAAAGGAAAGATTGGCACTTTGTGTGCTCACTCATGCGTGACTCAATGGACCAACTTCATTTTCAAACAGAAGTTATTCATAAGGTGTAGGAACAATCCTGCCGAGTTATTTTGCTCAAAACATTTTTGTCAAAAAGTGACGCCATTTTTATTAGGGGGACTTACTTTTTTGTTGTGTGTATTACAAAATCGTGCATGATTCATAAACACAACAAAAAAAGTAAGTCCCCTACTCAAAATGGCGTCACTTTTTGACAAAAATGTTTTGAGCAAAATAACTCGGCAGGATTGTTCCTACACTTTGAGACTAACTTCTGTTTGAAAATGAAGTTGGTCTATTGAGTCACGCATGAGTGAGCACACAAAGTGCCAATCTTTCTTTTAATGTGTGCTCACTCATGCATGACTCGATGGACCAATTTCATTTTCACACAGCAGTTAGTTAATAAATGTAGGAACAATCCTGCCGAATTATTTTGCTCAAAAAAAAAAAAAAAAGTTATGTTATTCTAATCAGGAGGGGTCTTACTTTTTTGTTGAGTTTATTCCAACAATACTGATCAATTAAACCCAACACAAAAATAAGTCCGCCTTAATCAAATAACATAACTTTTTAAAGAAAAAGTTTTTAGCAAAATAACTCGGCAGGATTGTTCATACATTTATTGACTAACTTATGTGTGAAAATTAAATTGGTCCGTCGAGTCATGGATGAGTGACCACACATCAAAGGCAAAATTGTCACTTTTTTACTCTTGTGACCTTGGAAAAGTGACATTTTGCCTTTAATGTGTGCTCACTCATGCATGGCATGGCGGATCAAGTTCATTTTCACGGAGACGTTAGCCAATAAGTTTAGAAACATTCCTGCCAAGTAATGTTGCTAAAACCTTATTTGTTAAAAAGTGACGCTATTTTGATTAGGGGGGGAGTTACTTTTTTGTTGTGTTTATGTTGATCATTGTTATTTAAAAAATTAAATTCATTAAAAATGTCAATGGTAAAGTATAAGCCTGAGGGGGAAAGTGATTTGTAAGTTGACTTGAGAAGCTATTGTTTTCTCTTGTCATATTTGTGTAACTATTTATGATATATCTATATATCTAATTATATCGGGGCACGTGCCCCCATCCCACCCTCCTAGCTATAGCTTTACCAAACATGACAAATGAGCAGCAACAGACGGTTGCTCCTCCTCCTATACTAGTCCTGGAAACTGTCCTATATAATTAAGTATTGCCGTCCCTAATTAATTTGAGTATATTCGAATTTATTGAATTTTAGTCTAATAAGCAATAAGGCCAGGGCTTTATTTTTTAATTATGTTCTATTAACATGCATTAAAGATATTTTAACTTGGTTGCCATCTTGGCAACCCGTGGGATTGCATTTTATTAACATAATTAGGTTATATACCTATGTTGCATATTCCAAGAAATTTATTTATATTGTAGCGAAATTGGCATTAAGAATTGTTCATTATATGATTAATAATTATGAGTTAAATAGTAATTAATTATAGAGATAATTAATGGTGTCCAAGTTAAATTATGTTAAGGTAAGGTTTGATAGAATTGTTGTTTAGGAGCATAATTATAGATAATGATTATTAAGAAGATTAAACAGTTTGGTACATTATGATGGATGGATAATAATGTGCTAAGTAATTAATTATGATTAGAATCGGGGATTTTATAATAAATAAGGGATCGATCGTTACATTGGTTGACATTGGTCGATATGTAGAACTAATGTAATATCGATATTTTTGGCCGGAACTGGTGGCGTATTCAACAGTCGGCGATTTCGGCATCCTGACAAAATTCCGGAGGAACCGCCTGCTGGATTTCCTGCCGTCCTTTTCAACGGGGTTCTACTGTGGTTCGGAACCGCGCCAATACCAAAAAGAGTGTTCCGCTACAATATCGTGTGTATTTTCAACCCGGAAGGTTAACATGACGATGATACCACTTTCCCAAGGTTTTGAGGGGCAACATAATTATATCCATTTCTGATACTTATTTCCATATAAACCTTCTTAAATCCAATATGGCCGCTCCCGAAATTAACCATGCTTGGCTACATGTGTTATTTATGTTTGTTATATCAAAATGATACTTTTGGACTTTCAATTATTGGAATTAGCAACTTGAATACTTTCACAATTTAGTTGTGTCCTCACATTAAAATAAAAAAATACATTTATAAAATAAATGCAGTCAAAAGGATTAACTCGTTCTCCTCTTAAAAAGCCAAAGGCAGCCATCTTGGATTTATGTGGGTTGCCATGGTGATATGTCGAATCAAGTACCATAAATTAATTCCTTGTCCCCCAAATCTTAGGAAAAGTGGTTTCACTCGTTATTTTTACCTCCGGGATCAAAATACACAATTTAACCACAATCTCATAAATATGCAAATTAGGTAAATATGCTAATTATGCTGATAATATGCATTACCAACATAATATTGTTAATACGTTCATGTTTAGAACATGTTTAACAGGTGCAACCCTGTACTTATTGCTTGTTAGAGGCAATGGCCACCGAAAATCAATAATATTCATAATTATGCATCTTAGGAGCAGCCATCTTTGATTTCAGGGTGTTGCACATATATAACACAAGACAATGAGTAGCGGTATTTTATTTGCTTAACCCAACATTACCTAGAAAAGTTGTACTTTTGTATTATAGGTTTTCCCGGTCAAATTCGTCAACATAGCATCCAAACTGACGATTCGATCATTCAAAATAGAGCGATTTTTCTTCACGTGCTGTTCGCTATATTCATTTTCACTTTAAGAGCATTCAAATTCGTTAATAGGCATATAAATTTGTACTCCTGTTCATTCAAATTAGTTTTTTTAGCGTTCAAATTAACACTGCACAATCGTCATTCAATTTCGCGCTGGTAATGAAGAGCAATAAATCTGTACCTCAATCAACATTCAAATTCATTTATAGGCACCCGATTTCGCACATTAAGCTAATTGGTTTGGTATATAAATATTCCTTTTTTATATCATTTTGGCATTTGTTCTTTATTTGTATTTATCCATAGTGACGTTTCACATACTACTGTGCTGTTTCAAAGACATACGGTATACCCCCCCCCCCCCCCATCATAAGCATGATAAGTACACATTGTGCATGTAAATCACAGTTATTTTCATAATGATTATAATCTCATTCATTTCAACAGTTGTGTATTTAAATGAGTGCTTTTACATCTAAGTTTCGTTTATTTTATCTATCAATTTCATCATTATTCATCATGTTGATATTTCTTTGTTTTGTTGTATTAATCTAATTTATTTCAAACATCCCGCCCTCTACATGTTCTTTTTTCTCATATACGTCCATGACTAATTTAAATGCACATCTTTTACAAAAGCTTGTCTATTGACGAATTTGAATGTCAGAATACCCACGACAACATTTTCCGCCCTAAATTGGATGCTCTTTGAGCGACGGTTTAAATTGGATGCTCCTTTTTAATTTTTTAATTTTGGCCGGAATTTCCGATCGCGTGCTTTAACAGTTATATTTATATCATTTTTGCATTTTTTTTTTTTTTGTATTTATCGATAGCGACGTTTCACATACTACTGTGCTGTTTCAAAGACATACGGTATACCCCCCCCCCCCCCCCCACATAAGCATGATAAGTACACATTGTGCATGTAAATCACAGTTATTTCCATAATGAATATAATCTTATTCATTTCAACAGTTGTGTATTTAAATGAGTGCTTATACATCTAAGTTTCGTTTATTTTATCTATCAATTTCATCATTATTCATCATGTTAATATTTCTTTGTTTTGTTGTATTAATCTAATTTATTTCAAACATCCCGCCCTCTACATGTTCTTTTTTCTCATATACGTCCATGACTAATTTAAATGCACATCTTTTACAAAAGCTTGTCTATTGACGAATTTGAATGTCAGAATACCCACGACAACATTTTCCGCCCTAAATTGGATGCTCTTTGAGCGACGGTTTAAATTGGATGCTCCTTTTTAATTTTTTAATTTTGGCCGGAATTTCCGATCGCGTGCTTTAACAGTTATATTTATATCATTTTTGCATTTGTTCTTTTTTTTGTATTTATCCATAGCGACGTTTCACATACTACTGTGCTGTTTCAAAGACATACGGTATACCCCCCCCCCCCCCCCCCATCATAAGCATGATAAGTACACATTGTGCATGTAAATCACAGTTATTTCCATAATGAATATAATCTTATTCATTTCAACAGTTGTGTATTTAAATGAGTGCGTATACATCGAATTTCCGATCGCGTGCTTTAACAGTTAAATTGAATGACCATTTTAGTAAATCAAATGATGATCCCAATCATCAGTCAATTTCGTGCTAAGTTGAATGATCTAATCGTCGGTTTGGCTGCTGTTTTTACGAATTTGACCGAAACTGACCTCTGACCGTATTTCAGAAATATGCACATTAGCCAATTATCTTTACAATGCTAATAAAACAATTGCGCATGGTTGCCAAGGTGGCAACCCCGCTGAATTTTCTTTAGAACCCATCTAGAACATGTATCAATTAAAACATTTCGTACTTATACAAATTTCTAGCTTAGAATTATCTATGGGACTATACAAGCGGTAACTTTTCACCAGCACTTTCTGACATTAGACGCGAGGCCTTGTAAACGTTAATTGTACAGCGGTACCCTAAACTACAGTACCCAGCAGTGCTGTAGTCGAGTCCGGACTCGGACTCGCTTTTGATGGTCTCGTGACTTGGACTCGGAGCCGAGTCCCTATGTAAAACATATGGGAACATGCTATTTCGTTGGGGACTCGGACTCGGAACTTGTGGACTCGACTACAGCACTGGTACCCAGGTATTTCAACCATTGAATATCACCTTCTCATCATCGCCTCCAAGTCTGTTTTCGATAGCGTAGAATTCTGGAATGACGTGGTTCAAATAGGGCTTTCCATGCAAACTTTCGTTGATCCTTGCAAAAAAATGTTTGATCTGAAATACAGAAATGTAGAACTCTGGTTGGAAAATTTTGACATTTGCATTTTATAAACCAAAACAACGCTGTGTTATTATGGTTTAAATAAAGTCAAATGAAAAATAAAATTTATAAATTGTAGTATGCTATAAGGAATCTTAACACTTCAATCGTAAATATCTATTTAACGAAAGGGAAATTTGAAAAAACGAAACCGGTCCCATGCTTTTATTGTTAATACGACTACAACAAGGTATGAGGGAACCGCTAGAATTCCAATTGGATTTTGAGGATTTGGACAATGTTACTAAGTCCTTTTAACGGGTACCACCTCCACAAAATAATATTCTTATAAATGAATGGTAACATTTTTAGTAGTCCGATTCTGGCAACAAGCTCAGAAAATTTTTTTCCAGAAAAATGTTTTTGATTGGAAATCGCATCACCATGCTAAAGCATGTTTTCCATGGATCTGCAGACAAACGCATCGTCCGAGATTCTATTGTCTCCAAAAGTACGCGTGAACAGAATTGGCGCACTCTCAAACGTTTGGCGCATACTGAACCATGATACCATGTTGGTTCCGTAAGGGGTTGCAATCAGTTTTATTGTTTATGAATTACACAACCCTTCGCAAAGTGTTGGAAAACTATTTAATACCAAAGAACGTTACCAAAACATATCATAACTGTCTTTGTGTCCTTTAAAATTCCACGGTTTGGTATTTTGTTGCTGTTTTTCTGGTTTGTTTTTTTATTGTGTTTTTACAATTACAATTCGAGTTATGAAGAAATTTCAAACGAGGTAAAATGTAATATCTATGCATGATGTCCTGAAGAACTTTGCACGGGAATCAGGCAGAAGGGGGAGGGCGATGGGGCAGGTTTATTGCTTTTGTATAATTTAGCGACCATATTCTTTTACATGTTATATATTATTCTCTTTATTCAGCCGCCTTTGAACAATCTATCATTTTCTCAGTACGAATTTAATTGAAATGAACTACAGGTTCTTATTCCAAATTTCCTAGTATGCTTTTATTTTCTTGTCTGTCGCAGACTCTTTACTTCAACAACAAAACTGGTTTGTACATAATGTTATAAGTATTCAACTTAATTCAAACATATAGAGAAACTGACCAGAAATATATTGTGATTAAAAGAAGGCAAAGAAAATGGGATTCCAACGGGATTCGAACCCGAGACCTCCGGATTGCAAGACCGGTGCTCTTCCGACTGAGCTATATAAAACCCTAGACGGTGCTCGTCCCTGAAACCCCTTAATTTTCATTGCCTGAATGGTCAGAAGCTATTATAAACCTGACATATACCCGAAGGATACAAATTAACTTGGGGATATATGCGAGGGATCACCGAAGCGATACAGCTTTTTGTAATAATTAATTCAAACATATAGAGAAACTGACCAGAAATAGATTGTGATTAAGAGAAGGCAAAGAAAATGGGATTCCAACGGGATTTGAACCCGAGACCTCCGGATTGCTAGACCGGTGCTCTTCCGACTGAGCTATAGAAAACCCTAGACGGTGCTCGTCCCTGAAACCCCTTAATTCTCATTGCCTGAATGGTCAGAAGCTATTATAAACCTGACATATACCCGAAGGATACAAATCAACTTGGGGATATATGCGAGGGATCACCGAAGCGATGCAGCTTTTTGTAATAATTAATTCAAACATATAGAGAAACTGACCAGAAATATATTGTGATTAAAAGAAGGCAAAGAAAATGGGATTCCAACGGGATTCGAACCCGAGACCTCCGGATTGCTAGACCGGTGCTCTTCCGACTGAGCTATAGAAAAGTATTCAACTTGTATGACTGTGAGGTTAATAAAAGGAGAGGAAGGGGGAATAACGTACCTTATCTTCCTTGTCCCCTACTACGGTATCTCGGTGCGTTCCCACGATGAAGATTGGGGGAGAACTGTCTCTTCCACCTGGAAGAGTGGAATGTGCCACTATCGAAGAGATCCAGAAGTTGATGAACTGAAGGCGAGTAAGATCACTTTTAGTTCCCCCTTTCACCTAACATAGAATCAGTAAAAAATATATACTTGGATTGACAATGAACAATAAATCAAACTTTAAAGTAGAGCAAAGGGTCGGAGAAACGAAACATGTTTCTTTTCCTGTCAGTAAGCCTCACTGCAGGGTCTTTCTTTATATTTTTGTTTACCTCCAATACACATACAAGAGTTTTTTTTGTATATGTAATTTTTAATCACATTCGCCACCATCCATCTACCCACATCACCTTCATTCTCATCCGTACCCATCATCTCATCCATCTTTAATTTTGTTTTTGTTTTTTGTACTTATTTTCAAAATATAGTTTGTAACGTTGTATAACTTTTTTTTCAGGGACCATCATTCTCTCAAGCATTGCTTATAATGATGGTCCCGTACATATCACATTATATTAAAATGCACCATTTGAAAATAAATTTATTATGTGTAGCTTCCAGTATTAATGCAATTGTTATTATGTTTCAATTTTGTTCATTACACATGTTTTACTATATACACGAAGTGTATTTTTTCTGTATTATTTGGATAATTACTTTGTACCATGTGATTATGTTGAAAATAAAATAAAATGAATCAAATGAATCAAATATACTCTGAATTGCGTCTATAAACAAATTAGTCGTGACTAAATTTAAACAATGTTACGTTATACAGGACTTAGACGCAAGGTCGCATCTAAGTCTTGACTAAATAAATGTTGTATTCTGAAGTCATGTTTAAGTCCTGACTAACTAAATCCCGTCTAAGTTGTATTAAAATTTAGGCGGAACTTTTGCGCATGCTCCGTAGGTATTTCTGATGCAATGGCGGGCGCGCTGCAGACGATAAGCAGAATGTGCACGCGCACCCTGTGCTTATAATGCATGTTATAATACGGCTCCGGTAAATTCAGTAACGTGATTAGTTAAGCTCTATCACGTGACTATTTATTAATATAATGTACAAATAATACACGGTCTAGAGTGCGTTGTGTAAATGCATCACACGCGAGGTTTTGTTAGATGTGCGTAGCGCACATCTAACAAAACCGAGAGTGCGATGCATTTATATGACACACGATAATAATACCGTAGTATTATTTGTTTTATAAAACGAGCTCAACCACGGAATTGTTTATTTTGCTGGATTATTTAGATAATTACTTTGTACCATGTGATTATGTTGAAAATAAAATAAAATGAATCAAATGAATCAAATATACTCTGAATTGCGTCTATAAACAAATTAATCGTGACTAAATTTAAACAATGTTACGTTATACAGGACTTAGACGCAAGGTCGCATCTAAGTCTTGACTAAATAAATGTTGTATTCTGAAGTCATGTTTAAGTCCTGACTAACTAAATCCCGTCTAAGTTGTATTTAAATTTAGGCGGAACTTTTGCGCATGCTCCGTAGGTATTTCTGATGCAATGGCGGGCGCGCTGCAGACGATAAGCATAATGTGCACGCGCACCCTGTGCTTATAATGCATGTTATAATACGGCTCCGGTAAATTCAGTAACGTGATTAGTTAAGCTCTATCACGTGACTATTTATTAATATAATGTACAAATAATACACGGTCTAGAGTGCGTTGTGTAAATGCATCACACGCGAGGTTTTGTTAGATGTGCGTAGCGCACATCTAACAAAACCGAGAGTGCGATGCATTTATATGACACACGATAATAATACCGTAGTATTATTTGTTTTATAAAACGAGCTCAACCACGGAATTGTTTATTTTGCTGGATTATTTGAAACAGACTTGCCACAATTAGTAACCCAGTCTATCTACTCTCTAGAGTGTGAATTTATTAGGAATTTACATAATTCATCATCACTACTGCACTCACTGACGGATTTCACTCTGCAGCAAAATGCTCTGTCAGAGTCAAATTCACCGAATTCAGTTCGATGCGAAATCGCCGAAAAATTGTCCGTAAAAGTGAGAATTATAAAAGGACTGTATACATTTCCATTCCCAAACTTAGTAATATCAAACCACATACCATATAATTTATGAAACTGCCAACATGTATTTACCACGGAACAGATAATTTACAAAACGAAGCATTTTCCATCTTTTTCACGATCACTTTCGCGAGTTTTTACTTCGATAGAAACTATGTAAACAAGCATTGTGTCGTCATCAGCCGTGCCGAAAAGTGCGCAACGAAAAGTGACATTACACGGGTGTTGCGCAGTTACTGCATGGTCGTGCATGTTTGTTGAAATGAATAAATAGTCACGAGACAGGATTAACCCATCACGTTACTGAATTTACCGGAGCCGTTTTATAATATACAGATTATACACGTTTTAGAATGCGTTGTGTAAATGCAACGCACTCGAGGTTTTCTCGGTGTACGCATCGCACGAGGCGTAAGCCGAGTGCGCATTCGCACCTTTGAGAAATACGAGAGTGCGTTGCATAGTTACACTGACGCGCGAAATTAAGACCGTGTATTATCTGTTTTATAAAACGAGCTCAACCACAGAATTGGTTATGATCGCTGGATTATTTGAAACAGACTTGCCACAATTAGTAACCCAATCTATTTACATTTACAATTCACATCATTCATCATGCACACACTGACTGAATGTGAAGGTGCAGCAGATGATGCACAGTCAAATTCAGTCCGATGCAAAATCGCCGAAAATTGTCCGTAAAAGTGAAAATAATAAAAGAGCTGTATAAATTTCCATTCCAAACTTAACAATATAAGACCACATACCATATAATTTACGAAACTGCTAACATTTATTTACTACAGAACAGATAATTTACAAAATGAAGCATTTTCCATATTTGTTACGATCACTTTCACGAGTTTTTACTTCGATAGAAACAATGTAAACAAGCATTGTGACGTCACAGCCGTTCCGAAAGGTGTGCAACGAAACTGAGTAATGCACGGCTGTTGCATCTTTCCCGCACGGTCGGGCATGTTTGTTGAAATTAATAAATAGTCACGTGACAGGATTTAACCAATCACGTTACTGAATTTACCGGAGCCGTTTTATAATTTCAACCAACATGCACGACCGTGCACGAAAGGCGCAACAGCCGTGCTGATATATATGGCTGATATCACTTTTTGTTGCGCACCTTCGGCACGGTTGTGACGTCACAATGCTCGTTTACATGTAGATTCTATCGAAGAAAAAACTCGCGAAAGTGATCGTGAAAACGATGGAAAATGCTTCGATTTGTAAAATATCTGTTCCGTAGTAAATAGATGTTGGCAGTTTCGTAAATTATATGGAATGTGATTTAGTTTGGGAATGGAAATGCAGACAGTCCTTTGACTATTTTCACTTTTACGGAAAATTTTCGGCGATTTCGCATCGGACTGAATTTGACTCTGCATCATCTGCTGCAGAGTCAAATTCAGTCAGTGAGTGCTTGCAGTAGTGATGATGAATGATGTAAATTTCAAATAAATTCCCACTCTAGTTAGAGTAGATAGACTGGGGTACTAATTGTGGCGAGTCTGTTTCAAATAATCCAGCGATCATAAACAATTTCGTGGTTGAGCTCGTTTTATGAAACAGATAATACAAGTTCTTAATTTCGTGCTTCAGTGTAAATGCAACACACTCTCGGTTTTCTCAGATGGTGCGCATGCGCACTCGGCTTACGCCTCGTGCGTTGCGTACATCTGACAAAGCCTCGAGTGAGTTGCATTTACACAACGCACTCTAGAACGTGTATTATCTGTATAATATTGTCGATTGCCTAGCTAGTGCTAGCTATATCTATCGTGGATATCGTACCGCTAATCGTAATCGTATAAATCCTATAAATTCTTTGGCTCGTAAACAAATTTTTCTAACAGGCTAGTTGGAGATAGTATGGAGTTTGGAATTCCCAAGATGTCACCATGAAGCAAGGTAAGTTAACATTCCCGAAACAATTTTTTGTATAGGCACCGCGAAAACATTTCCTGGATTTTTCACTTGAAATTCTCGAAGGTGCACGTACCATTTTGTTCACGTCCACTACTGAACGCGTCGAAAGTGAGCCCTTCTGCACTGGTTGAATAGGCACGTTGACTGTCATTCGTTACCTTTTTGTTTTCACACGTTGACGCTCGTTCAGTCATGCCGCGGTGGCGCGAGCACAGGCACGCACAGGAAGCACATGCAGTCGGCTAAGCCTAACCATTTCATGCCGTAGTGATAGACGATGCCGTACAATAAAATGTAGACTTTTGCATTCATTTAATGCATTTCATAGCATACAAATAGGCCAAACACGTGTTTGTGCCATTGGCTTGGCATCGTACGCAATCGAAATGCAAGACTTATTAGAACCAAATTGATAAACTAACATGAGACTCGCTTTTAGTATGCTATTTTCGTGTTATCATGCATCTCGAGAAGAGTATGACGTCATAGACAAGACACGGTGACCGTCGTTTGGGTCGCCTGTGAAAACAGGGGTGAACGCGTGCTCAAATCTGACGGTGAGCGTGTGGCCGATATTGACGCATGCGCAGTGCATGGAAATGACGTCCTCTCGGCGAGGCGACTAGTCAACAAGGAAAAACGAAAGCACGCTAATCTCCGCCGTAAGTGCCCGGTAAGCACTGTCCAGAGGACCGTAGACGTTGAAAAGCAACATTTTGTTTGTGTGTTTTCTTCTTTTGTGCCTTAAAGTGATGGATTTAAGATAGTGTTGAATCATATTTCCGTGTATTGGGACAAATTGATTTAATTTTATTTCCTAGTAATTTCTTGTTTTCTAGACTAGAGCAAAGTATACATGTATGTATGTTTTGCAATGGTTGAGCCTTATGGTGAAATTCATATTGAAATGAAACTAGGTTTGGCGCAATTTAAATCGCTTTGATTTAAATCGTGATGTCAATCGCCTCGACTGAACAAAACAAAATCACTGATTTAAATCACCTTCTTAGACTTGTGTGTTGTAGAAATGGGTTTTGTTTGTTTTTTTATGTATAATATTTGCAATATTTTGGAATATATACATTGTGATACATTTGTAAAAATTAATGTTGGCGTAAGTACAATTTCATAAATGGTCTATTTTGGTTGCCCGGCTGCCGATTAGGCAGCTAAACCTATCAAGTACAAGTAAAAGCTGTAATTCCTAATGTTGAAATCTCATCTAGAAGTAACAGGGCAAGTACATGTTTCGTTCGGGCAAGTAAGATTGAAAAATATCGTATTTGCCTTCCCGATGGTGACAGTTCGGTAACGTAAGTGTGCATGGACGCTAAATGTTTTTTTTATTTGATAAAAAACGCTTTTAGATTCTTTGTTTGTACTTGTTTTAATTCAAGATTTCCCCTATCCTGGGCTTATAGCTAGGCCTGAATGGCCACTATGAATGATCGAGAGGAGAAATATCTGGAAAAATAGCCGATTGAAAGAGCGATGAAATTATCCTGCTGACGAGCAGGAAATTATTCTTTCTATCGGTGTGTCTCCGATGAATTGCTGGATATGAATGGGTTCGGGAGAAAAGATAAGCCCATACTGCGAGTGACTTTGAATGATTCTCCTCCATTGCTTACGGGACCAATGTTGGAAATAGTTGCATAGAAATCGTGTTTGAACGTAATCAAAAGTAAATACATGTAGAAGGTGCGAAACCAATTCTTTAAGTTGTAATTAGTTGAAATACCAACATACTCATAACACTTACAAGAATAATAAAATAGTAATTAATCGATGAAAGGAAAACAAAGTAAACCAATGCTACAGCACACTTACATCAAAATCCATGTCTTCTACAGTAACCTTTTCATCCAAATCCTTGCTCAAGTCAAACGTGAGAAGGTAAATGGCTCGTCTGGACATAAACACCTAATAGAGGTGGGTAAAGAACGCATTGCTTAATCATTATGATTATGATTTTACTAACATATGACTTCATGTAGTCTGTTAATCACAGAATAAACTTGAACTAGACAATTTACATTTAGTTAATGATAAAAATGACTTACCGTTACCTTTCATAAGTAATATCATATTCTGATGGTAAAATGTAAGTAAGACATACATCTGGCTTTTTATGTATTCTTAAGTAACACCTACCGCTGGCATTATGTTTTGCTTAGTGTTACTGATAATTGCATAATTCTTGTCATTCATAGTCATACATTTCCTCTTGGACAGCAATAATGAGTAAAGGAACAAATGTTTCTTAGCACACTATCATCTTGTTTGACTGACCACAGGAGGCTGCCATGTTTGTTTTACTAACAAGAGTGGGTTGTTGCTACTGTGGAGTATCATGCTATGTAGTTAGCTTTTGTTAGCGCACACTCAGATGATGTCTCATGTGGTACCGTCATAACAGATGATAGTGTTCTCAGAAGTATTATTTATTTCAATTAATAGTGATACCCATGAGGAAATATATGACTAGAAGTGACAGGAATCATATAGTAATTATTTCCATTAAGCAACAATGCTAGCGTTTGGCTTCCCTTTAAGCAAAAGTTGTATCAGGTTCGGTGATTTCGAATCGATTGTGATAACTTATATTACATGGAACATATTTACAATGCAAACAATTATACTAAAATTGGTTCAATGAATAATGAAAATGAATAACATTTCGAGATTCATAATAAAACATCACTGTATGATAAGCTTAAATGAGGATTATTTTCATTATTGAAATGTTGGAATGTTGACATTAAACACTGTTCTATACTTTATCATTTTCTAAAAAATATTTATCCACACAATGCCTCGATCGAGATTAGTTAGCGTCTGAATCACGTACAGTTTCAATACGAATCATAATGCATGTCGCGTTTCTTTGCAACTTGCAAAGTCTGAACGCTAGACATTGTTTAAAAACCGTTCAGTTTATTAATCATAAAGATAAAGTTCATTGATTTCAAATTTAGAGTCAGCTTATATCACTGTGATTAACATGTTGTCACAGGGTTGTTTTCACTTTAAAGCAGCTTTTAACACCAGAGTGCGCCCTCCAGACACCTCAAGTTTCAACAATGTTTATAAAAAAAAAATGCGAATGTGATGTTTGGTTCAAATAATAATTCAATAGGACAGAGAAATCATCAAAAACAACTTGGAAACCAATTTGGTATATTTGCAAAATTGTATATGATTTGTCTATATTTTTATTAAATTATTGAAAAAAAGTATTTATTTTAATCGGATATATTTATTGATTTTCAGCTGTTTCTGAACCGATTTTGATCAAATAAGGGTTATTCCGTCTTAAAAACGGTGTTACTCGTAGTTTTGCATTACCTTACACAAAATATTTCTCGGAATCAGAGCCCTCTTAACCATGTTAACCAAAACTGAACTACCCTTTTAAGATATACCTGATGTGTTGTGTAGTAAAGCTCCTGCCCAGCAAAATCCCATATGTCGAAGTTGACGGAATCGTTTTTACCCTGTGAAGCCGGTAATCTTGCCTTTTCCTGCAGCAGTTTAGCGATTTCCGGGGACATTTCCTCGTCTTCGTGTTCTTGCGAAACAAGTTCAGTACCTGCAGATAATTCTGCAATATTAAGCATATTAGAAGACACGGATCATTAAAACAGAACACTGGTTTTCATTACCATATTATTCATTTGTTAAATGTATTTATATTGAGCAACTCTATATCTAAAGGAGAATTATACCCGGGCAAAGATGTAAGAGACTGATGTCACCCATGTATTATGAGGTGTAGTCTACTGTTATAGTTGTGGTAGCGCACGGGAGTAGACGTGTAGAACAGTTAGAACTGTTACCTATATTTAAATTTAGGTCTATAACATACTTGGTACAATCGTACATTATTTCATGTTATCACAACTGTACATCAACCTGTGAATGGACAAGGAAACCCTAATATACAGTAATTTTCAAATATACATTAATACAACTATTTTGTCCGAAAGGGATGAAATTGCCCCAAATCCACAAAATAAAAGACGTGGCTCTCTCTCGCATTAAAGTGACGACAGTATGCGGACATAGCTATTACTTTCTTTCACGCTGTAGATTAACTTGCTATGAAATGGATTTTGAACTAATTAAACTCAACAAAATTCCACAAGTCAAGTTTGGGCGTTTATATATTATCCTACGTGAATTTGGTATAATTGAAAAGCCTGTTTATTCCCCTTTACAGTCGTGCCCCATTTATAATGCTCAAGTAATCATGGCATGCGTACACCTGAATATGGGGCCAATTCAAGATTAAAACGTTGCAAAATGAATTGTTATTGTATGACCACCTCAGCAACATTTATGAAAACAAAATTTAGAAATTTGGCCTCCACTAGCTGACAAATTTAAACACTATTACATTTACTATTCAAAATATTCGCTAGGACGTGCTGACGAAATAAAACATAAATACACAGCAATACTATACTACAAGTGAGGGCAATGTAATTAGCACCCCAAAGCATGTCATATATATGTGATATAACATCACAAGTCAAATGTACATGTACAAAGAATTTAACTTCTTATGTGAATTAACTAAACTAATACACTGCAATAGGGGACAGTTGTGTGTCGGGTACGAAGTTATTATACAAGTATACAACTTAAATTCCCAATTCAAACCGTACAGTTGTGCTTTGACGATATTTGCAATTAAAATAGTTATATCTATTACAAGTTCAGGGAAATTTGGCATTCAACTTATAATGCAGTACATGGAAGCAATGTGTGATAAACAGGAAATTGTCAGTTGCTGAACGACTTTGCCATATATTAGTACACATTATACATGGTACTTTAGTTCCATCGTAACTATCTTGTTAACTCATCAGACATTACTTTGACAAACCCGTTTGATGATTATATCAATTATATGACATAAGCAAGGCACAAGAAAACCACATCCAATGATTGTGACAGACTTGATCAAAGTTCCATAAGATGTGCTAAGAAAAATGTAAGCATATTGTTTTCGTTGCATTATCGTTCGATTTCATTGTTATTTCTCACATGTTACAAGCTGGCATTTTAAAACTAACCACAAATACGTCAAAATGTTCCTTCAATATAATGATCATTTAAGGTAAAACGAATTTTATTTGTACAGACCAGCTTTTCTGGTTGGTCCTTGCTTTGTCCATTGGCTTTGAGATCGGAGCCCATCCTGATATAGAATTCAAATACAATTTAAAATATATCATAATAATTTTCAAATATATCATAATCATTTTAACAGTTAATCTCTTGAATTGATTACTTTTTCCAGTGGTGTCCTGATATATACACACATTAAATTAATGAAACCCGTGTAAACTGCAGTTAAGTAACCGATCAGTTTATCAATCGTAAAGATAAAGTTCATTGATTTCAAATTTAGAGCCAGCTTATATTACTGTGATTAACATGTTATGATTACCAAAGGTATTACATTTGACAATTTCCAGACATTTACATTAAATGTGCATCTGTAAAGTGTCAGATATTGCCCAAAATGACATTGGAGACTTCAATCTTATATCAAAATCATTGTAAGATATGTCCGAATGATGTGTGAAAGTTTCATTGAAAAAGAACACTGCTTTCCTGGTTAAACAACGAAAGTTTGTGTCAGCTTTTACAACGAATGACTGTATGACTGTATGAGGTTTATGACCGTTCATTAACGCTCTTGAGCCGAACGATAGGTATCGTCATACTAAAGGGGCATTTGAAAAAATCTAACCCTATTTTATTATTCTCTTACCATAAGCCAAACAACGTGACGGTAGAGGTATTTTTGGTGGAGTTACACACTTTACAGGTGCACCTTAAGGGGCCCAGTGGGTTATTGGATTTGTTTTAATCAAAATTGAGATTTTCTTTAATCTTAAAATATATGTGGATTCTAAGCTTTCAGAAATACATACTTTCAGAAAGACATAGATCAGTGTCCAGGGTTTCGTGAGATACTGTACATGTTTTAACCCTATGCTAACTGGGGGGGGGGGGGGGGGGGGAGGGGGGTCAATTTGACCCCCCTCGACCTTTTGCGCGATAATTCCGCAATGCGCGCCGATATTGCCGCGCAACTTCATGAGTTTTTTCATTGAACTCTTGCGCAACTTTTGAGACCAAATTTGCGACGACCGGGTACTCTGTTCTAAAGTCACATGACCTTTTGTAAGTGAGCGTCGGCCCGAATATCGCTTAATTTTGTGATCTGTGTACAAATCCTATGGAAATTGGTTTTTCCTATAATAGACAAATCCTTCATTATTTTTCATTCTAATCACTGCAATCATTTAATTTGGGGCTAAAAATACTTGGACAATGGTCAATAATTTATTCCATTGAAAAAAACATAAGTCGAAAAAACAAAGAAATACATAAGAAATTCCCAAAACAAAGAAATACATAAAGAAAATTTTGGGGGGGGGTCAAATTGACCCCCCCCCCCAGTAAAAACCTGGTCTGAAATAGCCCAGTTAGAATAGGGTTAAACTGAATTAAGAAATGTTCTTACTCATTTGGATAAATTGATCAAATTTAATATTTAAAACAAATCATGCAAGCTTAATCCCCATTTTCTTCTGTACATGTTGATACCAACTTTGTGAAACTCGAGCTTCATGTTACTTTCTAAACCTCATATTTGTAGAATTTACAATTTTCCCATTTATATTGCACATGTCACATGCGACCACCCCACAATGTCAGACACGTGACCAGACATCCCCACACATTTAAATACATTAAAAAGCAACAATTTGAAATTATTTTGATTTTTTACTATTTTCTAACATACACATCTATATCAGTTGTCTGATGATGATAATTTTTTATGAACATTATATCTTTTCATAATTCACAGGATTTACACATGAAATTGAGTTGATTTTTAAGTGCTCCCGTGCAAAATCACACTATAATTATGATACACGAGTTCATTCTTTTCCTTATAATTAGATCGAGATGATAATTCTTGACCTTCAGTTATTAGAATTAGCATCTAGAATACTTGATTCACAATTCGTGTGTTTGCTTATAGTAAAACAAAATAAACTTTTATAAAACAATGCGCTCAAAGGGGGAATAACATTTTCTCCTTAAAAAGCCGTATGCGACCATCTTGGATAGTTACGTTGAATTAAGTATCAGAAATGGATTTGTTCACAATGTACACGATTCTACTCGATTTATGGGATATGCAAATTAGGTAAATAATGTAATGATGATATTTATATGCATTACCAACAGTTGCCAAAGTGGCAACCAAGCTTAAATATCTGTAATCAATATTTAGAACATGATTATAAAAATTATACTACGTCATTAATGCTTAATTAGTCTACAGCCCGTGGAAATTAGTAATATTCATAAATATGCAAATAAGGGGAAGACATTTGGATATCAGGGTGTTGCTCATAATGGCACATTCACATGAGCATCGGAAATAGATTTCCTACCCCAAAATACCCTAGAATAATGATTGTAATAACTTTTGCACTATTCCGAGATAGAAACTGACCTCTGATCTTATTTCAGAAATATGCAAATCAGATAATTATCTTTGTAATGCTAGTAAAACAACATTGCCTAAAACGAACAACAGTACACGACATTACAGGACTGTCTATATATACATGACTCAAAGAAGAGAACGTAAGAAGAATGATATTTACCCAACATAATAACGGTCACTCATAATTCAGCGTAAACGTACATATATACTTAATAATTAATGGTAAAGGTTTACATGCACTCAAACCAGCTTGCTGACAATTTCCAGAATAATAATCCTCTTACATTTTTTCCACTGAAATTTTCCGTTATTTTTACCACTGATATTTTTCCACAGAGATTTTAACCACTTATATTTATGACCACTGAAATTCTTTCCAATGATATTCTTTCGTCTGGCATTTTTTCCACTTACATTCTAAAATGTACTCGTTCGAACATGTTTGATCTTTTGTTCATTAGTAAAAATCTACTCTCATTTTTAACCTAACAAACATTTCCTAGAGCGCCCATTTTGGACATTTATTCACATGACATTCAACGAAAATGCTGTTTTCATTAGCGAATAAATCCATGAAGAAGCTCCAAGGGTGAACATGTTACTAACGGTGTTGCATTTAAGTTTTGAGTACCTTTATGTTTATATATCGTCTTGATCAAATTCAAAAGAAAACAAAGTAAAACACAGAAAACCCAGGTCCTCTTTCAGACATGAAACGAATACACCAATTAAAAGTGACATGAGGCAGGGTAAACAATGCAAATTATATACATAAGTACGTGTAAATATGATATTTTGAATTTAATAAATATATCAATTACAAATACATGTAGCTTTGTATCATAAACAATTTAATATAAAGAAATATTAATTATAATTCTAAAATTATTATTATCAGTAGACTATATTTATCCATTAATATCTAATTCA
Organism: Echinarachnius parma; assembly: GCA_037951105.1. Classification (NCBI taxonomy): domain Eukaryota; kingdom Metazoa; phylum Echinodermata; class Echinoidea; order Clypeasteroida; family Echinarachniidae; genus Echinarachnius; species Echinarachnius parma. Next base: position 22,899 of record JBAMJV010003169.1, read on the forward strand.
TAGTATTTTCTCAATAGTTTACTACTTCGAATTTTTAACATTATACAGGGTGGCCCAGAAATAACGGAACGGGGCACTTCCCAAAATAAAGTAACAAAATGAACATGTCCATCGGATAGGATGTCCTTTCCAATGAACAACGATACCAAGAAAAGTAATTTTGGAAAAGTAGTTTTTGTTTTATTGCGCTTTGAGTGAGACCATGTCAGGTTTCTATTTTTCTCAATTTTTACCAAGTCAGTGTCTGATAAATGAGACTTACTGCTCGTCATACTAGTGACCAATTAAGCCCATTCTCTTGGCACCGCTCGGCACACAGGTGAATGCACACTAACAATGGCGCGCGGAATATTCGCGTGTTCAGTGGTAAGTAGGGCAATAAGTCTCATTTATCAGGCACTGACTTGGTAAAATTTGACAAAAATAGGAACCTGACATGGTCTCACTCAAAGCGCCCTAAAACAAAAACTACACGTCCAAAATTACTTTTCTTAGTATCATTGTTCATTGGAAAGGACACCCTATCCGATGGACATGTTCATTTTGTTACTTTACGTTGGGAAGTGCCCCGTTCCGTTATTTATGGGCCACCCTGTATTATATTAATTATATTGAAACAAAGGAATGCTTAATATATAATCCAATGGCAAACTTATTTTACAATAACATTATTCTACACAAATATTCGGATGGAATGAAAGTAGGAGACATAGAGATAACTGATAGAGGGACATACGTCGCACGGTTTTACATTCAGTACCTTTCTTACTTCATCGTAATAGTGCTAGAAAAACATCTATCAAATATGCCAACTTGAAGACTTTAACTTCAACACATTTCAAAATACCTCCATGTAATGTCATCAAAGAATGCATGATTTTAATGACAATAACATAAGAAGGCTCATAGTTTATGTTAAAAAGGCAATACAAATTATAAGCAATGACAATTGTTTGAGACAAAACAACAATATTGGACAAATTTCTTATGCTTATTTTTAGAGGCCTATTGATAGGCCTATTCACAAATACAATTTTGAGGTCTATGTCATGTTTCATGTGGAATTGTCCATTATGTTTTCTCTGATTATCGTATCAAAGGTCCGCCAAAACAGGCAAAGTTAATGCCACCATTCGTAGGAATGAGGTACAATTAGCAGACGATATTCAAGATATATTAGACAGTATACACAGTATACAAAACACGTAACATAATTATTATAATATCACATAATTTAGTAAATTCAGCAATCGTGCAGCAAAATACAGCTGTTTGAATCGAGGGCAAAAGAAAACGTGCCCAGAGTTTGGTGGGCCTTTCTGGGGTATAAAATGCACTTGCTGCTGCAGCACTTAACTAAACATCACAATCGCACCTGTTGTTTTTTTCCAAAGAACAGATGGTAATACTTACCAATTTTGCGAGATCCTGTAGATTTTTAATTGTCTCATCAACTATTGTGCGCTGTGGTTTGGCTATAACAAAAAATCATACATTATTTGAAATGTAAAAAAAATAGTTTGTTGTGCGATCTAACCCCCCCCCCCGGGGGGGGGGGGGGGGGGGGGTACACGACTTATCTTTTGGCGGGGGTGTGCCTCAGCCAACTTCAAAACGAACAGGGGTCTACGGAGCGATCGTCGCCAAATCTTTTTGGTCGCCAGTCGCCAAATCTCGCTGCCGATGTATTAAGAGCGGCCTTTTCTTGTTTTGAAGAAAATGAGACCCTTATAGGAGCAATCATGGCCGAGCAATCGTTCTTTTTTAGTTTTGCTAAAAATTAGATTCTTAAGAGCGGCGATCGTCTTTGTATTAATAATGAAAATGACCATTAGGAGCGGCGATCGGCCTTTAAAAAAATGAAAATGGGATCCTTAGTAGCGGCAATTGGCCTTTTAAAAGTAAAAATGGGACCCTTAGGAGCAGCGATCGGCCTTTTTGCTGAAAATGAGACCCTTAGAAACTGCCCGATCGTCTGTGAAAAAGGGGGTCATTGAAGCGGCATATATCCGTATTGCAAATATACACGAGTAACTCCCCCCCCCCCCCCCCCCTGGTCAAAACGTTAAGCTAAATAACCTATACGATAGTATGGTAGTACTAATGCGGATACAAATGATAATGTTATGAAACTGTGTCATTATCTCAACATTATCTCAAAATTATAAGATCCTTAACTAACTATAAAACTGGAATGATCGACATGCCATCATAATTGAAGTTTCGGACCAGCATGACAATGCACGTCTAGAATTACCCCATGGGTTAGGAGGCTTGGTCACTCCAATATAATTCAATACGAAAATACATAGTTCATTGTAAGATATATAAGTGGAAGTAATTAACTTCGCTACTCTCTGCACCTCTCACGCATTGGTCAAAGGAAGTACATTGTTTCTTTCAATTTATTTGAAAATGTAAAAATAAACATATATGTAAAAATAAATGTATTCTCTGTTCGTAATATCGAAGGGATCTAGTAACGTTGTCAAATTCCACAAAAATTTCCTAAAACTCTAGTGTTTCTCACATACATCATTGTAATTGTATTACCAGTAGAAACATTGAACAGGTTTCCAACTTTTGAATTTCTATGTCGTTATGAAGATAATTATGTTTCAAATGTTCGATTTTAAAAGGATCTGATAGATAACTGTGTACAAAGTAAGAGCAATGATTAAGCAAACACCACTTTATATTTCGCTAATTACTCGGTCATATGACATTCATTTAATATGTAATCTTCACACACCCCATTTTTCAGAAAAGTGATTGGATCTCTTTAAACATATGTTTTTTTTTTCTTTTCTGTTCTATACCCGTTTTTAATTTCATCAAAGCAAAGTTACCTCTGACACTATCCTCATCTTGAAGAGACCACGTCTCACCACTTGTCTGTCCAATAACAATTGTAATATCACCTGTGTGTGACGTATCAATTCCATCCGTCGGTTCTTCATTTGTGTAAAATCTAATGGGTAGAGAGCGTATATTTGTATTATCCTTTTGATTAATTCAGGCTATTAGCACAATTTCGTATTCAATTTAATCGTATTAATATAAAATTGTATATATACAGTATATTAATAGGCCTTTAGGAACCCCTTAATTAATACTTCATAGTTATGCAATAATAAAACATTGTATACAAATGAATATAATGTGTTACTGTCGGGCATTCGCATCAATTTGTATTATCTTGTTATTTACAATACTATTGTAGGAAATAATGTAATGTATACAATGTGTCTGAAAAGAAGTAGTACAGTTGAACAAAAATTGTTTAAGGTATAAAGGTAATTTTAAACAATATTCATATTTGCAGTACACAGAAATCCACCTTTTGCCGATTTACGTTTATAGCTGTGGATTATATGACTTAGCTAAACTTAATTATCATCAGCAAAAAAGTGGAAAACGTATCATGTAATCACTCATCGGCCTTAATATGAAAACAAAATTGAGGAATTACCTAGTTTGCATTCCAAATAATGTCACACCTTTTGTTAAATTAACTGAAGCTTGACAAAATCCTCAACCAATCCTATACTAAAGAAATATTTTTTTTAAATGTGTGTTATTGTAATGCTTGCCTTGAGTGCACCTCAACATCAGTTCAACATTAAAGAAAGAATATTTTCCGTCTTGAGATGCAAACACAAAGCCTAACAAATGATTATAATCGATTCCAGTAACAGTTTCACAACTAGGAACTGCCCAAAGTCCTAGGAATCTGAGGCAATTGAAATCATAAGGCAATGTCAATTTGAACGTACTCTATCCAGAATCTATCCCGAATTCGAGATCTGCAGAAGAGAAATGGATCGAGTGAGGTGCATCAGAATGGTTTTCCTGACTGTACCATCCCTTTGAGACACAGGGTATACTGTACATACATTATATTATAATTGGCCAAACCTTTTTGGAAAAATACGATAGTGCAATAGGGATTTGTTTTTATAAATCTCAAGGATTTTTAGTTTTTAATTTGCTGTAGTAAAATTATAGGTTTTACATACGGTAAAATGTATTTGACATGGCTAAATGACTTCCAATATATACAACTACATTGCCCTGCATCATTTAGAAAACTCCTTTTCTACTGACCAGACAACCAGTTCGATACAACTACAAATGTTACGTACGTCTGTCCAGTTAGTGACTTCTTCAGGCTTGTCTTCCCAACCCTCTCCTGTCCCACAATCATCAATCGAGTGCGGAAAACGCGTGTCTTCCCTTCTTGAATGGCTTTAATGTAAGCCTCCTTTGCTTTTGGTCCTCTTGCAAGAATTTCCAGAGGAGCTTCATCTGACAAAGTAATGTAAACAATAAATAAGATTGGAGTACGATAATGAGTATTATTAATATGCCTGGTGATTAGGAACGTAAGTTCACATCCACACAATCATACTGGCAATACTCCCATTCCCGGGGAGCATACCAGTCGCGAGCAAATTTACAGACCAATTTAAAGGGATAGTTCATTTTTGGTAAAGAGAGTACAGTTTTGGACAAACTAAATTTCAGTAACCAAAGCCTGCACCATTACATTACAAACTCATAATTATAACTCCACCATGCTCGAAAGGAATATAAAATTACAACGACTAAGTAAAAAGCCTATTATCATTCAAAAAGAGCTGTTAAAGCTCAAGAGGGCGCTCTCTAAAACCTCATTGGTTTCAAGCATTTAAAATAAAATATTGTGCATGTGATGTTTTGTTGAAATAGTGATTAGATAGAGAAATAATCAATAACAATGGAAAAACCTCTTTTGAAAATTTTTGAAAAGAGGAAGCATTACAAAAAAACAACTAACGGCTGGTTCAAAATTAGCGAATATTTGTGGGGCCCCACAATTATTACAAATGGTTATGTTTATGGATATTTCAGCCGTTTCTGAATTTGACACTCAGTTTTTCATTATCTCACAAAAAAGTATCGTGTGTAGCGCCCGCTATACCAAAAATATCCCTTTAAAGGGACTAAGTAACATTGTCCAAATCCTCAAAATACAATTGGAATGTTAGCGGTTCCCTCATACCTTTTTGTATTCGTATTAACAATAAAATCATGGGACAGGTTTCGGTTTTTCAAATTTCCCTTTCTTTAAAAAGATATTTACGATTGAAGTGTTCAGATGTTTAATAATCCAACGGATCGCGAACACCGTGTACAAAGTGAGTGCAATGAGTTTGTGAACATCACTGTGCATTTTTGCTCATTACTCGGCCATATTCGTCCATTTGACTTGAAATCTTCTCACAATACCCTGTGGACATATCAGATAACAACAATATACATTGTATCAACCATTCATCACTTTTTGCACATGTCAACAAAGTTACTAGATCCCTTTAATACCCAATCCCATTAAGATCCTGAGCTAGGAGCAGCAATCTCAATTAAATTAAATACAGGGGTATCGAAGTCAGGACCCTAATGAGAAGTCATACGCCCATACCATCATGCCACGACACATCCTTTATAAACGCCACATTAACTATTCCACTCCTTTTGGTGATTCAACAGCGAAAGGAGAATAAAGTGAAAATCAATTCGGTAAACTACTCTTCTTTTTTTTAAATTCGGTAAATGTTAGTTTTGGTCTTAATTTCTAGCACTGGTACATCGGCATTGGCGAATAAAATTCCTTGTTTGGTGGACTTGTATGTCGATAGCCAATTCACTGCTATTATGTTGCCTTCACATGCATGCATGTTGGGCAATTTTAAATTCACGATGTACAATACACAAAACCATTGTAGACATACATAATAATATATACCGGGAGCTGGCATCGGTAGCAAGATGTTGAAGTGGAGAAAATGAAGAAAAAGAAGAGAGGAAAAATAGGGAAAACTTGCTACCTACTGATAAATTGGCATTGGCGTCGATCCAGTTGTGGTAAAATGCGTAATATATAGAGAGCAATTCATTTTACTAGCCATGCATATAGCGTAATCTATTTTAACTTTTCCAGTAAATATACAAATTATATATTATTAATAGATAACATGCATATTTGTTTCTAATCAACATTCATATAAACCTGTTGAATAACCAAATACACGTAATGTAATGCACATGAATACGTAAACAAACATGCCAATAATGCGGATTTGATGTCACTAACAATAGGCATAATTATATATACTTGATGAACTGAATTTAAAGCAAGAATCCTCCGTCGTAAGGTTTTTGCGTTTTCTTTACTTTTGTGAGAATCGATTTTTTTAAAGTCATGTTGGGCAATTTTAAATTCACGATGTACAATACTCAAAACCATTGTAGACATACATAATAACATATACCGGGAGCTGGCATCGGTAGCAAGATGTTGAAGTGGAGAAAATGAAGAAAAAGAAGAGAGGAAAAATAGGGAAAACTTGCTACCTACTGATAAATTGGCATTGGCGTCGATCCAGTTGGGGTAAAATGCGTAATATATAGAGAGCAATTCATTTTACTAGCTATGCATATAGCGTAAACTATTTTAACTTTTCCAGTAAATATACAAATTATATATTATTAATAGATAACATGCATATTTGTTTCTAATCAACATTCATATAAACCTGTTGAATAACCAAATACACGTAATGTAATGCACATGAATACGTAAACAAACATGCCAATAATGCGGATTTGATGTCACTAACAATAGCATAATTATATACACTTGATGAACTGAAGGTAAAGCAAGAATCCTCCGTTGTAAGGTTCTTGCGTTTTCTTTACTTATGTGGGAATCGATTTATCTTTAGTCAGAGAACATAAACACGTACAAATCGATATTGGAGTCAACTATTCCTTGTTTTGACGGTGTACTTGTATGTCGAAAGCCGACCTGCCCATTATAGGTGATATAAGGATACCCCTTTCGACGACATTGACGTTTTTTTCCTTCTCTTTATTTTTAGTATAAAGTCTTTTTCATGTTATGATTTGTAACACAAATAAATCGACACTGGCGTCCTTGTTTCAGGGATTTGTATGTTAATGGCCGATTAGCGTTTGGCAATGTTGCCTGTGTCCACATTAGTGCATGTTGCCTAACGTAATATTCCCAATGTACAGAACGTTTACTCAAGACCACAATTAGACATACATATAATACTTACGAGCCTCTGGTATCGGTAGCAATATGGTTTTGGAAGTGGATAAAGAAAAGAATATAACGGATTACTTGTCATTACCAACATAATACAATCGGCAGTACCGTCGAACTTTCTGTTTGTTTTGAGGAAAAGTTTTTTCGATAGCAATAAATAAATTAACCATGTATATAGCGTAATTTATTTTAATTTTTCCAGTAAATGAACAAATTATATATTATTTATAGATAACATGCATATTTGTTTCTTATCAACAGTCATATCAACCTGTTGAGTAAGCAAATACACGTAATGTAATCCACATGAATACGTAAACAAACATGCCAATAATGCGGAATTAGTGTCACTAACAATAGGCATAATTATATAAACTTGATGAACTGAAGGTAAAGCAAGAATCCTCCGTCGTAAGGTTTTGGCGTTTTCTTTACTTTTGTGAGAATCGATTTTGTTTAGTCAGAGAACATAAACACATACAAATCGATATTGGAGTCAACTATTCCTTGTTTTGACGGTGTACTTGTATGTCGAAAGCCGAACTGCCCATTATAGGTGATATAAGGATAACCCTTTTGACGACATTGACGTTTTTCTTCAACTCTTTATTTGTAGTATAAAGTTCTTTAAATGTTATGATTTGTAACACAACAAAATCGACACTGGCGTCCTTGTTTCCGGGTATATGTATGTTGATGGCCGATTAGCGTTCGACAATGTTGCCTGTGTACACATTAGTGCATGTTGCCCAACGTAATATTCCCAATGTACAGAACGTTTACTCAATACCACAATAAGACATACATATAATACTTACCCCGAACTGGTATCGGTAGCAAGATGGCTATGGAAGTGGATACAAAAAAGAATATCACGGATTACTTGTCATTACCAACATAATACAATCGGCAGTAGCGTCGAACAGTTTGTTTGTTTGAGGAAAAACTTTTTCGATAGCAATAAATAAATTAGCCGTGTATATAGCGTAATTTATTTTAACTTTTCCAGTAAATGTACAAATTATATAAGGATACCCCTTTCGGCGACATTGACGTTTTTTTTTCTTCTCTTTATATTTAGTATAAAGTCTTTTTCATGTTATGATTTGTAACACAAAAAAATCGACACTGGCGTCCTTGTTTCAGGGTATTTGTATGTTAATGGCCGATTAGCGTTTGACAATGTTGCCTGTATACACATTAGTGCATGTTGCCTAACGTAATATTCCCAATGTACAGAACGTTTACTCAAGACCACAATTAGACATACATATAATACTTACGCTCTGGTATCGGTAGCAATATGGTTATGGAAGTGGATAAAGAAAAGAATATAACGGATTACTTGTCATTACCAACATAATACAATCGGCAGTACCGTCGAACTTTTTGTTTGTTTTGAGGAAAAGCTTTTTCGATAGCAATAAATAAATTAACCATGTATATAGCGTAATTTATTTTAATTTTTCCAGTAAATGAACAAATTATATATTATTTATAGATAACATGCATATTTGTTTCTTATCAACAGTCATATCAACCTGTTGAGTAAGCAAATACACGTAATGTAATCCACATGAATACGTAAACAAACATGCCAATAATGCGGAATTAATGTCACTAACAATATCATGATTATATATACTTGATGAACTGAAGGTAAAGCAAGAATCCTCCGTCGTAAGGTTTTGGCGTTTTCTTTACTTTTGTGGGAACATAAACACGTACAAATCGATATTGGAGTCAACTATTCCTTGTTTTGACGGTGTACTTGTATGTCGAAAGCCGACCTGCCCATTATAGGTGATATAAGGATACCCCTTTTGACGACATTGACGTTTTTCTTCTTCTCTTTACTTATAGTATAAAGTTCTTTAAATGTTATGATTTGTAACACAACAAAATCGACACTGGCGTCCTTGTTTCCGGGTATATGTATGTTGATGGCCGATTAGCGTTCGACAATGTTGCCTGTGTACACATTAGTGCATGTTGCCCAACGTAATATTCCCAATGTATAGAACGTTTACTCAATACCACAATAAGACATACATATAATACTTACCCCGAACTGGTATCGGTAGCAAGATGGTTATGGAAGTGGATACAAAAAAGAATATAACGGATTACTTGTCATTACCAACATAATACAATCGGCAGTAGCGTCGAACAATTTGTTTGTTTTGAGGAAAAACTTTTTCGATAGCAATAAATAAATTAGCCGTGTATATAGCGTAATTTATTTTAACTTTTCCAGTAAATGTACAAATTATATATTATTCATAGATAACATGCATATTTGTTTCTTATCAACAGTTATATCAACCTGTTGAGTAAGCAAATACACGTAATGTAATCCAAATAAATACGTAAACAAACATGCGAATAATGCGGATTTGATGTCACTAACAATAGGCATAATTATATAAACTTGATGAACTGAAGGTAAAGCAAGAATCCTCCGTCGTAAGGTTTTGGCGTTTTCATTACTTTTGTGAGAATCGATTTTGTTTAGTCAGAGAACATAAACACATACAAATCGATATTGGAGTCAACTATTCCTTGTTTTGACGGTGTACTTGTATGTCGAAAGCCGACCTGCCCATTATAGGTGATATATATAAGGATACCCCTTTCGGCGACATTGACGTTTTTTTTTCTTCTCTTTATTTTTAGTATAAAGTCTTTTTCATGTTATGATTTGTAACACAAAAAAATCGACACTGGCGTCCTTGTTTCAGGGTATTTGTATGTTAATGGCCGATTAGCGTTTGACAATGTTGCCTGTATACACATTAGTGCATGTTGCCTAACGTAATATTCCCAATGTACAGAACGTTTACTCAAGACCACAATTAGACATACATATAATACTTACGCTCTGGTATCGGTAGCAAGATGGTTATGGAAGTGGATAAAAAAAAGAATATAACGGATTACTTGTCATTACCAACATAATACAATCGGCAGTATAACGTCGAACTTTTTGTTTGTTTGAGGAAATGCTTTTTCGATAGCAATAAACAAATTAGCCGTGCATATAGCGTAATTCATTTTAACTTTTCCAGTAAATGTACAAATTATATATTAGTTATGGAAGTGGATACAAAAAAAGAATATAATGGATTACTTGTCATTACCAACATAATACAATCGGCAGTAGCGTCGAACAGTTTGTTTGTTTTGAGGACAAACTTTTTCGATAGCAATAAATAAATTGGCCGGGTATATAGCGTAATTTATTCTAACTTTTCCAGTAAATGTACAAATTGTATAGTATGTATAGATAACATTCATATTTGTTTCTTATCAACAGTTATATCAACCCGTTGAGTAAGCAAATACATGTAATGTAATCCACATAAATACGTAAACAAACATGCGAATAATGCGGATTTGATGTCACTAACAATAGGCATAATTATATATACTTGATGAACTGAATTTAAAGCAAGAATCCTCCGTCGTAAGGTTTTTGCGTTTTCTTTACTTTTGTGAGAATCGATTTTTTTTTTTTAGTCATGTTGGGCAATTTTAAATTCACGATGTACAATACTCAAAACCATTGTAGACATACATAATAACATATACCGGGAGCTGGCATCGGTAGCAAGATGTTGAAGTGGAGAAAATGAAGAAAAAGAAGAGAGGAAAAATAGGGAAAACTTGCTACCTACTGATAAATTGGCATTGGCGTCGATCCAGTTGGGGTAAAATGCGTAATATATAGAGAGCAATTCATTTTACTAGCCATGCATATAGCGTAATCTATTTTAACTTTTCCAGTAAATATACAAATTATATATTATTAATAGATAACATGCATATTTGTTTCTAATCAACATTCATATAAACCTGTTGAATAACCAAATACACGTAATGTAATGCACATGAATACGTAAACAAACATGCCAATAATGCGGATTTGATGTCACTAACAATAGCATAATTATATACACTTGATGAACTGAAGGTAAAGCAAGAATCCTCCGTTGTAAGGTTCTTGCGTTTTCTTTACTTTTGTGGGAATCGATTTATCTTTAGTCAGAGAACATAAACACGTACAAATCGATATTGGAGTCAACTATTCCTTGTTTTGACAGTGTACTTGTATGTCGAAAGCCGACCTGCCCATTATAGGTGATATAAGGATACCCCTTTCGACGACATTGACGTTTTTTTTTCCTTCTCTTTATATTTAGTATAAAGTCTTTTTCATGTTATGATTTGTAACACAAATAAATCGACACTGGCGTCCTTGTTTCAGGGATTTGTATGTTAATGGCCGATTAGCGTTTGGCAATGTTGCCTGTGTCCACATTAGTGCATGTTGTCTAACGTAATATTCCCAATGTACAGAACGTTTACTCAAGACCACAATTAGACATACATATAATACTTACGCTCTGGTATCGGTAGCAAGATGGTTATGGAAGTGGATAAAAAAAAGAATATAACGGATTACTTGTCATTACCAACATAATACAATCGGCAGTATAGCGTCGAACTTTTTGTTTGTTTGAGGAAATGCTTTTTCGATAGCAATAAACAAATTAGCCGTGCATATAGCGTAATTCATTTTAACTTTTCCAGTACATGTACAAATTATATATTAGTTATGGAAGTGGATACAAACAAAGAATATAATGGATTACTTGTCATTACCAACATAATACAATCGGCAGTAGCGTCGAACAGTTTGTTTGTTTTGAGGAAAAACTTTTTCGATAGCAATAAATAAATTGGCCGGGTATATAGCGTAATTTATTCTAACTTTTCCAGTAAATGTACAAATTATATAGTATGTATAGATAACATGCATATTTGTTTCTTATCAACAGTTATATCAACCCGTTGAGTAAGCAAAAACATGTAATGTAATCCTCATAAATACGTAAACAAACATGCGAATAATGCGGATTTGATGTCACTAACAATAGGCATAATTATATATACTTGATGAACTGAAGGTAAAGCAAGAATCCTCCGTCGTAAGGTTTTTGCGTTTTCTTTACTTTTGTGAGAATCGATTTTTTTTTTTAGTCATGTTGGGCAATTTTAAATTCACGATGTACAATACTCAAAACCATTGTAGACATACATAATAATATATACCGGGAGCTGGCATCGGTAGCAAGATGTTGAAGTGGAGAAAATGAAGAAAAAGAAGAGAGGAAAAATAGGGAAAACTTGCTACCTACTGATAAATTGGCATTGGCGTAATATATAGAGAGCAATTCATTTTACTAGTCATGCATATAGCGTAATCTATTTTAACTTTTCCAGTAAATATACAAATTATATATTATTAATAGATAACATGCATATTTGTTTCTAATCAACATTCATATAAACCTGTTGAATAACCCAATACACGTAATGTAATGCACATGAATACGTAAACAAACATGCCAATAATGCGGATTTGATGTCACTAACAATAGCATAATTATATACACTTGATGAACTGAAGGTAAAGCAAGAATCCTCCGTTGTAAGGTTCTTGCGTTTTCTTTACTTTTGTGGGAATCGATTTATCTTTAGTCAGAGAACATAAACACGTACAAATCGATATTGGAGTCAACTATTCCTTGTTTTGACAGTGTACTTGTATGTCGAAAGCCGACCTGCCCATTATAGGTGATATAAGGATACCCCTTTCGACGACATTGACGTTTTTTTCCTTCTCTTTATTTTTAGTATAAAGTCTTTTTCATGTTATGATTTGTAACACAAATAAATCGACACTGGCGTCCTTGTTTCAGGGATTTGTATGTTAATGGCCGATTAGCGTTTGGCAATGTTGCCTGTGTCCACATTAGTGCATGTTGCCTAACGTAATATTCCCAATGTACAGAACGTTTACTCAAGACCACAATTAGACATACATATAATACTTACTAGCCTCTGGTATCGGTAGCAATATGGTTTTGGAAGTGGATAAAGAAAAGAATATAACGGATTACTTGTCATTACCAACATAATACAATCGGCAGTACCGTCGAACTTTTTGTTTGTTTTGAGGAAAAGTTTTTTCGATAGCAATAAATAAATTAACCATGTATATAGCGTAATTTATTTTAATTTTTCCAGTAAATGAACAAATTATATATTATTTATAGATAACATGCATATTTGTTTCTTATCAACAGTCATATCAACCTGTTGAGTAAGCAAATACACGTAATGTAATCTACATGAATACGTAAACAAACATGCCAATAATGCGGAATTAATGTCACTAACAATATCATGATTATATATACTTGATGAACTGAAGGTAAAGCAAGAATCCTCCGTCGTAAGGTTTTGGCGTTTTCTTTACTTTTGTGGGAACATAAACACGTACAAATCGATATTGGAGTCAACTATTCCTTGTTTTGACGGTGTACTTGTATGTCGAAAGCCGACCTGCCCATTATAGGTGATATAAGGATACCCCTTTTGACGACATTGACGTTTTTCTTCTTCTCTTTACCTATAGTATAAAGTTCTTTAAATGTTATGATTTGTAACACAACAAAATCGACACTGGCATCCTTGTTTCAGGGTATATGTATGTTGATGGCAGATTAGCGTTTGACAATGTTGCCTGTGTCCACATTAGTGCATGTTGCCGAACGTAATATTCCCAATGTACAGAACGTTTACTCAAGACCACAATTAGACATACATATAATAATTACGCTCTGGTATCGGTAGCAAGATGGTTATGGAAGTGGATAACAAAAGAATATAACGGATTACTTGTCATTACCAACATAATACAATCGGCAGTATAGAGTCGAACTTTTTGTTTGTTTGAGGAAATGCTTTTTCGATAGCAATAAACAAATTAGCCGTGCATATAGCGTAATTCATTTAAACTTTTCCAGTAAATGTACAAATTATATATTAGTTATGGAAGTGGATACAAAAAGAATATAACGGATTACTTGTCATTACCAACATAATACAATCGGCAGTAGCGTCGAACAATTTGTTTGTTTTGAGGAAAAACTTTTTCGATAGCAATAAATAAATTAGCCGTGTATATAGCGTAATTTATTTTAACTTTTCCAGTAAATGTACAAATCATATATTATTTATAGATGACATGCATATTTGTTTCTTATCAACAGTCATATCAACCCGTTGAGTAAGCAAATGCACGTAATGTAATCCAAATAAATACGTAAACAAACATGCGAATAATGCGGATTTGATACACTAACAATAGGCATAATTATATAAACTTGATGAACTGAAGGTAAAGCAAGAATCCTCCGTCGTAAGGTTTTTGCGTTTTCTTTACTTTTGTGAGAATCGATTTTTTTTTTAGTCATGTTGGGCAATTTTAAATTCACGATGTACAATACTCAAAACCATTGTAGACATACATAATAACATATACCGGGAGCTGGCATCGGTAACAAGATGTTGAAGTGGAGAAAATGAAGAAAAAGAAGAGAGGAAAAATAGGGAAAACTTGCTACCTACTGATAAATTGGCATTGGCGTCGATCCAGTTGGGGTAAAATGCGTAATATATAGAGAGCAATTCATTTTACTAGCCATGCATATAGCGTAATCTATTTTAACTTTTCCAGTAAATATACAAATTATATATTTTTAACAGATAACATGCATATTTGTTTCTAATCAACATTCATATAAACCTGTTGAATAACCAAATACACGTAATGTAATGCACATGAATACGTAAACAAACATGCCAATAATGCGGATTTGATGTCACTAACAATAGCATAATTATATACACTTGATGAACTGAAGGTAAAGCAAGAATCCTCCGTTGTAAGGTTCTTGCGTTTTCTTTACTTTTGTGGGAATCGATTTATCTTTAGTCAGAGAACATAAACACGTACAAATCGATATTGGAGTCAACTATTCCTTGTTTTGACGGTGTACTTGTATGTCGAAAGCCGACCTGCCCATTATAGGTGATATAAGGATACCCCTTTCGACGACATTGACGTTTTTTTCCCTTCTCTTTATTTTTAGTATAAAGTCTTTTTCATGTTATGATTTGTAACACAAATAAATCGACACTGGCGTCCTTGTTTCAGGGATTTGTATGTTAATGGCCGATTAGCGTTTGGCAATGTTGCCTGTGTCCACATTAGTGCATGTTGCCTAACGTAATATTCCCAATGTACAGAACGTTTACTCAAGACCACAATTAGACATACATATAATACTTACGAGCCTCTGGTATCGGTAGCAATATGGTTTTGGAAGTGGATAAAGAAAAGAATATAACGGATTACTTGTCATTACCAACATAATACAATCGGCAGTACCGTCGAACTTTTTGTTTGTTTTGAGGAAAAGTTTTTTCGATAGCAATAAATAAATTAACCATGTATATAGCGTAATTTATTTTAATTTTTCCAGTAAATGAACAAATTATATATTATTTATAGATAACATGCATATTTGTTTCTTATCAACAGTCATATCAACCTGTTGAGTAAGCAAATACACGTAATGTAATCCACATGAATACGTAAACAAACATGCCAATAATGCGGAATTAATGTCACTAACAATATCATGATTATATATACTTGATGAACTGAAGGTAAAGCAAGAATCCTCCGTCGTAAGGTTTTGGCGTTTTCTTTACTTTTGTGGGAACATAAACACGTACAAATCGATATTGGAGTCAACTATTCCTTGTTTTGACGGTGTACTTGTATGTCGAAAGCCGACCTGCCCATTATAGGTGATATAAGGATACCCCTTTTGACGACATTGACGTTTTTCTTCTTCTCTTTACTTATAGTATAAAGTTCTTTAAATGTTATGATTTGTAACACAACAAAATCGACACTGGCATCCTTGTTTCAGGGTATATGTATGTTGATGGCAGATTAGCGTTTGACAATGTTGCCTGTGTCCACATTAGTGCATGTTGCCGAACGTAATATTCCCAATGTACAGAACGTTTACTCAAGACCACAATTAGACATACATATAATAATTACGCTCTGGTATCGGTAGCAAGATGGTTATGGAAGTGGATAACAAAAGAATATAACGGATTACTTGTCATTACCAACATAATACAATCGGCAGTATAGCGTCGAACTTTTTGTTTGTTTGAGGAAATGCTTTTTCGATAGCAATAAGCAAATTAGCCGTGCATATATCGTAATTCATTTTAACTTTTCCAGTAAATGTACAAATTATATATTAGGTATGGAAGTGGATACAAAAAGAATATAACGGATTACTTGTCATTACCAACAAAATACAATCGGCAGTAGCGTCGAACAATTTGTTTGTTTTGAGGAAAAACTTTTTCGATAGCAATAAATAAATTAGCCGTGTATATAGCGTAATTTATTTTAACTTTTCCAGTAAATGTACAAATTATATATTATTTATAGATAACATGCATATTTGTTTCTTATCAACAGTCATATAAACCCGTTGAGTAAGCAAATACACGTAATGAAATCCACATAAATACGTACACAAACATGCGAATAATGCGGATTTGATGTCACTAACAATAGGCATAATTATATATACTTGATGAACTAATGGTGAAGCAAGAATCTTCCGTCGTAAGGTTTTGGCGTTTTCTTTACTTTTGTGAGAATAGATTTATCTTTAGTCAGAGAACATTAAAAAAAAATTCAAATCGATATTGGAGTCAACTATTCCTTGTTTTGACAGTGTACTTGTATGTCGAAAGCCGACCTGCCCATTAGAGGTGATATAAGGATACCCCTTTCGACGACATTGACGTTTTTTTTCCTTCTCTTTATTTTTAGTATAAAGTCTTTTTCATGTTATGATTTGTAACACAAATAAATCGACACTGGCGTCCTTGTTTCAGGGATTTGTATGTTAATGGCCGATTAGCGTTTGGCAATGTTGCCTGTGTCCACATTAGTGCATGTTGCCTAACGTAATATTCCCAATGTACAGAACGTTTACTCAAGACCACAATTAGACATACATATAATACTTACGAGCCTCTGGTATCGGTAGCAATATGGTTTTGGAAGTGGATAAAGAAAAGAATATAACGGATTACTTGTCATTACCAACATAATACAATCGGCAGTACCGTCGAACTTTTTGTTTGTTTTGAGGAAAAGTTTTTTCGATAGCAATAAATAAATTAACCATGTATATAGCGTAATTTATTTTAATTTTTCCAGTAAATGAACAAATTATATATTATTTATAGATAACATGCATATTTGTTTCTTATCAACAGTCATATCAACCTGTTGAGTAAGCAAATACACGTAATGTAATCCACATGAATACGTAAACAAACATGCCAATAATGCGGAATTAATGTCACTAACAATATCATGATTATATATACTTGATGAACTGAAGGTAAAGCAAGAATCCTCCGTCGTAAGGTTTTGGCGTTTTCTTTACTTTTGTGGGAACATAAACACGTACAAATCGATATTGGAGTCAACTATTCCTTGTTTTGACGGTGTACTTGTATGTCGAAAGCCGACCTGCCCATTATAGGTGATATAAGGATACCCCTTTTGACGACATTGACGTTTTTCTTCTTCTCTTTACTTATAGTATAAAGTTCTTTAAATGTTATGATTTGTAACACAACAAAATCGACACTGGCATCCTTGTTTCAGGGTATATGTATGTTGATGGCAGATTAGCGTTTGACAATGTTGCCTGTGTCCACATTAGTGCATGTTGCCGAACGTAATATTCCCAATGTACAGAACGTTTACTCAAGACCACAATTAGACATACATATAATAATTACGCTCTGGTATCGGTAGCAAGATGGTTATGGAAGTGGATAACAAAAGAATATAACGGATTACTTGTCATTACCAACATAATACAATCGGCAGTATAGCGTCGAACTTTTTGTTTGTTTGAGGAAATGCTTTTTCGATAGCAATAAGCAAATTAGCCGTGCATATATCGTAATTCATTTTAACTTTTCCAGTAAATGTACAAATTATATATTAGGTATGGAAGTGGATACAAAAAGAATATAACGGATTACTTGTCATTACCAACAAAATACAATCGGCAGTAGCGTCGAACAATTTGTTTGTTTTGAGGAAAAACTTTTTCGATAGCAATAAATAAATTAGCCGTGTATATAGCGTAATTTATTTTAACTTTTCCAGTAAATGTACAAATTATATATTATTTATAGATAACATGCATATTTGTTTCTTATCAACAGTCATATAAACCCGTTGAGTAAGCAAATACACGTAATGAAATCCACATAAATACGTACACAAACATGCGAATAATGCGGATTTGATGTCACTAACAATAGGCATAATTATATATACTTGATGAACTAATGGTGAAGCAAGAATCTTCCGTCGTAAGGTTTTGGCGTTTTCTTTACTTTTGTGAGAATAGATTTATCTTTAGTCAGAGAACATTAAAAAAAAATTCAAATCGATATTGGAGTCAACTATTCCTTGTTTTGACAGTGTACTTGTATGTCGAAAGCCGACCTGCCCATTAGAGGTGATATAAGGATACCCCTTTTGACAACATTGACGTTTTTTTTCCTTCTCTTTATTTTTAGTATAAAGTCTTTTTCATGTTATGATTTGTAACACAAATAAATCGACACTGGCGTCCTTGTTTCAGGGATTTGTATGTTAATGGCCGATTAGCGTTTGGCAATGTTGCCTGTGTCCACATTAGTGCATGTTGCCTAACGTAATATTCCCAATGTACAGAACGTTTACTCAAGACCACAATAAGACATACATATAATACTTACCCAGAACTGGTATCGGTAGCAATATGGTTTTGGAAGTGGATAAAGAAAAGAATATAACGGATTACTTGTCATTACCAACATAATACAATCGGCAGTACCGTCGAACTTTTTGTTTGTTTTGAGGAAAAGTTTTTTCGATAGCAATAAATAAATTAACCATGTATATAGCGTAATTTATTTTAATTTTTCC
The DNA here is from genome assembly GCA_037951105.1 of Echinarachnius parma. Taxonomy (NCBI): domain Eukaryota; kingdom Metazoa; phylum Echinodermata; class Echinoidea; order Clypeasteroida; family Echinarachniidae; genus Echinarachnius; species Echinarachnius parma. The sequence goes on from JBAMJV010003169.1 coordinate 41,969, forward strand.
AGTAAATGAACAAATTGTATATTATTTATAGATAACATGCATATTTGTTTCTTATCAACAGTCATATCAACCTGTTGAGTAAGCAAATACACGTAATGTAATCCACATGAATACGTAAACAAACATGCCAATAATGCGGAATTAATGTCACTAACAATATCATGATTATATATACTTGATGAACTGAAGGTAAAGCAAGAATCCTCCGTCGTAAGGTTTTGGCGTTTTCTTTACTTTTGTGGGAACATAAACACGTACAAATCGATATTGGAGTCAACTATTCCTTGTTTTGACGGTGTACTTGTATGTCGAAAGCCGACCTGCCCATTATAGGTGATATAAGGATACCCCTTTTGACGACATTGACGTTTTTCTTCTTCTCTTTACTTATAGTATAAAGTTCTTTAAATGTTATGATTTGTAACACAAATAAATCGACACTGGCATCCTTGTTTCAGGGTATATGTATGTTGATGGCAGATTAGCGTTTGACAATGTTGCCTGTGTCCACATTAGTGCATGTTGCCCAACGTAATATTCCCAAAGTACAGAACGTTTACTCAAGACCACAATTAGACATACATATAATAATTACGCTCTGGTATCGGTAGCAAGATGGTTATGGAAGTGGATAACAAAAGAATATAACGGATTACTTGTCATTACCAACATAATACAATCGGCAGTATAGCGTCGAACTTTTTGTTTGTTTGAGGAAATGCTTTTTCGATAGCAATAAACAAATTAGCCGTGCATATAGCGTAATTCATTTAAACTTTTCCAGTAAATGTACAAATTATATATTAGTTATGGAAGTGGATACAAAAAGAATATAACGGATTACTTGTCATTACCAACATAATACAATCGGCAGTAGCGTCGAACAATTTGTTTGTTTTGAGGAAAAACTTTTTCGATAGCAATAAATAAATTAGCCGTGTATATAGCGTAATTTATTTTAACTTTTCCAGTAAATGTACAAATTATATATTATTCATAGATAACATGCATATTTGTTTCTTATCAACAGTTATATAAACCTGTTGAGTAAGCAAATACACGTAATGTAATCCAAATAAATACGTAAACAAACATGCGAATAATGCGGATTTGATGTCACTAACAATAGGCATAATTATATAAACTTGATGAACTGAAGGTTAAGCAAGAATCCTCCGTCGTAAGGTTTTGGCGTTTTCTTTACTTTTGTGAGAATCGATTTTGTTTAGTCAGAGAACATAAACACATACAAATCGATATTGGAGTCAACTATTCCTTGTTTTGACAGTGTACTTGTATGTCGAAAGCCGACCTGCCCATTATAGGTGATATATATAAGGATACCCCTTTCGGCGACATTGACGTTTTTTTTTCTTCTCTTTATTTTTAGTATAAAGTCTTTTTCATGTTATGATTTGTAACACAAAAAAATCGACACTGGCGTCCTTGTTTCAGGGTATTTGTATGTTAATGGCCGATTAGCGTTTGACAATGTTGCCTGTATACACATTAGTGCATGTTGCCTAACGTAATATTCCCAATGTACAGAACGTTTACTCAAGACCACAATTAGACATACATATAATACTTACGCTCTGGTATCGGTAGCAAGATGGTTATGGAAGTGGATAAAAAAAGAATATAACGGATTACTTGTCATTACCAACATAATACAATCGGCAGTATAGCGTCGAACTTTTTGTTTGTTTGAGGAAATGCTTTTTCGATAGCAATAAACAAATTAGCCGTGCATATAGCGTAATTCATTTTAACTTTTCCAGTACATGTACAAATTATATATTAGTTATGGAAGTGGATACAAACAAAGAATATAATGGATTACTTGTCATTACCAACATAATACAATCGGCAGTAGCGTCGAACAGTTTGTTTGTTTTGAGGAAAAACTTTTTTGATAGCAATAAATAAATTGGCCGGGTATATAGCGTAATTTATTCTAACTTTTCCAGTAAATGTACAAATTATATAGTATGTATAGATAACATGCATATTTGTTTCTTATCAACAGTTATATCAACCCGTTGAGTAAGCAAATACATGTAATGTAATCCACATAAATACGTAAACAAACATGCGAATAATGCGGATTTGATGTCACTAACAATAGGCATAATTATATATACTTGATGAACTGAAGATAAAGCAAGAATCCTCCGTCGTAAGGTTTTTGCGTTTTCTTTACTTTTGTGAGAATCGATTTTTTTTTTTAGTCATGTTGGGCAATTTTAAATTCACGATGTACAATACTCAAAACCATTGTAGACATACATAATAATATATACCGGGAGCTGGCATCGGTAGCAAGATGTTGAAGTGGAGAAAATGAAGAAAAAGAAGAGAGGAAAAATAGGGAAAACTTGCTACCTACTGATAAATTGGCATTGGCGTCGATCCAGTTGGGGTAAAATGCGTAATATATAGAGAGCAATTCATTTTACTAGCCATGCATATAGCGTAATCTATTTTAACTTTTCCAGTAAATATACAAATTATATATTATTAATAGATAACATGCATATTTGTTTCTAATCAACATTCATATAAACCTGTTGAATAACCAAATACACGTAATGTAATGCACATGAATACGTAAACAAACATGCCAATAATGCGGATTTGATGTCACTAACAATAGCATAATTATATACACTTGATGAACTGAAGGTAAAGCAAGAATCCTCCGTTGTAAGGTTCTTGCGTTTTCTTTACTTTTGTGGGAATCGATTTATCTTTAGTCAGAGAACATAAACACGTACAAATCGATATTGGAGTCAACTATTCCTTGTTTTGACAGTGTACTTGTATGTCGAAAGCCGACCTGCCCATTATAGGTGATATAAGGATACCCCTTTCGACGACATTGACGTTTTTTTTCCTTCTCTTTATTTTTAGTATAAAGTCTTTTTCATGTTATGATTTGTAACACAAATAAATCGACACTGGCGTCCTTGTTTCAGGGATTTGTATGTTAATGGCCGATTAGCGTTTGGCAATGTTGCCTGTGTCCACATTAGTGCATGTTGCCTAACGTAATATTCCCAATGTACAGAACGTTTACTCAAGACCACAATTAGACATACATATAATACTTACTAGCCTCTGGTATCGGTAGCAATATGGTTTTGGAAGTGGATAAAGAAAAGTATATAACGGATTACTTGTCATTACCAACATAATACAATCGGCAGTACCGTCGAACTTTTTGTTTGTTTTGAGGAAAAGTTTTTTCGATAGCAATAAATAAATTAACCATGTATATAGCGTAATTTATTTTAATTTTTCCAGTAAATGAACAAATTATATATTATTTATAGATAACATGCATATTTGTTTCTTATCAACAGTCATATCAACCTGTTGAGTAAGCAAATACACGTAATGTAATCCACATGAATACGTAAACAAACATGCCAATAATGCGGAATTAATGTCACTAACAATATCATGATTATATATACTTGATGAACTGAAGGTAAAGCAAGAATCCTCCGTCGTAAGGTTTTGGCGTTTTCTTTACTTTTGTGGGAACATAAACACGTACAAATCGATATTGGAGTCAACTATTCCTTGTTTTGACGGTGTACTTGTATGTCGAAAGCCGACCTGCCCATTATAGGTGATATAAGGATACCCCTTTTGACGACATTGACGTTTTTCTTCTTCTCTTTACTTATAGTATAAAGTTCTTTAAATGTTATGATTTGTAACACAACAAAATCGACACTGGCATCCTTGTTTCAGGGTATATGTATGTTGATGGCAGATTAGCGTTTGACAATGTTGCCTGTGTCCACATTAGTGCATGTTGCCGAACGTAATATTCCCAATGTACAGAACGTTTACTCAAGACCACAATTAGACATACATATAATAATTACGCTCTGGTATCGGTAGCAAGATGGTTATGGAAGTGGATAACAAAAGAATATAACGGATTACTTGTCATTACCAACATAATACAATCGGCAGTATAGCGTCGAACTTTTTGTTTGTTTGAGGAAATGCTTTTTCGATAGCAATAAACAAATTAGCCGTGCATATAGCGTAATTCATTTAAACTTTTCCAGTAAATGTACAAATTATATATTAGTTATGGAAGTGGATACAAAAAGAATATAACGGATTACTTGTCATTACCACCATAATACAATCGGCAGTAGCGTCGAACAATTTGTTTGTTTTGAGGAAAAACTTTTTCGATAGCAATAAATAAATTAGCCGTGTATATAGCGTAATTTATTTTAACTTTTCCAGTAAATGTACAAATTATATATTATTTATAGATGACATGCATATTTGTTTCTTATCAACAGTCATATCAACCCGTTGAGTAAGCAAATGCACGTAATGTAATCCAAATAAATACGTAAACAAACATGCGAATAATGCGGATTTGATACACTAACAATAGGCATAATTATATAAACTTGATGAACTGAAGGTAAAGCAAGAATCCTCCGTCGTAAGGTTTTGGCGTTTTCTTTACTTTTGTGAGAATCGATTTTGTTTAGTCAGAGAACATAAACACATACAAATCGATATTGGAGTCAACTATTCCTTGTTTTGACGGTGTACTTGTATGTCGAAAGCCGACCTGCCCATTATAGGTGATATATATAAGGATACCCCTTTCGGCGACATTGACGTTTTTTTTTTCTTCTCTTTATTTTTAGTATAAAGTCTTTTTCATGTTATGATTTGTAACACAAAAAAATCGACACTGGCGTCCTTGTTTCAGGGTATTTGTATGTTAATGGCCGATTAGCGTTTGACAATGTTGCCTGTATACACATTAGTGCATGTTGCCTAACGTAATATTCCCAATGTACAGAACGTTTACTCAAGACCACAATTAGACATACATATAATACTTACCCTCTGGTATCGGTAGCAAGATGGTTATGGAAGTGGATAAAAAAAAGAATATAACGGATTACTTGTCATTACCAACATAATACAATCGGCAGTATAGCGTCGAACTTTTTGTTTGTTTGAGGAAATGCTTTTTCGATAGCAATAAACAAATTAGCCGTGCATATAGCGTAATTCATTTTAACTTTTCCAGTAAATGTACAAATTATATATTAGTTATGGAAGTGGATACAAAAAAAGAATATAATGGATTTCTTGTCATTACCAACATAATACAATCGGCAGTAGCGTCGAACAGTTTGTTTGTTTTGAGGAAAAACTTTTTCGATAGCAATAAATAAATTGGCCGGGTATATAGCGTAATTTATTCTAACTTTTCCAGTAAATGTACAAATTGTATAGTATGTATAGATAACATGCATATTTGTTTCTTATCAACAGTTATATCAACCCGTTGAGTAAGCAAATACATGTAATGTAATCCACATAAATACGTAAACAAACATGCGAATAATGCGGATTTGATGTCACTAACAATAGGCATAATTATATATACTTGATGAACTGAAGGTAAAGCAAGAATCCTCCGTCGTAAGGTTTTTGCGTTTTCTTTACTTTTGTGAGAATCGATTTTTTTTTTTTTAGTCATGTTGGGCAATTTTAAATTCACGATGTACAATACTCAAAACCATTGTAGACATACATAATAATATATACCGGGAGCTGGCTTCGGTAGCAAGATGTTGAAGTGGAGAAAATGAAGAAAAAGAAGAGAGGAAAAATAGGGAAAACTTGCTACCTACTGATAAATTGGCATTGGCGTCGATCCAGTTGGGGTAAAATGCGTAATATATAGAGAGCAATTCATTTTACTAGCCATGCATATAGCGTAATCTATTTTAACTTTTCCAGTAAATATACAAATTATATATTATTAATAGATAACATGCATATTTGTTTCTAATCAACATTCATATAAACCTGTTGAATAACCAAATACACGTAATGTAATGCACATGAATACGTAAACAAACATGCCAATAATGCGGATTTGATGTCACTAACAATAGCATAATTATATACACTTGATGAACTGAAGGTAAAGCAAGAATCCTCCGTTGTAAGGTTCTTGCGTTTTCTTTACTTTTGTGGGAATCGATTTATCTTTAGTCAGAGAACATAAACACGTACAAATCGATATTGGAGTCAACTATTCCTTGTTTTGACGGTGTACTTGTATGTCGAAAGCCGACCTGCCCATTATAGGTGATATAAGGATACCCCTTTCGACGACATTGACGTTTTTTTTCCTTCTCTTTATTTTTAGTATAAAGTCTTTTTCATGTTATGATTTGTAACACAAATAAATCGACACTGGCGTCCTTGTTTCAGGGATGTGTATGTTAATGGCCGATTAGCGTTTGGCAATGTTGCCTGTGTCCACATTAGTGCATGTTGCCTAACGTAATATTCCCAATGTACAGAACGTTTACTCAAGACCACAATTAGACATACATATAATACTTACGAGCCTCTGGTATCGGTAGCAATATGGTTTTGGAAGTGGATAAAGAAAAGAATATAACGGATTACTTGTCATTACCAACATAATACAATCGGCAGTACCGTCGAACTTTTTGTTTGTTTTGAGGAAAAGTTTTTTCGATAGCAATAAATAAATTAACCATGTATATAGCGTAATTTATTTTAATTTTTCCAGTAAATGAACAAATTATATATTATTTATAGATAACATGCATATTTGTTTCTTATCAACAGTCATATCAACCTGTTGAGTAAGCAAATACACGTAATGTAATCCACATGAATACGTAAACAAACATGCCAATAATGCGGAATTAATGTCACTAACAATATCATGATTATATGTGCCTCAGTCTTTCAGTTTGGGTATAAAGTCGCAATGGGTGTTTAGTACATAGAGCACCAAAATCATAAAAAATTGTCTTTGGCTGAAAATTTCAACTTTACGGAATTTGATACTTACATGTGTCATCTACATTCTCTGAAAATTTCATGTCCTAATTCGATTGTTTTATACCGAAAATAATGATTTTTCTGAGCAACCTTCAATTGGGTTTCGGCCTGAAACTCGGTTTATCATCGCTGGCTGTTCATGATCGATCGTTTGTGCATTGATTGAGCAGCACCCGACCGCTGTTATTAGGGAGTTTTCGATCGCTGATACGAGGACCGTTGACCTATCGTCCCAGTGAAGTACCACATTGAGTTGACTAGGCACGTTGACTGTTGCTATTTACCTTTTCGATTTCATACGACGACGCGCGTTCAAGTCTCGGGATAGTTACGCCATGCATTGCTCGTGCGAAGTTTGCAGAGAATAGAAGATTAGTTTTGTAAACAAAAGGGTTTTAATATCCAATACAGTCAAACCTGTGTATAGTGACCACCAGATTGAAAGAAGAAAAATGGCCGCTCTTAACAGGTAACCTTTATAGACAGGTTCTATACAATCTTATTAAGACAAACCTCTGTATAGTGACCACTCAAATGAAACAATACAATTGACACTTGATTGCAAGTGACCTTTATAGACAGGTGCCAACATACAGTCAAACCTGTGTATAATGACCACCAAAGGGATATGAATAATTGGCCGCTATAAACTGGTGTCCATTGCAGACAGTTCCAAAATACCGTTTACAGTCAAACCTGTGTGTAAAGACCACCAAATGAAAACAAGAAAATTGGCCGCTATTATCAGGTGACCTTTATAGACAGGTTCCGAAATCTTGTTTACAGTCAAACCTGTGTATGACCACCAATGGAAAACAAGAAAATTGGCCACTATGATCAGGTGACCTTTAAATACATGTTCCGAAGAGTCGCGTTTACAGTCAAACCTGTGTAGAAAGACCACCAAAGGAAAACAAGAAAATTGGCCGCTATTATCAGGTGACCTTTGTAGACAGGTTCCGAAATACCGTTTACAGTCAAACCTGTGTATAATGACCACCAGATTGAATGAAAACAAAATTGCCGCTCTAAACAGATGACCTTTATAGACAGGTTCTATAAAATCTTATTAAGACAAACCTCTGTATAGTGACCACTCAATGGAAACAATACAATTGACACTAAATTGCAAGTGACCTTTATAGACAGGTGCCTACATATTGTTTACAGTCAAACCTGTGTATAACGACCACCAAAGGAAAAAAAGAACATTGGCCGCAATAAACAGGTGCCCTTATAGACCTGTTCCATAAAATCATATACAGTAAACGTTGTATGGTGACCACCCAATTGCAACAAGACATTTGGTCACTATAAACAGGTGACCTTTATAGACAAATTTCATAATACAGTGTACTGTCAAACCTGTGTATAGTGACCAGCCAAATGAAACATTGGAAGTGGGCGCTATAATCAGGTAACTTATTATTGACAGACTCCATATAATTAAAATGAGATAGTAAAACCTGTGTATAGTGACCACCCAATGCAGACAAGAAGAGTGGACGCTATAAACAGGTAACCTTTATAGACAAGTTCATTTAAATCATATAGTTCAGTTAACCTGTTTACAGAGACCACAGCAGAGAAACAAGAAATATACAGCTATATATGACGTTGTTTTTAGTAGCCAAATAGTGCTTGTCGTCACAGATCTAGACCGACGGCAAAACAGGGGTGTACACGTATTAGATATCTGGTACGAACGACGGGCACGTAGATGCGCATGCGCACTGCTTCAAAAAATGACGTCACTGTACCAGTCCACTAGTGAACGTACAAATCGAAAAGTCCGTAATGTGAGCGGTGTGCGAGCTAGCTGAGCCGGAGCGGAAAGCGCTGTGATTGGTCAGACTGACCTGAATAGAGTTGTACTGGGTATGTACGTTGTGTTCATTTCCGGATAGCGTGCGCGACCTACTGTATAATACCGCATTGAATCGCGCGTTGTTATGTAAATTCTGTAGCTAGCTTTTCCCCGCATTATCAAAGCGCATCGTGTGCAGCCTACCGCATCCTATTGTATTGAATCGCGCTGTGCGGCTTACCGGTACCGGTACCTACCCTATTGAATGACATGGTACTGCGTGCATGCAAAATACGCCTCCCCGGTGCGAAGTTCATTGTGTATAGTTCAATGTTGCGGTAACGATCGGGCAGGATGAATGAGCAGGTGGGTCGATATCGCCCGACCAGCGAGGACTGAAGTTACCGCTCTATTGTACCATTCCTTGTGATCGAGGGGGTCATGCCAGCTAGCCCGCCGGGTTAACTTGCATGCAATTGTACGAAACTGGAGCGGCTTTGTACAAATTTTACTGTATGTTAACAGTAAACTGCGCATGCGTTATATTGTTTGTTGATAACGCTATTTTCACGATCGATTGTGAAAACGAACGGTCAAACCGAGAATTTGTTCAACCGCTCGCTCGCTCTGTGAGGATGCTTTTCTGAATGGATGCGAAACTTTAGAAGTGATTTTCTCTGTTGTTTGACAAATAGCTGAGCTCTGGTCCGTGTTATTAAATTGCGTTTTTCTTTCCTTCATGACAATTATATGTAGCAAGTTATATATCATTTTAAAGCTGAAATCCGAGAGAATTCAAAACACTAAAAATCTCAATTTTTATATTGCCGATGAATTACCCGAAGTGACAGAGGGGGACACATATATACTTGATGAACTGAAGGTAAAGCAAGAATCCTCCGTCGTAAGGTTTTGGCGTTTTCTTTACTTTTGTGGGAACATAAACACGTACAAATCGATATTGGAGTCAACTATTCCTTGTTTTGACGGTGTACTTGTATGTCGAAAGCCGACCTGCCCATTATAGGTGATATAAGGATACCCCTTTTGACGACATTGACGTTTTTCTTCTTCTCTTTACTTATAGTATAAAGTTCTTTAAATGTTATGATTTGTAACACAAATAAATCGACACTGGCATCCTTGTTTCAGGGTATATGTATGTTGATGGCAGATTAGCGTTTGACAATGTTGCCTGTGTCCACATTAGTGCATGTTGCCGAACGTAATATTCCCAATGTACAGAACGTTTACTCAAGACCACAATTAGACATACATATAATAATTACGCTCTGGTATTGGTAGCAAGATGGTTATGGAAGTGGATAACAAAAGAATATAACGGATTACTTGTCATTACCAACATAATACAATCGGCAGTATAGCGTCGAACTTTTTGTTTGTTTGAGGAAATGCTTTTTCGATAGCATTAAGCAAATTAGCCGTGCATATATCGTAATTCATTTTAACTTTTCCAGTAAATGTACAAATTATATATTAGGTATGGAAGTGGATACAAAAAGAATATAACGGATTACTTGTCATTACCAACAAAATACAATCGGCAGTAGCGTCGAACAATTTGTTTGTTTTGAGGAAAAACTTTTTCGATAGCAATAAATAAATTAGCCGTGTATATAGCGTAATTTATTTTAACTTTTCCAGTAAATGTACAAATTATATATTATTTATAGATAACATGCATATTTGTTTCTTATCAACAGTCATATAAACCCGTTGAGTAAGCAAATACACGTAATGAAATCCACATAAATACGTACACAAACATGCGAATAATGCGGATTTGATGTCACTAACAATAGGCATAATTATATATACTTGATGAACTAATGGTGAAGCAAGAATCTTCCGTCGTAAGGTTTTGGCGTTTTCTTTACTTTTGTGAGAATAGATTTATCTTTAGTCAGAGAACATAAAGACATACAAATCGATATTGGAGTCAACTATTCCTTGTTTTGACAGTGTACTTGTATGTCGAAAGCCGACCTGCCCATTATAGGTGATATAAGGATACCCCTTTTGACAACATTGACGTTTTTTTTCCTTCTCTTTATTTTTAGTATAAAGTCTTTTTCATGTTATGATTTGTAACACAAAAAAATCGACACTGGCGTCCTTGTTTCAGGGATTTGTATGTTAATGGCCGATTAGCGTTTGGCAATGTTGCCTGTGTCCACATTAGTGCATGTTGCCTAACGTAATATTCCCAATGTACAGAACGTTTACTCAAGACCACAATAAGACATACATATAATACTTACCCAGAACTGGTATCGGTAGCAATATGGTTTTGGAAGTGGATAAAGAAAAAAATATAACGGATTACTTGTCATTACCAACATAATACAATCGGCAGTACCGTCGAATTTTTTGTTTGTTTTGAGGAAAAGTTTTTTCGATAGCAATAAATCAATTAACCATGTATATAGCGTAATTTATTTTAATTTTTCCAGTAAATGAACAAATTATATATTATTTATAGATAACATGCATATTTGTTTCTTATCAACAGTCATATCAACCTGTTGAGTACGCAAATACACGTAATGTAATCCACATGAATACGTAAACAAACATGCCAATAATGCGGAATTAATGTCACTAACAATATCATGATTATATATACTTGATGAACTGAAGGTAAAGCAAGAATCCTCCGTCGTGAGGTTTTAGCGTTTTCTTTACTTTTGTGGGAACATAAACACGTACAAATCGATATTGGAGTCAACTATTCCTTGTTTTGACGGTGTACTTGTATGTCGAAAGCCGACCTGCCCATTATAGGTGATATAAGGATACCCCTTTTGACGACATTGACGTTTTTCTTCTTCTCTTTACTTATAGTATAAAGTTCTTTAAATGTTATGATTTGTAACACAAATAAATCGACACTGGCATCCTTGTTTCAGGGTATATGTATGTTGATGGCAGATTAGCGTTTGACAATGTTGCCTGTGTCCACATTAGTGCATGTTGCCCAACGTAATATTCCCAAAGTACAGAACGTTTACTCAAGACCACAATTAGACATACATATAATAATTACGCTCTGGTATCGGTAGCAAGATGGTTATGGAAGTGGATAACAAAAGAATATAACGGATTACTTGTCATTACCAACATAATACAATCGGCAGTATAGCGTCGAACTTTTTGTTTGTTTGAGGAAATGCTTTTTCGATAGCAATAAACAAATTAGCCGTGCATATAGCGTAATTCATTTAAACTTTTCCAGTAAATGTACAAATTATATATTAGTTATGGAAGTGGATACAAAAAGAATATAACGGATTACTTGTCATTACCAACATAATACAATCGGCAGTAGCGTCGAACAATTTGTTTGTTTTGAGGAAAAACTTTTTCGATAGCAATAAATAAATTAGCCGTGTATATAGCGTAATTTATTTTAACTTTTCCAGTAAATGTACAAATTATATATTATTCATAGATAACATGCATATTTGTTTCTTATCAACAGTTATATCAACCTGTTGAGTAAGCAAATACACGTAATGTAATCCAAATAAATACGTAAACAAACATGCGAATAATGCGGATTTGATGTCACTAACATTAGGCATAATTATATAAACTTGATGAACTGAAGGTAAAGCAAGAATCCTCCGTCGTAAGGTTTTGGCGTTTTCTTTACTTTTGTGAGAATCGATTTTGTTTAGTCAGAGAACATAAACACATACAAATCGATATTGGAGTCAACTATTCCTTGTTTTAACGGTGTACTTGTATGTCGAAAGCCGAACTGCCCATTATAGGTGATATAAGGATAACCCTTTTGACGACATTGACGTTTTTCTTCAACTCTTTATTTATAGTATAAAGTTCTTTAAATGTTATGATTTGTAACACAACAAAATCGACACTGGCGTCCTTGTTTCCGGGTATATGTATGTTGATGGCCGATTAGCGCTCGACAATGTTGCCTGCGTACACATTAGTGCATGTTGCCCAACGTAATATTCCCAATGTACAGAACGTTTACTCAATACCACAATAAGACATACATACAATACTTACCCCGAACTGGTATCGGTAGCAAGATGGTTATGGAAGTGGATACAAAAAAGAATATAACGGATTACTTGTCATTACCAACATAATACAATCGGCAGTAGCGTCGAACAGTTTGTTTGTTTTGAGGAAAAACTTTTTCGATAGCAATAAATAAATTAGCCGTGTATAGCGTAATTTATTTTAACTTTTCCAGTAAATGTACAAATCATATATTATTTATAGATGACATGCATATTTGTTTCTTATCAACAGTCATATCAACCCGTTGAGTAAGCAAATGCACGTAATGTAATCCACATAAATACGTAAACAAACATGCGAATAATGCGGATTTGATGTCACTAACAATAGCATAATTATATATACTTGATGAACTGAAGGTAAAGCAAGAATCCTCCGTCGTAAGGTTTTGGCGTTTTCTTTACTTTTGTGAGAATCGATTTTGTTTAGTCAGAGAACATAAACACATACAAATCGATATTGGAGTCAACTATTCCTTGTTTTGACGGTGTACTTGTATGTCGAAAGCCGACCTGCCCATTATAGGTGATATATATAAGGATACCCCTTTCGGCGACATTGACGTTTTTTTTTCTTCTCTTTATTTTTAGTATAAAGTCTTTTTCATGTTATGATTTGTAACACAAAAAAATCGACACTGGCGTCCTTGTTTCAGGGTATTTGTATGTTAATGGCCGATTAGCGTTTGACAATGTTGCCTGTATACACATTAGTGCATGTTGCCTAACGTAATATTCCCAATGTACAGAACGTTTACTCAAGACCACAATTAGACATACATATAATACTTACGCTCTGGTATCGGTAGCAAGATGGTTATGGAAGTGGATAAAAAAAAGAATATAACGGATTACTTGTCATTACCAACATAATACAATCGGCAGTATAGCGTCGAACTTTTTGTTTGTTTGAGGAAATGCTTTTTCGATAGCAATAAACAAATTAGCCGTGCATATAGCGTAATTCATTTTAACTTTTCCAGTAAATGTACATATTATATATTAGTTATGGAAGTGGATACAAAAAAAGAATATAATGGATTACTTGTCATTACCAACATAATACAATCGGCAGTAGCGTCGAACAGTTTGTTTGTTTTGAGGAAAAACTTTTTCGATAGCAATAAACAAATTGGCCGGGTATATAGCGTAATTTATTCTAACTTTTCCAGTAAATGTACAAATTATATAGTATGTATAGATAACATGCATATTTGTTTCTTATCAACAGTTATATCAACCCGTTTAGTAAGCAAATACATGTAATGTAATCCACATAAATACGTAAACAAACATGCGAATAATGCGGATTTGATGTCACTAACAATAGGCATAATTATATATACTTGATGAACTGAAGGTAAAGCAAGAATCCTCCGTCGTAAGGTTTTTGCGTTTTCTTTACTTTTGTGAGAATCGATTTTTTTAGTCATGTTGGGCAATTTTAAATTCACGATGTACAATACTCAAAACCATTGTAGACATACATAATAATATATACCGGGAGCTGGCTTCGGTAGCAAGATGTTGAAGTGGAGAAAATGAAGAAAAAGAAGAGAGGAAAAATAGGGAAAACTTGCTACCTACTGATAAATTGGCATTGGCGTCGATCCAGTTGGGGTAAAATGCGTAATATATAGAGAGCAATTCATTTTACTAGCCATGCATATAGCGTAATCTATTTTAACTTTTCCAGTAAATATACAAATTATATATTATTAATAGATAACATGCATATTTGTTTCTAATCAACATTCATATAAACCTGTTGAATAACCAAATACACGTAATGTAATGCACATGAATACGTAAACAAACATGCCAATAATGCGGATTTGATGTCACTAACAATAGCATAATTATATACACTTGATGAACTGAAGGTAAAGCAAGAATCCTCCGTTGTAAGGTTCTTGCGTTTTCTTTACTTTTGTGGGAATCGATTTATCTTTAGTCAGAGAACATAAACACGTACAAATCGATATTGGAGTCAACTATTCCTTGTTTTGACAGTGTACTTGTATGTCGAAAGCCGACCTGCCCATTATAGGTGATATAAGGATACCCCTTTCGACGACATTGACGTTTTTTTTCCTTCTCTTTATTTTTAGTATAAAGTCTTTTTCATGTTATGATTTGTAACACAAATAAATCGACACTGGCGTCCTTGTTTCAGGGATTTGTATGTTAATGGCCGATTAGCGTTTGGCAATGTTGCCTGTGTCCACATTAGTGCATGTTGCCTAACGTAATATTCCCAATGTACAGAACGTTTACTCAAGACCACAATTAGACATACATATAATACTTACTAGCCTCTGGTATCGGTAGCAATATGGTTTTGGAAGTGGATAAAGAAAAGTATATAACGGATTACTTGTCATTACCAACATAATACAATCGGCAGTACCGTCGAACTTTTTGTTTGTTTTGAGGAAAAGTTTTTTCGATAGCAATAAATAAATTAACCATGTATATAGCCTAATTTATTTTAATTTTTCCAGTAAATGAACAAATTATATATTATTTATAGATAACATGCATATTTGTTTCTTATCAACAGTCATATCAACCTGTTGAGTAAGCAAATACACGTAATGTAATCCACATAATTATATCCACTTGATGAACTGAAGGTAAAGCAAGAATCTTCCGTCGTACGGTTTTGGCGTTTTCTTTACTTTTGTGAGAATCGATTTATCTTTAGTCAGAGAACATAAACACATACAAATCGATATTGGCGTCAACTATTCCCTGTCTTGACGGTGTACTTGTATGTCGAAAGCCGACCTGCCCATTATAGGTGATATAAGGATACCCCTTTCGACGACATTGACGTTTTTTTGTCTTCTCTTTATTTTTAGTATAAAGTATTTTTTATGTTATGATTTGTAAAACAAATAAATCGACACTGGTGTCCTTGTTTCAGGGTATTTGTATGTTAATGGCCGATTAGCGTTTGGCAATGTTGCCTGTGTCCACATTAGTGCATGTTGCCTAACGTAATATTCCCAATGTACAGAACGTTTACTCAAGACCACAATTAGACATACATATAATACTTACTAGCGTCTGGTATCGGTAGCAATATGGTTTTGGAAGTGGATAAAGAAAAGAATATAACGGATTACTTGTCATTACCAACATAATACAATCGGCAGTACCGTCGAACTTTTTGTTTGTTTTGAGGAAAAGTTTTTTCGATAGCAATAAATAAATTAACCATGTATATAGCGTAATTTATTTTAATTTTTCCAGTAAATGAACAAATTATATATTATTTATAGATAACATGCATATTTTTTTCTTATCAACAGTCATATCAACCTGTTGAGTAAGCAAATACACGTAATGTAATCCACATGAATACGTAAACAAACATGCCAATAATGCGGAATTAATGTCACTAACAATATCATGATTATATATACTTGATGAACTGAAGGTAAAGCAAGAATCCTCCGTCGTAAGGTTTTGGCGTTTTCTTTACTTTTGTGGGAACATAAACACGTACAAATCGATATTGGAGTCAACTATTCCTTGTTTTGACGGTGTACTTGTATGTCGAAAGCCGACCTGCCCATTATAGGTGATATAAGGATACCCCTTTTGACGACATTGACGTTTTTCTTCTTCTCTTTACTTATAGTATAAAGTTCTTTAAATGTTATGATTTGTAACACAAATAAATCGACACTGGCATCCGTGTTTTTAGGGTATATGTATGTTGATGGCAGATTAGCGTTTGACAATGTTGCCTGTGTCCACATTAGTGCATGTTGCCCAACGTAATATTCCCAAAGTACAGAACGTTTACTCAAGACCACAATTAGACATACATATAATAATTACGCTCTGGTATCGGTAGCAAGATGGTTATGGAAGTGGATAACAAAAGAATATAACGGATTACTTGTCATTACCAACATAATACAATCGGCAGTATAGCGTCGAACTTTTTGTTTGTTTGAGGAAATGCTTTTTCGATAGCAATAAACAAATTAGCCGTGCATATAGCGTAATTCATTTATACTTTTCCAGTAAATGTACAAATTATATATTAGTTATGGAAGTGGATACAAAAAGAATATAACGGATTACTTGTCATTACCAACATAATACAATCGGCAGTAGCGTCGAACAATTTGTTTGTTTTGAGGAAAAACTTTTTCGATAGCAATAAATAAATTAGCCGTGTATATAGCGTAATTTATTTTAACTTTTCCAGTAAATGTACAAATTATATATTATTCATAGATAACATGCATATTTGTTTCTCATCAACAGTTATATCAACCTGTTGAGTAAGCAAATACACGTAATGTAATCCAAATAAATACGTAAACAAACATGCGAATAATGCGGATTTGATGTCACTAACAATAGGCATAGTTATATAAACTTGATGAACTGAAGGTAAAGCAGGAATCCTCCGTCGTAAGGTTTTGGCGTTTTCTTTACTTTTGTGAGAATCGATTTTGTTTAGTCAGAGAACATAAACACATACAAATCGATATTGGAGTCAACTATTCCTTGTTTTGACGGTGTACTTGTATGTCGAAAGCCGAACTGCCCATTATAGGTGATATAAGGATAACCCTTTTGACGACATTGACGTTTTTCTTCAACTCTTTATTTATAGTATAAAGTTCTTTAAATGTTATGATTTGTAACACAACAAAATCGACACTGGCGTCCTTGTTTCCGGGTATATGTATGTTGATGGCCGATTAGCGCTCGACAATGTTGCCTGTGTACACATTAGTGCATATTGCCCAACGTAATATTCCCAATGTACAGAACGTTTACTCAATACCACAATAAGACATACATATAATACTTACACCGAACTGGTATCGGTAGCAAGATGGTTATGGAAGTGGATACAAAAAAGAATATAACGGATTACTTGTCATTACCAACATAATACAATCGGCAGTAGCGTCGAACAGTTTGTTTGTTTTGAGGAAAAACTTTTTCGATAGCAATAAATAAATTAGCCGTGTATAGCGTAATTTATTTTAACTTTTCCAGTAAATGTACAAATCATATATTATTTATAGATGACATGCATATTTGTTTCTTATCAACAGTCATATCAACCCGTTGAGTAAGCAAATGCACGTAATGTAATCCACATAAATACGTAAACAAACATGCGAATAATGCGGATTTGATGTCACTAACAATAGCATAATTATATATACTTGATGAACTGAAGGTAAAGCAAGAATCCTCCGTCGTAAGGTTTTGGCGTTTTCTTTACTTTTGTGAGAATCGATTTTGTTTAGTCAGAGAACATAAACACATACAAATCGATATTGGAGTCAACTATTCCTTGTTTTGACGGTGTACTTGTATGTCGAAAGCCGACCTGCCCATTATAGGTGATATATATAAGGATACCCCTTTCGGCGACATTGACGTTTTTTTTTCTTCTCTTTATTTTTAGTATAAAGTCTTTTTCATGTTATGATTTGTAACACAAACAAATCGACACTGGCGTCCTTGTTTCAGGGTATTTGTATGTTAATGGCCGATTAGCGTTTGACAATGTTGCCTGTATACACATTAGTGCATGTTGCCTAACGTAATATTCCCAATGTACAGAACGTTTACTCAAGACCACAATTAGACATACATATAATACTTACGCCCAACTGGTATCGGTAGCAAGATGGTTATGGAAGTGGATACAAAAAAGAATATAACGTATTACTTGTCATTACCAACATAATACAATCGGCAGTAGCGTCGAACTTTTTGTTTGTTTTGAGGAAAAGCTTTTTCGATAGCAATAAACAAATAAGCCGTGCATATAGCATGATTTATTCTAACTCTTCCAGTAAATGTACAAATTATATAGTATGTATAGATAACATGCATATTTGTTTCTTATCAACAGTTATATAAACCCGTTGAGTAAGCAAATACACGTAATGTAATCCGCATAAATACGTAAACAAACATGCGAATAATGCGGATTTGATGTCACTAACAATAGGCGGGTGCCGGACAACTCGGCCAACGGATAACTCGACCCTTACCAACTCGGCCAACGACCCTTACATACTCGGCCAACCCGAGTTGGTAGGGGTCCGGTCTGACTTCGGACAACTCGACCCCTTTTATTTTTGTTTAATTTTCGACATTTTAAATATTTTTTTCTAAATAAAAAGTAATAACATGGGAAGAAACGGTCTTCACGGGCATCATGTGTAAATTTTGTTACGGGAAATAAAGTATTTGTGGAGATAATTTGATTTTTGAAAGGTCATACTTCTGGTGGGTTTTTTTCCTCGTCGCCAAGATTTTGTCACGTGATATCCTCCACACTCGAACCCACTCGACAGTCGATTTGTGCCTAATTTTCAATCAATTCGCCTTGAAACAAAATATTTAATAACTGTTCGTTGCTGACATGAACTCTTAAACGTACATTTTCAAGCAAAACTCTCCTAATCGCGAGTGGCTTCAAGCCCAGTTCGTATGACATCCTCCGCACTCGGCGGTTATTGGTAAGTGACTAAGTCGATTTGTGTCTAATTTTCAATCAATTCGCCTTGAAACAGAATATTTAATAACTGTTCGCTTAAATTGGAGTTTTGTGAGTCTCAAGCTGTTAAAATGTGTTGACATGAACTCTTAAACGTACATTTTCAAGCTCAAAACTCTCCTAATCGCGAGTGGCTTCAATCCCAGTTCGTATGCCGTGCAGTGGCGCCGCGGTGCCCTAAGCTCCAGGGCGGCCTCGCATCGACAAGTCCGCCCGCCGCAGCGGCCTGCCCTTGTTCTGGGACTACGCTACGCTGTGTTCGCAAGTGGGTCGTATTGACCGAGTATTTTTGTATGAAATTCTCTTTTTTTTAGACCAAATTACAGTCCCCTATGCAAAGATTGAACCCCACATTTTCATATTTGATGGACGATTCTTTGGATTTAGTTTCTGGTGGCCATAATAAACAACAAATTGAGCCTGGGTAAGGCCAGTACAAATTTAACGCCAAGTTCACAACAGACGTGCATAACTTGCCTTGCATGCCCTCATTTTCTAAATTTGTAACAAATTATAATAAATGCATAGAATAGATAGCAAACAAATAAATGGAATTTGTCCGACATTTTGTCCCCCCAGAGTAACCAAGACAACAGTGGCGCGGTGTACCCTGCAAGTGATTGGGGGGGGGGGGGGGGGGTAGCATGTGCCCCCCTCCCATGAAACCTGTAGCTGTGCCACCGCAAGACAATGATGTAGCGTAAGTTCACAACATACGTGCATAACTTGCCTTGCATGCCCTGGCATGGCGGCATGACATGGCCTGTTGCTGCGAATGTGTTTAATAACAAGGAGTGTTAGACTCTGTCTAGTGCAGTGCATGGTTGAGTCATTTTCTACATTTGTAACAAATTATAATAAATGCATAGAATAGATAGCAAACAAATAAATGGAATTTGTCTGACATTTTGTCCCCCCAGAGTAACCAAGACAACAGTGGCGCGGTGTACCCTGCAAGTGATTGGGGGGGGGGGGGGGGGGGGCACATGTATCGTGATTTATTGGAGGCAGATGAGATTATGTTTGATTGCTTTTGCAAATTATTTGGGGGAGGGGGCACGGTGGGGGGGGGGGGGAGGGGGCACGGGGGGGGGGGGGAGCATGTGCCCCCTCCCATGAAACCCGTAGCTGTGCCACCCCAAGACAATGACGTAGCGTGGGCAGTTG
>JBAMJV010003170.1:0-90728 GCA_037951105.1 Echinarachnius parma
CAATATCTTATATTTCATCGTAAATGAATATGAAATGTACAGTTTATTTTTTTTGCGGAGTATATTATTTAGATTTTGTTTTATACTATATAATATAAGGCATACATGACCGATTGCATATAACTCAGGGGCCGCGGAACTAAGGGGGGGGGGGGGGCAGAAGAAAAAAATAAAATGTATGAGCTAAGAATTGTTAATTTTAACGTTCAAAAACTAATTTATACATCCATTTTCAGTTTTCGCTGCGTGTGGGTGCGTTCTCACCCCCCCAAAAATTAAGAATGGTGCACTGTTTGACGGTCTCGAGTCCACTTTGTATTGGTCTCGAACCGCGGACCGCGAAACAATTTGGCGACGCCCCCCTTACCCCCCCACCCCCCCCCCCCCCCCCCTCCCCCCCCCACTACTTCAAAACCGTTCCGCGGCCCTGTAACTATGGCAACAATAGTGCAAACGACACACCACTGTGAGCAATACTTATCAGAATAATGGTCCCCCTACCATGCCCCTCTTTAAAGTACCATGAAAAGAACTCGAATTAATTGAAATCATTGTTCAACTTTGTTCAACTTTGTAAGAACAATTACTCCCGCTGGATAAAACTGTTTCGTTTTCTGTTTGAATATACCTAAATTGATTTCGATATATTATTTTGATTTATATATTGATATAAGACAGAAACAAATCGATTGTATATTGTTTTATATACCTATGGCAACAATAGTGTAAACGACGCACCACTGTGAGCAATACTTATAAGAATAATGCCCCCCCACCCCCCCCATGCCCTCTATAAAGCACCATGAAAAGAACTTGAAATTGAACAACTCCCGCTGTGTATCCTGTTTCGTTTCACCAGTCTGTGTTTTATCAAAGGACCAAAATAAAATCAATGGACGATGGCCCTTGTATACGTAATGAACGACAAAGAAGGAACGGTATTAAGTATTGTTCATTTTTATTGAATATTCTTTATTCATAACTGCACAAAGATAAACAAATTGCGAAACAGATATGGTCTAGGATTAAACAAAAGATATCGGAACATTAATCAGAAGGCACTCTACTGTTAACAAATACTTAAATGGATATAGTAACTTTATTGCCATGTAAAAAAACTGAAGAAGTGTTGATAAAATGTGCATTTCTGTGATCTGATATGTCCACCGAGTGTACACATTCCATGATAAATGCATGTGATATATAATAATTATGACCAAGCAATGAGCGAAAACGAAGATTGATATTTTGCTAACTTATTGCTCTAACTTTGTACACAGATGAAAGTCTCCCATGGAGAATTCCATATCCGAACACCGCAGTCATCAATATTTCTTAACGTAGTAGAGAAATTAGGGAAAACACGAAACCTGTTAGGTATGATGTATAAAACACGAAACCTGTTAGGTATGATGTATTAGTAATCATGGTAATACGAATACAATGAGGTGTATGATAACCTCAATGAAGTATTAAGATTTGACGATTTTGTCAATGTTACTAGATCCCTTTAAACTTGACATGAATCAGTCCCTCCAACTATGAAGTTCAATGTAAAGAGCTTAATAATCAATAGTTTGTCAGAATAACTTTGCAGGAACAACAACCCCGACTCATTATCCTGTTTCGATTCGCCTTCTTTGTGCTCATGCATTACTGCATTTATGTAAGACGTTATTAATAGAACATTAACGATAACATAACGATCATGTATAATACAAACATTTTGTATGGAACATCGGTGCAGAATAAATCAACAGGGCGTGTGTGTTTGTGTGTGTTGTCTGTGTCTGTGTGTAGAATGTAGGGTATGTGTGTGTGTGTGTGTGTGTGTGTGATGGCGTCTGTGTGCGAGTGTGTGTGTGTAGTGTGTGTGTGTGTGTGTGTGTGTGTGTGTGTGTGTGTGTGTGTGTGTGTGTGTGTGTGTGTGGGTAGTGCGTGTGTTGTGTGTTGTGTGTGTGTAGAGATGTGGTGTGTGTGTGTGTGTGTGTGTGTGTGTGTGTGTGTATAATGTGGGTTTAAACGACTTTTATATGGAGAAAGAATTTGGGAGGGAAGATATTTTTTTTTAATATAGTTTAAGTTCAGTGGGAGGAAGGCTATTTTTTTTAGTGATTATGAAATGAAAAAGATGAAGTTCCTGTTAAAGATTCCACCCTATTATTTGGAAATGTTAAAAGCTTGGCAAGAGATTAATAATTTAAGGCATTATAATGGATGTGTGAATCCAATTATTTTTAAATAATAGGAACATATATATAAAGAATAATAAGAGTTATTAGAACGAGGGATCGTTATGTTGAATAATGTTATTGATAATGGACATGTTAAACCCGTTGCATATTTCTTGAACCAGGGTATGACAGGTGAGAATTTGCTTACAATAATTGATATATTTCATGCGATTCCGGAGGGATTGGAAAAATGAGTTAGGGTTGATACAATTTGTGAAGAGACTTAATTAATTATAATATAAACTTACATATTTTGGAGAAAACATTAAGCTTAAGGATGTACCATCAAGAAAAATATATGAGTATTTTATTCGAGAACTGCAAAAGTCATATGATTTACAAATAAGGATGGACAAAATAATTATAATTATACAGATAAAGAAATAAGTGAATGTTTTTTAGAACCACGAATAACATTAATGATAGGAAGGGAAGAGAGAGTTTCAATTTAAGTTACTGCATGGGGGCAATTTATACTAAAGAACATTTATTTAGATTTGGATTTGTTGAAGATAATTTATGTTCGTATTGTAAACAGGAAAGGGAAACATATTTCACATATATTTTTGTCTTGTTTAAACGTAAAATGGATATGGCAAGCTTTGATACAACGCGCTATGAGTTAGACGAATTAAAGGACTTAAATTGGCGAGATATTTGTTGGACTGTCGGGTAATTCAAATAGAATAAAAGTTTGTAATACTATCATTTTCATGGTGAAATATATTTATTTGTATTTTAGAAAAGAGGGTGTTCTCCCAACTATTGATAAAATACATAAACTTTGATTAGATTATAAGGATCAAGAAGAGAAAATAGCAATTAAAATTGGGAAATTAGGGCTACACTTACAAAAATGGGGAAACAGTTTAAATTATAATAAGATTTAATTGTAAGGTAGATTAGAATAAAATGTTGATACATGATATTTCTCCCGTGAGCTTGTCACATTCAAAAAGTATTGATAATTATGTATTTGTAAATTTTGTATTAAAAAAAAAGAAGGAATCTTAGCAGATTACCGACCAGGGGTTGGTGAGCGAGTGAGTAGGCGGGCGTGAGGGGCGGGGGGGTGGGGAGGGGATAGAGGGTGTTTTGTGTTTGTTTTGTTTTTTCTTTTTTTTTTTTTCTTATCATAGCTTAAAAACCTCCATTTATTATTATCGATTGCAGTTTCAGAAGTATGTGATGTAAGAGTTGTAATTGTTTATGTAAGGCAATTATTAATACTTTATCTCATTATAATTGTAATTTTTATTCTCTGTCAAGATGTTCACATTGGACATATTTTGTTTATATATATTCTACTGTAAATGTACATGTTCATTTTGGAGGAATAAAAAATCATTAAAAAAAAAAAAGGGCATATGTGTGTGCGTGTGTGGGGGTGTGTGGAGGAGTGGAGGGGTGTGTTTGAGGGAATGTGGGTGCGCGTGTGGACGGGTGTGTGTGAGGGATGTGTGTGTATGTGTGTGTGTGGAGGGGTGTGTGTGTGTGTGTGTGTGTGTGTGTGTGTGTGTGTGTGTTATGTGGGTGTGTGTGTTATGTAAAATAAATTGAACGGTGGGGAAATTATTACGGAATATATACAGACAATTAACAAGTGACATGCGAGGCTCATGTCTACCCAGCTAGCCACCTGACGTTGGGCCGATGTCTCGAGGCCAATTTGTAGTGGTCTTGACTATCATAACTAATGGTCTCGGCCCCCAAAAACCAAGTGGTCTCAGTCTCGACCTTGAAATTTTTGACGGATCTCGGTCTTGGCCTCGAAATTTGTTGAAGGATCTCAGACTCGACTTTGAGAATCTTCACCGACAACCCCCCGAAAAGTTTTGATGGACACCTCCCCTCAAAAAAATGTTGACGGACACCCCCCCCCCCCCAAAAAAAAAAAAAAAAAAAACTTCACCGACACCCCCCTCCCCCATTGAAAAATGTTGACGGAAATACCCCTCCCCTCGAAAATCTTCACTGACACCCCCCCTTTGAAAAAATCTTCACCAACACCCCCCCTCAAAAATCTTCACCGACACCCCCTCTATAAATCTTCACCGACACCCCTCCCCCCTCGAAAAATCTTCAGCGACACCCGCCCTTGAAAAATCTTCACCAACACCCTCTCGAAAAATCATGACCGACACCCCCCTCAAACAATCTTCACCAACACCCCCCCCCCCCCCTCCCTTGAAGAAATCATTTGTACGCCACTTGTTAACGACGCCGAGGTGGACCTCGATCCCCCAACACTGATTATTATTATTATCATCATCATCTTTGTAATCGTCATTATCTTCTGTAGCTTGAATACAGCGACAGCTCGGCGACAATTTGTACAGGCAAAATGAAACCTCACACCACAAATTGCCGCCTGTGAGATTACAAATTTGGGAACGGCAAGAGCAACACAAATAGTCGCCGACGACAATTTGTGCGGGATGAATGGGGGCACATTCTATTTTGATAGAACCCTTATAATGTTTGTTACTTTATTGTCAAATTATAAGTTGCGGGCATGTGACCCCCTGCCCCGGCGTACCTACTACACTGTCTAGCTATTTCAAGGCTTTCGTTTCCGTCCATTCCTGATGCTCGGTATAAAGAGCATATCCAACAGACCCCCCCCCCCCCCCCCCCCCCCCCCCCCCCCCCCCGAGTGTTTTGTGACACCAATCATGACCCCAAAAAATGGTTGTAAATTTCAGACAGTTGTACTCGGGCAACTGGCCCCAATCACTCGGGGGGGGGGGGATGTTAGTACGCCTAAACAGGGTGAGACAGGTATACCATGGGAGGCAAGGGGAGGGGCAACTGTGAGGTAAGAAGAAAGCAAATGAAATCTGCACACAACGCCAATATAGGTTTATTTAAGGTGGGGGGGGGGGGGGGGGGCTGGGGCGCTAGGGGTTGCAGCGCCCCCGAGAGTTTGGGGAATATTACCTTACATTTGGGAACATTCATAATCTTTTCGGGGGGGAATAAGCTTTCTGACAAAGTTGTCGAGTGTTTCCGCTGCTCGTGATATAGTCAAACCTGTCTTAGTGGCAACATGTCTATAGCAGCCAACCTGCCTATATAATGGCACCAACAGTGATCCCAGCAGCAGAGATAAACAACGTCTTGGAACCTGTCTATGCATGTCACCTGTCGATATTGGCATTTTTCTTACACACTGATATACAAATAATACACGGTCTAGAGTGCGTTGTGTAAATGCATCGCACTCGAGGCTATGTAAGCTGTGCGTTGCGCACCAGGCGTAAGCCAAGTGCGCAAGCGCACATCTAACATAACATATTTACTACAGAACAGATAATTACAAAACAAAGCATTTTTCCATCTTTTTTGTTATCACTTTCGCAAGTTTGTCTTCGTAGAACTATGTAAACAAGCATTGTGACGTCACGGGGTTGCACACCTTCGGCACGATGGTTGCGCAGTATCGGCACGGTTGTGCAGTTGGTGAAAAGTAATCAATGCCCACGTGATCGGTATTAGCCAATCACGTTACTGAATTTACCGGAGCCGTTTTATAATACACAACTTTGACTGTATTTATTACTACTAGTCGTGTTCGCCAGTAATTTATTTGTGTCTTGCCCAAAGGCTACGTTACTCTAGCTTGAACGAACGGAACCCTGGCCCTACATCTCCACAATGGGATTTTATGGCCTAGTCCCACTCAGCCACTGCACCTTTTCTCTTTTCGTTTCCCTATCCGACCGAAATGTGGCGGAATGGTCAGTTTCTAGCAACATGTGAAGTTCCATGACTTTTTGGGGAATGTGGTGTGTGATTGATTGTATGTGTTGTTGTTGTTAATGCGAACACATACGGCAGTCACCATCACCCAATACTAATTCACTCATTAGTCATTAAGCTAAGACAGTATAACAACTGATAAAATAATGTCCGCACAAGTGAGGTAGAATTGAATGACGTCATTATTGAAGGAATGAAACGAATGTCCGAAAAGATATATTGCACGGCGAGTAATAATCAAAGCCATGGTAATACATTTGAGAATTCAGTTGCCTGAATAAATGAAGCGCGCGTCCACCGATGAGAAGAGAACAGCGAGAGTTCGATTAGATGATGAAGGTGAAGAACGCGAAGGCTGGTGGAGAAAAGGCGATAATCAATTCAGTTCCATCGTAATAATGAGCACGAAACGATGTGGCATCGATGCTCTCCAGCGCGTTGATGTAGAGAGAAGCTAAACTGGACGTTGTGCTATCGAAAGAAGATAGAAAGCCATTGCAAGAAAGTGTTATTTCCGTGAGAAAAAGGAAGGTTGGTGTAAACTTGTCTGAATGGCTCGGTGGATGAGTGTCGAGATGATGTGGAAGAAGACGAAGATGATGTTGATGATGTTTTACGCCCCATGTCGGTCGGCGGACTCTCGATCGGCGGACTAGATAGCTCAGCTCTGGTGTGTTGGAGTGAGGCATGGATTGTAGCCCCGTAAATACAATCCATGGTGGCCATGTGAATTAGATAGTAACTCACATGGGTGTAGAGGATGGAGAGCTATAGGTGTCGCTCTGATGAAGTTTGTAAAGAGAGTGAATAGGCAGTTTTCGATTGCTTAAGGTGGTATCTCACCGGGCTGGAGACTAGTTGGCGACTAGTTGGTGACTCAGTCTCCGCTGGTCGCGGAGACGTCTACGCGACGTCGCCGCGACGTTTCCTGGAGACTAGCCGGGTCTCCAGGGAGTCGCGGGAAAATCAAACATGTTCGATTTTTTGGAGACTTTTTCAGTCTCCAGCAGGTCTCGGAGACGTCTCCGCGACGTCTCCATCAGTCGCGGAGACTAATTTTGTCCGCGACTGGGGAGACGTCGCCGCGACCTACTGGAGATCAAGGCGACTGAGAGGAGACGTTGCGGAGACGTCTCCGCGACACTACTTGACGTTGCTTGACCCACTTTAGAGACCACGTGACTGAGTTCTTTATCATTTGGTACAGTTTGTTCCTGCTCCCATGGATACGTCGCGGAGACGTTTCCGAGACTTCGCCTTGGTGAGATTGCAAACCATTTTCGGGTCTCCCGAGTCGCCGCGACTACCGCGACTGATCAGTCGCGGGCGACGTCTCCGCCGGTGAGATACGCACTTTAGACGAGGGCCGTTGACCTGTCGTCCCAGTGAGGTACCACAATGAGTTGACTAGGCATGGACGTCGATGCGCGTTCAAGTCTCTGGACACTGTCACCCGGAGAGTTACCGGCTAACGCGGCGTAGAAAGGCGACTTGAAGGACGCGACGGACGGAAATCGGAGATGAACTTGAAGAACGGAAGATAGATGAGAGAACGAAGTCCAAGGGCGAGTCGAAGAAATGGTGACTGGTGAGAAGAAAAGGGCGTCTCGACGATCGATGAAGTACGGAGACCTTTGTTGGTGGAACGCGATCCGGTGTAGAGCCTGAAGAGGCGTGGAGACGAGAAGCAAACGAAAGTCACATGTCGAAGTCGAAGAACAACTCAAAAGATAACGGTAACATTGACAAGTGACAAGGCGACGATAAATGTTCGAACATATCGAGCCGGTCGTAACAATGGTTTACGAACACGGCGTAGTTCATTATGTAAATGACGAATACAGCACAGGATGAATAAACAAAAGCTATCAATGTCGAAGTGAGGTTGTCGGTGATAATGAAAGTTTGAAGGTTCGTGACTGATAAGCAGACGTAAGCAAAGCGATGACGATCGATGAGTCGATTGAAATGAACGGATGACGGATGTAAATTTAAAAAAATCCACGTGGACAAATGAAGGACAGACGATGAGTCAAATACGATGAACAATAGCGACTTGAAGAAACAATAGAGCCACTGGACGACGAGTCAAAACGGACGTAAACAAAACAATATAAGAGCGACTGATGAAACAATAGAACCCAATATTGGTGCGCGAGTCGACCAATAAAATGATGCGTCTGTGTAAAAATGAACCAATCACGGAAGGCGCATTTCAAGGCGCCTTAAAACTACGGCACAATTAACAGAATTGTGCTTGTTTAATGTTCCTATTTACAAATTAACAATATGAATATTTACTTTAGGAAATTCAAACTGCGATGAAATGATGACGTGAATAATCGTTTACATTATGACAATAAACTTTATAAAGGATCGTAATCAATACACATGCATGCCACAACCATCGATATAAAACTGGAAAATAGCGATAATTATACTTATACAAACAAGACGAACACATTTCAATGCAATCGAATGCGGCGAAAATGCGAAATTAAATATCAAAAGTAGGTCAAGGGCAGACGCTACAGCAGAGTCTTGGCATTACTGTATTATGTTAGCAGACACCTTTTAACGTGCACGTATACACAGTGTTTCACTATCGGACACGATAATAGCTATATATATAGAGGGAATTTAATAGTATCATATTATTCTTCCATCATTCTCGATGGAGATTGCACTAGTCCGATGTATGCGTTGAATGCATATAGCGCTGAATCCATTATTTGCAACCAGTTCATATACCTGATCCACTTTAATTATATTATTCAACACGATCGCATGCATGAAATCTTCGTCGTGTAGAGCTGAGTAGCTCCTATTTTCCTGGAGTGCGTGCATCTTTAGATGGTCATATATGAGCGGGTGGACATTCGAACGATGACATTATGGAGACATGTAATGTGCTTGCATAGTCTAGTATAATTATATGGTGAATCGAACTGGTGGGCGTTGGCTCGAAGTGTGGAGATGCGTGCGTGCATCGTTGGATGGTCATCGGAACGCGTTGACATTGTCACGAAGACGGTGAACGAATGCGTGCGTGCATCTATATGACATGTAGAGTGTCATCTATGTTATATGGATCATGATGTGGATGGATTGACATTGCGCCTCATCCTTACGATGCTTATCTCCCGATAATGTGAACTCATCTGCTCTTGTTATAAGGACAACGATAACATGCGGATTTGTTACACTCATTCAAGAGCAAGATATTATCATCAATTAACTACTTTCTACATTTCGAATCGAGGTCAGATTATGAATTACGATATTACACGACGGCCACCATGGTTCATGTACTAGAACATTAAAGGAACAGAGTCTACATCCCTCCATCTCTCTCTCATTCGACACACCCTTGCCAAACAAGTGTGTGTATAGAGTATTATAGACTGTATACACGGCATTGCGTATTATTATTTTCGCCATGATGTGGAAGGCTATCACCCTTAATTACACGCAACAGTTCCTGTGGCTGTATACTGGTCTATACATGTTGTATGCAATGCCTGTATTTGGCCAGGTCGTTACAACAGGTTAGTGGATCAGGACCCATTATATTCATAAAACTACACTAGCATATTAGTTCCATTCTACGTATATTTTGTGTTGTTAAGAGTATAAGGTTAACCAAGGGTGGACACGGGGGGAGGTGTGGGGGGGGGGGGGGGGGGGGGGGGAGGGGGGGGGGGAGGGGGGCACGGTGGGCACGTACCCTCTAGTTAAAAGATAACAAATGCATTATACCAAAAATGTGGCCCGAAATCCCCCCCCCCCCCGCCCTTACCACGCTACGCCATACGCCACTGGGGCTAAGTATACGCACCAAGCTGATTCTGTAAGTCACCCCTAACTTGGGGTTAACTAGCAGGCAATTCATACTTACGTCTAGCACTGGCTCAGCACTGGATAAACCCACTGCTAGACGCAGATATGAATGGAATGTCTAGCATCAGTCTGTGCTCAGCCTGGCATAACTTTGATCCACTGTTGATCCACTGTTGATGCTAGACACTCGTCTAGCACAAGGTTGCGCATGCGCATTACGGTATTACGCGTTCAGAATGTGCAAGTCATCGTTACGTCACAATAGAAGTGTACTAGTGCGCATGCCCAGTCATGTCTTAGACATTTCCAATCCACTGTTTGTATTCATACTTGCGCGTCAGTTATCCACTGTTGATGCCAAGTATGAATGGTCGGCTTTTTTGTCTAGCACTGGCTCGGCAGTGGATTTATCCAGTGCTGAGCCAGTGCTAGACGTAAGTATGAATTGCCTGTTAGTAGGTAACACCATTCTTACACAGATAACCATGCTAATTGACAAGGACAATTTTTGTGTTGCTTATATACTTAGCTTTAGTAAGCATCAAGTCAATTAAGTCAACAATCCAAAATCGACAAAGAGCATGGTGCCAAGGCAATAAACCACTTTGGCGTCATTTTAAGAATAAAGTTGCTAAAGCAATAGTATTAGCGAAAAGTAATTATCATAATACCAGGATAAGCAATTTAAAGAGAGATGATCCTGCTGGATGGCATACCAAAATAAAAATCCTTACTCAAGGAAGAAAGGAACAGACTCCTGTAGACATTCTTGGAATAATGTCTCTAGTGATCCAAACTGTTATATTGAAATTGCTAACAAAATTAATGAACATTTCATATCTATTGCTGAACATTTGCCTCATTTTGATAGCTCAATCTTACCAGCATATTTGCCATCACCTGTCAAATGTCCTTTCATTGAATGTCAACAAATTTATAATTTACTTAGTAAAATTAATTTACAAAAATCTAGTGTAACAGGAGATTTGCCAGTAAGAATTATTCGTGAATTTTCTTATGAATTATGTGTACCATTGGCCGATATCCTTAATGTGTATTTTGGAACTGGTATTATTCCTAATCTTTGGAAGTATGCCCAAATTGTTCCTATACCTAAGAAAAATACACCCACAATTATTGATCTTAGACCAATAGCTTTAACAAGTCACTTTGGTAAAATATGTGAATCCTTTATTGTTAAGTGGCTATTGGAGGATATTGAGGGGAAAATTGACATCAATATGGAAATCGGCCAATGGTATCAACTTGTCATTATTTGATTAAATTGCTACACCAATTGAATGAAAATGTTGATTCAACCAAGTCTATTTCTACATTAGTTTTAACTGATCTGTCAAAGGCTTTTGATCGAATAGACCATAACATTTTGATAAGAAAATTAATTGACTTGAATATCAGGCCTTGTGTAATTTCATTAGTAGTTAATTTTTTACAAAATAGGACCCAATGTGTAAAATATAGAGGTAAAATTTCTGACACACAATTGATTCATACTGGTGTTCCCCAAGGAACTAAACTAGGCCCTGTTCTTTGTTTTAATAATGATAAACGATGCTTGTAAAGATGAAAGTATATCATATTATAAGTATGTCGATGATCTTACACTTGTTGATAGTAGAAAATGTAGATAGTAGAAAATTTAAGAATGCAAGAATCTCTCAATAACTCTCATTAATGGACTAGTGTAAATAATATGAAACTTAATGCAGCCAAATGTCATGCGATGGTTATTACTTTTATGAAACGACCACCATTTTTTGCAAATTTACTCATTGGGAATGTTGAATGAGATACAGTGGAATTTGCTAAAATTCTTGGGGTCATTGTACAAAGTAATCTCAAATGGGACTTACATATTAAAGATACAATCTTAAGGTGTAATAGGAAATTGTACATGCTTCGTAGATTGAAATCATTTGATTTTCCTCGCAATGATCTTTTAATTATATACATGGGATACATAAGACCAGTACTTGATTATTGTGTCCCGGTTTTTAATGGAAATATTACTCAATTAATTTTAGAACGGATTCAAAAGAGAGTCCTTAGAATAATATTGGGAGGTGACTATATAACTTATGTTAATGCTCTTTTATTGTGCAATTTGATTACATTGGAAGCAAGAGGAAAACAACTTTGTGAACAGTTTGTAATATCTTTAGAAAAACACCCTGTTTTAATGATTGGTTACCAGTTAAAAGAGAAAATAGATACAATTTGAGAAACTCGAATAAATATGACACTTTTAAATGTAAAACTTTAGGATTTCAAAATAGCGCTCTTCCTTACCTTGTTCGTATTTTAAACAATATATACATGTAGTTCAATTTTGTATGATCATTTTCTTTTCTTATACATGTATAATTGTGTATTTTGCTGTTTGCATATTTCTTATTGCCTTTTAAACTTTATAACTTTTAATATGTATTATGCACTTTGTAAATGTAACAAATGTACAATTCAGCCTTTGGCTGCCAACCATTTGATTAATAAACTCTTTTCAATTAAATTCAAGTGTTCTGACATTTTGACATTTTGAACGGAACTAGGCTTGTGCGGTTTATTTATGAATATCGGCCCAGGTCAAGGGAGCCATAAACGTGTTTTTATTATACCTGACGAACTAGAAGTATAATATCCATGAGTAGACAAAATAATGTAAATGTACTCATAATGCATGCATGTGCATAGCGGTTTGTTATGTCAGAAAAACATTTTAAAAATTATGTATCACATATATATATCTATCACTTTATCTAAGTCTGTCTTTAAATCAGTAGTTATCCCATGAGTGGGATAAATAGAAATTGTCGAATATATTATGCAGGTCTATGTTTAGTGCGTGATTTCGTGGTATGTACAACTTATGCCATCTAGACTCTTAGAGGTCTAGTGCCAACTTCTCTTTTATATGTAAAAAATCTCCAACACATGGAAGACTGGAGATCTCAACAGTCCACAGTCATAATAGTTCTTGTAGGAAAAAAAATCATGGGTGATTTTCAACCACAAAACGAAAAATTCACTCAGTTTTGTGCCAATCATAATAGGAGTTTTTTTCTTCTTTATTCCATGTGTCCACAAAAGTACTTTACATGGATCGCTGCATTTGACCTAAAGAAAAATTTATATTTTCGTGAAACCATGCAGTTTTGATTTGACGGTTTGTATACGCATGGCCCGTTCAGTGCCTTGAAAGCAAGCAAGTAGATGGGGAAATAAGTAACTCTGTTTCGACGCTTGTTACACGACCGTCTCAAGCCATTTATCAAAGTAAACCCAAATTTAGAGTCATTTTTTCCTAATTAGCTTGAATAAACAGGCATTGGCTTTTTCATTTTTAGGATAAGCTGTATTATTGTATGAATGCATGCAGGTGATCGACTTTACCTCGTTATGCATAATCATACCGACATTATTACCCTGTTGTTCAAGTTAAAGGGTACTGCACCACCCAAAAATATGAGTCTTATTAAAGAAAGGTAATAACTTGAGTATTCCATTCCATCAACAAGTTCACAAAAATATGTTTCCAGAAAAAATATATAATTGGAAAACGCATCACCATTCTAAAGCATGCGTTCATGCGGTCGGAATTGCGAAGACTAACGGTGTGCAGAGCGAAAGAATCGCCCGGGATTCTATTGTCTACAAACGTACGCGTGAATAGCATTGGCGCACTCGTAAATGTTTGGCCCGTATGGAACCAGGAAATAGTAGTGGTTCCGTAACTGGTGGAAATTAATTGCTTTGTTTATGTACACAACCCTTTGCAAAATGTTGGGTATCTATTTGATATTATAAACGGTACCAAAACATATAACAATGTGTTGTTCTTTGACTGGTGGTCCCCTTTAATTTCGGCGTTATAACATTATTTTTATATTGTTAATATTTATTCTTATTCTTAAAGGATATAGAGACAGTTCATATTGAAAAATGTTTAGCATGTTGTATTTAGATTTTAACATCGGAAGTCTATGAATTAAATGGCAGCGATCGAGTCTCGAGTCTTCGTATACAAATACATTTGAATTTGGTCCTTCATGTGGTTAGATATTGTATCCATTTAAAAGGTGAAATCGAAGTATATTGAAACAAAACTAATCAAATGAGCATGATGAGCGCTTTTCATTTGTTATACTTTACCACTACTAACTGTTCATACAGGGCCCCATACAATCAATAAATTGAGCGCTCGCTCGGTCAACTTGATTAGTGGTACGGTTAATGGTAAATCTTCTATGTTACGGGGACTTAGCGAGGCTGGTGAAATGGGATTTTAATCATATAAAAATGAATTCGTTCTAATAATACATCGATCAAGACAATGCACATGAACAAACTAGGGGAAATGGAGAGCCCGAAACGGAGGGAAAGTGACTGGGAGAGGGATCGAGAGAGGTGAATCACTGCAGCAAATTGAAAAGGGAATTATCACAAAATAACAACAAAGAGTGAAGAGAGTGAGAGAGAGAAGATGCCTGGGAGAGACAAGCGCGAAATGATATTGTACAAACTGAAAATAGTGACGTACACGGTAAATGCTATTCAAAATGATACAATGTTAGAAATGAAGATGAAATGTAGGGAATGTATTTATTTTTTATTTTTTATCTTTATTTCATTTATTATTATTATTATTATTATTACCGGTATTAACATTTTTTATTTATTTATTTAAATTTTTTTTTTTTTTGGGGGGGGGGGGGGGAAACGAAATTGCCAATGCATTAAAGGGATAGTTCAGTTTTTGTTTAGAGGTCGCTTCAATCAATTTTTTTTGTGAGGTAATGGAAAACTTATTGTACATTTGAAAGAACAGAATCAACTTTATTTGATCAAAATTGTTTAAGGAACAGCTGAAATATCCATAAGTATATCAGATTGGCATATGTGGTTGACCAACTTTTATTCGATGATTAAACAAATATATATTTTAAAATGCTACACATTTTTGAAAATCGACCCAAATGATTTTGAAATTGTTTTGATGATCTCTGTATCTAATAATTATTTTAACCAAACACACATTCACATTCACATTGCCCTGTAACTTAAAGGGATAGTTGAGTTTTGGTATAGAGGGCGCTACACATAATTATTTTTTGTGAGATAATGAAAAACTGAATGTCAAATTTGAAAGAGCATAATATTTTAATGACAGAATAAACTTTATTTGATCAAAATCGGTTCAGAAATGGCTGAAATATCCATAAACATAACCTTTTGTAATAAATGTGGGGCCCCACAATTATTAGAAAATTTTGAACCAGCCGTTAATTTTTTTTTTAAATGCTTCCTCTTTTCAAAACTTACAAAAGAGGTTTTTAAAGAGTTGTTGATTATCTCTCTATTTAATCACTATTTCAATAAAACATCACATGCACAATATTTTATTTATTAATAAAATGGTTGAAACCGATGAGGGTTTAGAGAACGCCCTCTTGAGTTTTAACGGCTCTTTTTGAATGATAACAGGCTTAGTCATTTGTAATTTTGTATTCCTTTCGAGCATGGTGGAGTTATAACTATCAGTTTGTAATGTAATTTGTACAGGTTTTGGTTACAAAAATTCAGTTTGACCAAAACTGTACTCTCTTTACCAGAACCCAACTATCCCTTTAACCGCGTATATGTTTTTTTTTTTACTACCGTTTATTTTTTAATGATAATTTGCAAGTTTTAATTACTAAAATTCTGTTTGACCAAAACTGTACTATCCCTTTAACGAACGAGAGCCGGAACCACAATACAGAACTTGAACTATTGGAACATGGACGGAAGGAAGCTTTATTAGGGGTGTTATATATTTCCAAGGCGACAAGACGATGGCTAATGCATCGTCCTTATACTCCTTCCTGGCAACGTGTTAGT
The DNA here is from genome assembly GCA_037951105.1 of Echinarachnius parma. NCBI lineage: Eukaryota > Metazoa > Echinodermata > Echinoidea > Clypeasteroida > Echinarachniidae > Echinarachnius > Echinarachnius parma. Next base: position 15,735 of record JBAMJV010003170.1, read on the forward strand.
TGAATCCGTTTTCAAAAACGAATTAAAAAAAAAAAAATGTATACGGTTGCGTAGCTACAGGATGCATGGAGATGCCCCCTTAGATCATTGTAAAACAATAATTGTAAACAAAAAACAATAAAAACAAAAGGATTGAGAACTTGACCGATGAAACAAAAAATCACATTTTACAGCGTTCACCCCAAATATATGAGGTATGTTTTGATGGATGCGTTACGGTTTATTTGTGTCAATTGTTGGCGTTGTTGGACTTTTTGAAACAATGTTCCATTCACTGTTACATAATTAACTGTTAAATAGAAATTGCAGAAAGAGTTACGATTGATCGCAAGTCAAAGAATTATCGTCGTAACCTACAATCAATCGTAACTTACAATCGTTCGTAAAGTGACGATTAGTTATGTTGCAGAAAGAGTTACACTTGATATTAATCGTATTTCTTTTGATCGTAAGCTCTTTGAATTTATCACGGTAAACTTCATGATTATTGATCATTCTTTGTCTACTCAGAAGAGCCTTGGTCGGTACGCCTCATCGGTGGCACGTACGACTCTGAAGGGCGGGTCGAGGTCTTTCTCAACAACACATGGTGGACCATCTGCGACAGCCTCTGGAGCATAGAAGACGCCGACGTCGTCTGCCGACAACTGAACTACTCCGGTGCGGACCTGGCCTTGGTGGCTAACCAGTACACCGACACCGATGAGACACCACCTGGAAATGTCCTATTGGACAGGGTGCAGTGCATCGGAAGCGAGACGAATCTTTCAAGATGCCGGTTTGATCGTGTGGAAGGAACTAGTGGCAGATGTACCCACACGAAAGATGCTGGCGTCGTTTGTACAGCTCAAGGTATATGTGCAACAAGTTAAACCAATTCTGTTCTATTGTTAATGCACCTTTGTTCATAGTGTCCATAATAGTATAGTGTTCGATAATGAATTAATATGGCACACCAGTTCGACTTCTTTTTGTTCGGTTACATAGTGATCTCATGACTGAACCACACCGACCTTCACGTGACTATAATATCACAACAATGGTTCAGAAGTATCATCAGTGTTACCTCCCCATCCTGATGCTAGGAAGCCTACGGCTTGATGGAGGATCTACAACAGGAGAAGGTCATCTAGAGATCCTTAGTGAAGACGACATCTGGGGATGGATCTGGGGCACCATTTGTCAAGATGCTTGGGGCATCACAGATGCACACATCGGTTGCATAGCACTTTGTTTCCTTTCTGCGCTAGAGGCGTTTAGTATTTGGGGACACCTGTATCGTACTGCGCACATTGCTTGCAGACAACTGCGTTTCCCCGCTGTTATAGAGGCGGTTACTAACGAAGAGTGGGTGGGGAGGGGGTTCCCCTGTATCGTACTGACCTTCACCTTACTTGTTCATGACTATATTTACGAATCAACATCCATGTTTCATCCTTTTCTTGTAACTAGGAAGCCTGCGGCTCGCTGGTGGATCTGCACCAGGAGAAGGCCGTGTAGAAATCCTCAGTGATAACGGGATCTGGGGAACCATTTGCCAGGATGCGTGGGGCATCACAGATGCGCACATTGCTTGCAGACAACTGCGTTTCCCCGCTGCTATAGAGGAGGTTACTAACGAAGACTACCGCAACTCGGATCCGATCTACGGTCCTGGATCGGATCCCATTTTGCTAGATGGGCTGAGGTGTAGCGGAGATGAGCGGCACCTCAGAGACTGCCCCGGTCACCAAGGAGTGGGGTGTCCATGACTGCAACCATAGAGAAGATGCCGGAGTGAAATGCCAAACAAAGCGTAAGTGTGAACAAAGTGGCGTAGCGTGGTCGGACTGATTGGGGGGGGGGGGGGGGGGGGGCACACCGTATGTCCCCTTATATTTCCTATTGTTTTTTCTCGAATAATTGCCCCCCCCCCCCCCCCCGTCGCAACGCCACTGTGTGAACAAGAATCGAGTTACTATGATCTTCGTGTAAATATAAAAACATACCATATATGTGTATTATTGTTGAACAATTAAAGTGTCGATAAAGTCAGGCATATTGTATCATCCTTCATTCATAACGAAGAACGTTCTTACTGCTCATCATTTTGTGATGCATTATTGTTTTCAGGATGATTAGCCTGATTCAGCATGATTATTATTGTAGGAAGCATAACCTTGTAGGAAAAAGAACTAATTATCAAACATCACAATAAAAACACACACCATTTCCAAAATCTTGGAAATATTATATCAAGCAATGCATACATGTCATTCAAACCTACGTAAATTTGCTGTCACATCTGGGTGTTTTTTTTTCAGTGACACGTCTGGCAGACGGAGACTTCTCAGACGAAGGTCGCGTTGAGGTCTACTACGGTGGGGTATGGGGCAGAATCTGCCCTAGTGGATGGGGCATGACTGAAGCGCACGTCGTTTGCAGAGAACTTGGCTTTCCGCTCGGAGCACGGTCCTTTGGCGAAAAGACGGGCGGAGACGGTCCGGTGCTACTGGACAACGTGAGCTGCCTGGGAAATGAGACTCTCTTGTCCGAGTGTTCAACTTCAGGGTGGGCCAACAACGTGAACTGCGATGCCTACACTACTGCACCGACCGCCTTTGTTGTATGCAATGGTAAAGATGAAAATTCAATCGCATGAAATAATATCCATGTTACATTGAAAATATGTTCCTATAACATGTTTGATATAACAATAAGCGACAGTATGCATGGTCCATTAAAAACACTGTCATTTGCATATCATATTTGTATATCATATTTGTTAAATGAAGAAAAGTGCTGTATCGAAGAGCTTCGAAGCTCCCTGGTCATGCTGGTGGTATCTTGGTCGGTGGACGACGTTGGTTAAAGATAAATTCCATAATTATATGTACTTCTCACACAAAATAAGGACTTAAAAAAAAAATTTAATATAGCTTTCAATAATGTCTTGTATACAGATCCAACGACAGTGATTCGATTGCTGAGTGGCAGCAGTAGCCTGGAAGGAGTTGTCGAGTATCGGGAAGGTTCCACTTCCGGTCTAATCTGCGACCAGTTCTGGGGCGACACGGAGGCCGGAGTGGTTTGTCGTCAGCTCGGGTACCAATGGGGTACGAGTTCCAGACCAGTCTCCCTAGGCCCGTTATCGGGGACCATCTTCTACAGAGACTATGTCTGCAACGGATCTGAGGTGCAGCTGGGTGATTGTCCATCTATTTTGCGGACTGCATCAGAGTGCAACCCCCAACACATCGCGCAAGTTTTATGCGGACCTCCAAACGGTTAGCAAACGATTATATTATAGCATGGAAGTAGGAGTTTGATTATAGCATTCATTCTATGAAAACAAATTTGAAGATGACATTTTCAAAAGACTGTCAGAGTAATGTGATTATCTTACAGAGTTCAATGATTTCATGTAAGGACTTGTATATATTAAATTGTCTTGTCGAATATTGCTCTTGTCCCAACGATTCACACTTTTACTGTGGTTTAATTGTAGATTTTGATCTCCGTTTGGCGGGGAGCGATTTCACGGAGCAAGGCCGCGTCGATGTCTTCTTCAATGGCGAGTGGGGATCGTTGACCGATTCGTACTTCCTTAGTTTTGAATACGACACCTTCTGTCATCAGCTGGGCTACGCGCATGCCATTCCGCACGTCTTGGTTGCAGAAGACTCGTTCAAGCAAGGAACGGGAAGAATTCTTATCGATTCTCTGTCTTGTTACGGCAAAACGAATTTCTACAAGATCACAGATTGTCCAACGTTAAGGGTGGTAGTCAACGAAACAACTGAGCGGACTCACGAAGATGAAGCTCAAGTCGTGTGCGTACCATATGGTGAGATGAGGCATCAACTAAATTGTAAATTACGTGTACAGACCACTCACATTTTGTTATCCCAATGCCATGGTGCCATGGTGCAAGCCGGCCCGAAGCCAGGATATTGTTATAATGGCAGAGTAATGAGCGAAAACGTGATATTTGTTACTAAACTAATTGCCATATCTTTGTACACAACTGAAACGGGCCAGGGATAGTTTAAAATTCAAACATTTCAAACATATATTTATTTCATGACGAAATAGAAAATCATGAACCGAACCTGTTACATGTTTCTATTGGTAATACAGCAAAGTATGAGAGAACTGGCAGAGTTCTATGTGAGTATTGTCGAAGTTAACAATGTTACTAGATCCCTTAAAGGGGTAGTTCAGTTTTGGTAGAGAGGGCGCTGCACAACACAATTTGTTTGTGAGTTAATGAAAAATACTGAGTGTCGAATTTGAAAGAACATGTAATTTTAATGGCAGAATAACCTTTATTTGGTCAAAATCGGTTTAGAAATGGCTGAAATATCAATTAATATATCCGATCGTAATAAATTTTGGCCCCAAATTTATTCGATGATTTAAATTTGTGTTTAAATGCTTACACTATTTAAAAATTATCAAAAGCGGTTTTTAAATAGTTGTTGATGATCTCTCTATTTAATCATTATTTCAATAATACATCACATGCATAATTTTGTATGAAAAATGGTTGAAACCAATGCCTTTTTAGAGAACACCCTCTTATGTTTTAATGGTTCTTTTTTAATGATAACATGCTTTTTTCGTTTGTAATTTTGTATACCTTTTGAGCATGGTGGAGTTATAACTATTAGTTTGTAATGTTACTGTGCAGGTTTTGGTTACTAAAGTTAAGCCTTACCAAAACTGTACTACCCCTTCAAAATAGTGTCTTCCCCACAATAACTTTGCAGCATTATTTAACTTTGTCATTTAATGATTTTCTTCCATGATTTGTTTTCGGTCAAACAGATTCGGTCGCCAATCACCCGGTCAGATTAATTAATGAAAGAGGAGAGGTCAATAACAGATACGGCCAAATTGAGATCTACCACGATGGGAGATGGGGAGCCATATGTGACCATTACTTCAACGATTATGAGGTAAACTTGTACGTGTCTCAGCGCACTTGTACGTGTTACTCATTGTCCAAAAACATTTTGAAAGAAATTGCTTTAGAAAATAGTTAATCAGTTTGATCAAACATTGTTTAACTGACCAGACATAAATTAATCAAATTGAATGAAAAAAGAAAAACGGACGTCGCCGGGAATTGAACTCGAGACCTCTGGACTTTTTTTGAACGGTCATATCTGTGTAAAAAGCCTCTCATATATGTGCAAAACATGTCATATTCGGTCAAGGCCATGTGGAATTCAGGGGTAATCCATGTTATAATTCGGGCAAAATTATGTGATATTCGGGCAAACTCACGTTACATTCGGGCAATGTATTAAAAATAATTTCATTTTCGGGCAAATCCGTCGTATATTCGAGCAAAATTGTGTTTCGTCAGTCTCGGATAAAACCATCAACAATACAATCATTTTTGGACATGCACGAGAGGGGAAAAGAACGTTTTCATTTTTTTTTTTTTTTTTTTTTGTCGGGTGAAAAACGGGAATGATAATCATTCGGGCAAAATACCTTAGCCCATGCACGCATATGGATTGCTAGACCGGTGCTCTGGCGGTACATCCCATGAAATCCATGTCGATACTTGTGATAGTCAGAAACCTGATACAAACCTAACGATATGAAATCAACTTCTGTTATGTATGTGAGAGGGATCAAGCAACGTGATGCCACTTTGCCTGAGCCTGCTGAGGAAACTTACTGGAAACAAAATGAATCAAATTAATTAAATAAATGACTCAATCGAGCACTGGTATAGCAACCTAGGTCTCTGGTTCGGTTTGTTATTAAATATTAGTAATTAATTATCAATTACTTTAAAGAGGGAAATATAATTCTCGAAACCCCCTTAATTATTCTGATAACGATTGGCGCAGAACACCTCTTGTCTCTTTGTGTCTTCTTTATAATTGTATTAGTCCCCTAATGATTTAATATCTTTCAATCTATTTTGTTTCTCGTTAAGTTGTTATGCAGAGAGCTTGGTCACGAGAATACCGTGTATGCATCTAACCTGTATCTTCAGGACTACAATTTTCCCGCACCTTCGAGTCCGGCATGGTTCGAATTCAATGGATGTTATTCATTCCGCTTCCCCCGTTACGAGAACAACAAGATATTCGAGTGCAACCACGGGGAGTGGGGGGAAAAGTGTGACACGTCGTATTTTGCCGGAGCTTCATGTGATCGTAGTCTTCCCCCAAGACCAACTGGTCCCCCAAGACCAACTGGTAAGTATAATATATGCATCACACGCCCCCTTACCTTGAGTTGTTTTCCTTTTCTTGCTTCTCCTCTGCTCCTACTCTTCTTCAATTTCTTTTTCATTTTCTTCTTCTTCTTCTTTTTCGTCTTTTTTTCTTGATCTCCTTTCTACTTCTTCTTTTCTTCTGACCGTTTAAAAATTATATAACGCATTAGGTGCCAAATAAATACAATTTTTAATTGCAGTAGATCATTCAATTGATACAAAAATATAGCAATTTGTAAACTTACCTTTTTAACATGTATAAATTGTGTTCAAGAACAGTTCAGGACCGTTTACCCTCCTTATTACGGTAACCAATAGTATGAAATGATTGGTTCTATTGACCCCCCCCCCCCCCCCCCGTAAAACATACAAACTGACATACGTACACACGAACACCCTTCCTCTTATACATGTCCCCCAGTTAATGAAAGCATAATTATAAATAAATAAACCAACCACTCGTTCGTATGTGTTCGCATTTTTAACAGTTATTCTTGAGTGTGTATAATTGTACATACAAAACATATTATGCACGATGAATAGTACACTTTGTCTATAATCGATTTATTGTGAAGGATCTGGAGACGACACTTACGTCCCGAGTTATCCAGTTTCCTCGCTTGAAGTGTGGGAGATATTCTGCATCATCGGCGCTGTGGCCATTCTACTTGGCATCATATGCTGCTGTTTCTGGCGCAATCATGTACGCTCAAAACAACAAACGATGTCGACGACGACGACGACGGTGCTGACCTCTTCAACCAACGCTGCGTACACGCCATCGGCGAATCCACAGGTGCACGTGGAATGCGCGATTTCGAGTCCGCCGCCAAACTATGTTCCGCCTTCGCCGCCTCCAGTAAACTAGGATCGAGTCCCTCACTGCACTCGCATGCTGAACTCCTACCACCCACAATATATAGCGCCACTTACGAGAGAGATATGCACATTAACGAGGAAGGTCTGCACAACGGATGGCAGCGATCGATGATGTTATGCCATCGATAGTGGTGTAGATCGGTGTGTTATGCAGATCACTGCTGGTGTGCGGATCTCTCTCGTTGGCGGCGCTTTCGAGGGTCTAGATTATAGACTATGCCTCCAGTTGAAGCGCCACCAACGTATGATTCTGCGTCCAACCAGACTGGTGACGCAAGTGATGCAGGACGGACCCCAGATGTTATTCTACCCGCGACATCATCAGGAAAAGCCTAGTGGATGAAAATACGAGTCATGCAACCATGGCAACAGATAATGTGAGCCATTATACATAGACATCTCGTCTTTCTTACATGCACAATGTACAGGATAGAATTTGTCCCGTCACTTTTGATCGTCGTATAATTATTCTTACTCGGGTAAACCTAGTAATTTGGCAAAATAATGAGTTTGAGGTCAATATTAAAGTAATTTCCAATAATTTTCCCAAAGCGAGCATTTAGGTTAAAAGTACCATAGTATTATATGCACTTCAGTTGACAAGCTTGCAAATTTTCGTGGCGATCGGCCATTTCACGGCAGAGAAAGAGGGGGGGGGGGGGGGGGCTGGGCACAATGCCCCCCCCCCCCCCCCCCCCTGGTAGCCTGGCCTTTTTGGGGTTAAGGGGAGACTGTACTTTTTTTGCGAATTTCATTGTTTGGCATTTGTTTCTCTTTAAACATGGCAGAAATGTTTTTGAAGTGACAAAAAGACGATTTCAACAGTCATTTTGTGTCGCGAGGTCACGGTCAAGGTCACAGGTCATAAAACAAAGGAAAACAAAGCGATTTTGTATTTCCCAAATAACTTTGTCCCTGATAGTCCTATTGCTCTGAAATTTTGATAATTAAAATATGATTATTCAAATTATACATATGTGACACAAATAAGTGTACTTCAGATTGTTCAGACAGATGTCCTCTACGAGTTAGCCAATTTTCAGATGAATTAAAGAAATTATAGAGAGTCAGGAAAGGAAACGGTGCCATAACGTTGGCATTATTCAATATCTTAAGAAATAGCCATTTAAAATTTTGTTTTTCTTTATATTTTAAGTACTTTCGTCTCATTAATATCACTTTTTGAGGGGTCTAGAATACATATTTTCTGTTCAAAATTTGCAAGATGATAATTGAATGTACAAAGAAGATGACTAAGTAAAAATACTTTTTTAGACATAAAATAACATTTTGGGCAAATTTTGGGTACAGTCTCCCCTTAATACATTCTCCTTCTACCAGTCCTTAATGGGTTAATATGCTCACAATATGGCAGCAATTCTATATTTAATTAAATAGACATTATCTTTTTTCAGTTTTGACATGCGGACCAGAGGATTCCTTCCTTTCTTATCTCTTATACTGTATAGTAATAATGTGCCTTGGAAAAGAATTTCTAGATTGATAGCGCTGGTCTATTATTTATTATTATTGTTATTATTAGTTTTATCATTATTCGTTTTATTATTATCATTATTATTATTATTATTATTATTATTATTATTATTATTATTATTATTATTATTATTATTAGTAGTAGTAGTAGTAGTATTATTAAAGTAGTAGTATTGTTATCATTATCATTTTTTATTAGTATTGTCATTATTGTTCGTATTGGTGTTATAATTTTTGTATCATTATTATTAGTAATATTATTATTGTTGTTTACATTGTTATTATTATTATTATTATTATTATTATTATTATTATTATTATTATTATTATTATTATTAGTATCATTATTATCATCATTATTATTATTATTATTATTACTACTATTATTATTATCATTATCATTATTATTATTAGTATGTAATTGATGTCATGTACAATATAATGGTGTGTATATTATTTTATTTGTTCAATATGTTCATAATTATACTGATATATATTTAAACTGTTATGTTTGTGATTCTTATTGTACTTTGATTCCATTTATTTTGTTGTAAAATAAACTATAATACGTTTTGACATATTACCAAAACTTACTAGCCACTACCATAGTCAAACATGCATACATACTTACATGTACGTATAAGTATTATCACAACACTAGCATTGAGCGTGGCCCCCCAAAACGGAACTGGGCACTTCCTAAAATACAGTGCCGAAATGATTATGTCCATTGGATAGGGTGTATTTTCCAATGAAAAACGATACCAGGAACAGTAATTTTGGTCGGGTGCGGTTCGTTATTCCGAAGGTTCGTTATTCCGAAGGTTCGTTATTCCGAACACGCAAATTTCCTATACCTGAGTGTTCGTTAATCCGAAAATGAAATAGGGTTCGTTAATCCGAACATTTGTTGCATTATTCCGAAGGTTCGTTATTCCGAAGGTGCGTTATTCCGAAGGTTCGTTATTCCGAAGGTTCGTTATTCCGAAGGTTCGTTATTCCGAAGGTTCGCTATTCCTAAAATGAAATCGGGTTCGTTATTCCGAAGGTTCTTTATTCCGAAGGTTCGCTATTCCTAAAATGAAATCGGGTTCGTTATTCCGAAGGTTCGTTAGTCCTAAAAAGAAATAGGGTTCGTTAATCCGAAAATGAAATAGGGTGTGTGTGCGTGTGTTTGTGTGTGTGTGTGTGTGTGTGTGTGTGTGTGTGTGTGTGTGTGTGTGTGTGTGTGTGTGTGTGTGTGTGTGTGTGTGTGTGCACTGGCGTAGTGGTGGGGGTGTCATGGGCCCCCCTCCCAAATCAATTTAAATCATGGCTTTTATCTAATTTTATTGGAAAAGAGAGTAAAAACTCAGATTGCACAGTTTCAATTTTTAAAAATGCCAAAGCTCCCTCACGGGGGGGGGGGGGGGGGGACACCCCACCCCCCCCCCCCCCTCCCACACCCTGCCCTTAGTTGTTATTTATGATGAAATACATACAATTCAGACAAATAAAATGTGATTTTGGACTGATATCAAGCAGCAAAATCTAACTTTATGACATAATTATAATTATATTAAATTGATTTTGGTTTTATTTCATGTTTTTTTACAGGAGAAAGATATAAATATATATATCTCATTCTTATTGCACTGTTTTACAAAGAAAAATGAAATACAATTTGACTAGAATTGTAAAGCCACTCTTTGCCCCCCTCCCATTGCCCCCCTCCCCCTCCCATTTTTCAGGCACTGACTTGGTACAAAAATTTGGCAAAAATGGGAACCTGATATTGTGTTACTCACCATAAACTACACGACCAAAATGACTGTTCTTGGTATCATTTTTTATTGGAAAAGACACTCTATCCGATGGACATAATAAGTTTGTTACTTTATTTTGGGAAGTGCCCCGTTCCGTTTTTTTTTTTTTTTTTTTTTTGGGGGGGGGGGGCACCCTGTATAATATACTTGTATTGTGTACCGTTAGTGTGTTTGTAAATGCGTGCGTACTTATGTAAACATACTTAAACAAAAACGATTAGTCAGTGTTCCATGTGTATTATCTAAATATAAAAATAAATAATTAGTTGTAACTGTATAAGTGAGGATTTGTTCTTTTACAACATGAATATAATTGTATAATGTATATTGTTGGAAACAAGTGCTGCATCCGTTGGAAAGACGGCGCGTGACTCGGTTGGTTACAGTCCGTTATTCCGAAGGTTCGTTATTCCGAAGGTTCAGTTATTCCGAAGGTTCGTTATTCCGAAGGTTCGTTATTCCGAAGGTTCGTTATTCCGAAGGTTCGTTATTCCGAAGGTTCGTTATTCCGAGGGTTCGTTATTCCGAAGGTTCGCTATTCCTAAAACGAAATGGGGTTCGTTATTCCGAAGGTTCGTTTATCCGAAGAAAAAAATCGGGTTCGTTATTCCGGAGGTTCGTTATTCCGAAGGTTCGTTAATCCGAAGGTTCATTAGTCCGAAAATAAAATAGGGTTCGTTAATCCGAAAATTAAATCGGGTTTGTTATAATACTATAATTTGTGTTTTGTTTATTTAATTTACAGCCTGCATTAAGCATACCCCTCACCCTTAATTCCCTCCCTGGTCAGACCAATCAAACATTTAAGTTTATTTTATCTCTTTATATGAAATTATAGCATTATAACAAACCCAAATTCATTTTCGGATTAACGAACCCGATTTCATTTTAGGAATAGCGAACCTTCGGAATAACGAACCCTCGGAATAACGGACCTTCGGAATAACCAAACTTCGGAATAACGAACCCGATTTTATTTTCGGACTAACGAACCTTCGGAATAACGAACCTGATTTCTTTTTAGGAATAGCGAACCTTCGGAATAACGAACCCTCGGAATAACGAACCTTCGGAATAACGAACCTTCGGAATAATGCAACAAATGTTCGGATTAACGAACCCTATTTCATTTTAGGATTAACGAACCCTCAGGTATACGAAATTTGCGTGTTCGGAATAACGAACCTTCGGAATAAAGAACCTTCGGAATAACGAACCTTCGGAATAACGAAGCGCACCCACTCGGTTAAGTTCATCCATGCCCGACCACGCAGTACCCCTGAAGCTAGGACATACTCGTTGGACAGAAGCTTTATCCACTGTGCTGTACGAATATGGAATTCTCTCCCTGACCATGTTGTTGGTAATATTACGAATGTGGGTCTCCAATCCTTCAAAGGCCGTGCACATAAATACCTCTTCTCTAACTAGATTATATCTGTTATTTTATTTTTAATTATTCTGTATAATTCTTTATTAGATATTCCTTTTGTTTGAGCTGCTGTGAACCAAATGATTGGCCCTTAAGAGCTTTTAAGATGCTCTTGAGAGCTATTGTTCACTAATGCACTTTTTAAAAAATCACTACCACTTTTTTAAGAAGATACCAAAGTTTAAAAGAATCTAGTAACATTATCAACATCTATTAATTTCACTTATAAGAGAACTCTACCATGTCTTGAAGAAAGTATATTGTTGTATTGTTGTAAAAGAATCATGAAACCAGTTTCGGTTTTCCAAATATCGCTTTCGTTATGAGGATATTTATGATTGAATTTTTTGAAACTGAAAATCTCTCTGGGAGACTTTCAACTGTGAACAATGTTAATGAAATAAGTTAGCAAATATCACTTTGCTTTTTTGCTCATTACTCGGCCAAATAACATACATTTAAAATGAAGTTTTCAGATGGAATCAAATATCGGATACACAATATAAGAAAGATACACATTTTATCAACCCTGTGTTTGTTTTTGCATTATGTCAACAAAGTTACTAGATCCCATTTAAGCAAGAGTCATGATAATATATGAATATATTTTATTGTGATATAAGCAATTACAATGGTATGATATTGTAAAAAAGGTGACAATGTGCAATCGAATAGTTACAAAAAAGAATAGATATCAATAAATGTAATCTGTGAACCTTGTAGCACATATCTGTCTTTGATTCCTTGTTTGGTGATTAAGTTATATATCTTGGAAAGTGGTAGTAATTTGTTGTGCATCAATCAATCAATCAACCAATCAATAAAACAATCAATCAATATATAAACCGAACAAATAATTTAATTTATCAATCAGTCAGTCAATCAATCTATCAACCAATCATGTATCAATAAATTAATCAATACATTTATCATCCTATCAATCAATCAATCAATCAATCAATCAATCAATCAATCAATCAATCAATCAATCAATCAATCAATCAATCAATCAATCAATCATTCAATCAGCCAATCTATAAACCCAACAAATTATGTAATTTATCAATCAGTCCGTCAATCAATCTATCAAAACAATTATTCATCAATAAATTAATCAATCAATTTATCGTCCAATCAATTAACAAAATAATAAATAATTTCGTCTCTCACTCGATTGATCGATCGATCAATCAATCAATCAATCAATTCATTAATCAATGGGGAGGGGGGGGGGGGGGGGGGGAGAGATGCACGTGAGTTTGGTCGAGTCAGACAGAGTTACCCCTTTTAATAAACTAAAAGCAGAAGTCGTTTGCCATTTACTTTGACATACGGTTATAACGTGTGGTGTTGCCGCGTCATTTAGTTCATCAGGTCCTAAATAGTTTGACTAATTTTGCGGAAATACCCCCTGGACAAATGTTGGTTAAACAGCCATCAAGCAATAGCTTGGGTGCAGACAGAATAATAATTGTTACCATAAATCGGGTTTATTCTCAAAATTTCAGGTCCGAGCCAATAATTAACCTCTCGGACACAAATTGTAAAAAAAAAAATAAAAAAAAATAAAAAAAACGTCCTGTAATTAATGTAATTCGCAGGAGAGAATTATAACCCTTTAGGCTCTGTTGGATATGAGGTCAAACATATTATTTAGGTATACCTAGCTATAATCATCAGAGAATCAGTGTAACAGTATAGGCCTAATTCAAAACTTATCTGGGGGAGACATCTTACTGGGGAAAAGATGATTTTTTTTTTTTTTTATCAGGTTGACCATAGGTAATATTATATTTTTTAAAGCAAAACACAACAACTAGGTATGATTTTGTTTTCTCTTACTGACCAAGATTTATTCGTCAAGGTTTGTCTGAAAAAGAGAAGGAAAAAAAAATCCATGAGAACATCTCGTGCAGTGCCGAATGGTTACTTTGGGGTAACTAAAACTGGTTGACGATATGATTCATATGAAAACAATAAAGGAACAATCTTAGTCAAATGATTATCGTCGTAATTTGGAAGAATCTGGGTCAATGGCAAGTTAGACTATTTTGGGGGAACGGTCTCAACAGACAAGGGCATTTATGGACCCACATAGCAATGACTCGCTATGAATTGAAACGGTAGGGCAAAAATGGGTAAGGAGTCGAAACTTACCTTTTAGACGCCATCTTTATCATTTATCTACAAATCAGAAATATTTTCTAAGGATCGGATGCAAATCAATCTAGAAATTCTTTTCCAACCAAGACCCATTATACTTTACAGTACAGTACCCAGGCTGTATAGCCGAGCTCCCCGCAAGCAGTAGCTACGCAAGCAGGTGCATCAAGCATTCAAAGAAGACATGCCTGCCAGATACCCATTTACTACACATGGGCCCCGTTGCAGAAATAGATACAATCGATTGCAAGTTACAATTAATTGTAAGTCAGACAATTTGCGTATTTAAACCAATCAGATGTGCGCATGCAGAACACATGATCTGACTTGCAATCAATATAAAGATCTGCCTGGGTCATGTGACATCAGTCAAGGAATGTGTAGTCTAGTAATTAAGCCGTGTAAAATGTCAATTGTCAAGCAATATACCTGGGTTAGGTTTGTGCGGTCGTGCGAAGAAGGCCTGTTAAGACGGTGACCACCCATTGTTTTCCATCCGGACGTTGTCCGGATAACGTTTGGGCTAGCTCTCAATCACCAATAATCACGTGATTCCTCCAAACGATAATACTCGTCACCCTATATCACACCAGGCCTGACCAGGGTGATCACACGTACTATGATTTCCCGTGTAAAGCTTGTTAATGAGATCAGCTGTTAAGATGTTGTTTCAGTAGTCAGGAGCAGGACCCATACCGATAATTAAATCATAAAATAGTTATGGGGAAACTCATTTTACCTACGTATCACCATTACTCTCGTGCGGTGGAGCAGCTATACTGGCATAGCCTACAGATTTAGGTGGTTGGTACAGAACAGGTTGATACAGTTTTCAATGTATGATTTCCCGTGTTATACTCGTTAATGAGATCAGCTGTTTCAATGGTGTATAAATTGGACCGAATAACAGGTCCGTCCCGAAAATGAAATCGTGACATACTTTTATAGAAGCTTCTGCTTACTTATCATTACTCACGTGCGGTGATGCAGCCATTTTCAAAAGGTAAAGATTTTGGTGATTGGAAACGATCGAGCCCCCCCCCCCCCCCCCCCACCCCCTGTTATTCAATTTGTATGTGACTAATGGCGATCGAGGTGCTTTCCAAGAACGGGGTTCCCAAGTTCCCAAACCATGATTTTAAAATTGTTCTTTATTTCATTTTTCATTTATCATAAAAAACATATCAAATACAAAATAAAGATTACCATTAACATTGAAACAGAAATTACAACATAATTGGAATACAACAACATAATTATGAGAATGTGGAAGCAGCCAGGAAAGCCATTGGCTTTATGAATGCAACCACCGGTATGAATATTTAAAATAGTATGTGGGGGAAATATAATACCCTTAAAAAGACCAAGACCGAGAAGAAGAAAAAATACACGACTGAATACAATATCTGGATTCTAAATCAAATTATATTGTTCAGTTAAAAACATTTTAACTATTTGAAAACCAGCGTATTCTCATTCGTTTGTCCTTCAGCAAGACAATGAATCCACTATGGCTGCCTTTTTTAAAATCCATAAACGGGAACAAGGTATACGAGTTGAAAGCCTTTGTACGAATGATCTTCTTAAAGGGATCTGGTAACTTTGTTGGCAAGTGCAAAAAGTGATGAGTGATTAATAAAATGTATATTGGAGTGATCTGATATGTCCACAAAGTAATGTGTGAAACATTCATGTTAATTGGATGTTTTTTGGCTGAGATATGAGCAAAAATGCAAAGTGATATTCACTAACTCATTGTACTTACTTACTTTGTTCACGGCATGAAATTATCCCGTATACACAATTTCATATCTGAACAGTTCAATCGTAAATATCTCTTGAACGAAGTGGAAATTTGAAAAACCGAAACATGTCCCGTGCTTTTATGATAAGGTATGAGAGAACCACTAGAGTTCCAAGTCAGTTTTGAGGATTTGGACAATGTTACTAAGTCCCTTTAAAGTCCATGCGCCGTTTGGAAGGAATGCTCCCCAGGGGACGGGGAATGTGCACACGATGTTTGCGGGCTTGCTTTGTATGATATAACCGGGGTAAAGCGGTTAGATCATTACGATACTTTTTCATGATATTATAGGAGCTATACAAATCAAACGTACATTTCCTGTATATTGTAAAGATATTAAATGAAGAACGGTAATAATGAAGCTGTGTGTTTTTTTCCCTCAAGAAAATATGTTTCGTTCTGGTTATGGTTAATGAGGTTATTCAGGCAGTAAGTCTGAACCAGTAAATTATTATTAATTGGACGACTACCATTATCACGTGGTGTAATAGTAACTTTCTTCATCAGCATGCGTCATATCACGTGACATTCGACAGACAAGGACATAACGAGGCTATGGGTTCACCGTTCACAGGATGTACATATCAACTATTGTGTCACGGTGATATGATAATTACGGAGCCCCCGATCGAGGTGACATCATTATGAAATGCAATATATTTTGTCTCGTGAGGTTCCCGCTAAGTTTAGACTTGGTCTTTGCGATGTTGTCACCCCACAACTTATAAGCCGTTCCCTCAACCTGCAGGTGGTTCCAACGACTTGGATGTTTAAGTCGAGAGGACGACTCTTAAATCGAGGGAACGACATGAGAAGAGGGACAAATAAACCGTTGCTTCTACTTGTAAGTCGATCCAATTTGTTACCACGACTTATACAACGTTCCCTAAACGTATAGGTTGCGGGAACGCCACACGGGAACGACTTATATACTTACAATTCGATCCCAGTTGTTCCCATGACTTATAAGCCGTTCCTTTAACTACTAGTAATAAGTCCCGGGAATGACACACCTGCACACGGGAACGAAGTAATATTAACAAATCGGTCCCAATTGTTCCCACGACTTATAAACACGTGATCGATTTATGGACTTATAACTCGATCTCAGTTGTTCCCACAACTTATAAGCCGTTCCCTCAACTTATATCGTCGCGGGAAAGACTTATAAAAACCCCGGGCTCCTTGCGTATGATAAGGAAGGCTTACTTTGTATTTAAGTTTAGGAAATACAATGTCACTGTGCCTCAAGCCAGCACCACAGTGCTCGTTTATAGGCTATACAAGACTGTTTTTTTTTTTTTTGTGATCAGAGTCGAAATAACCGGAATAAAATGTGAAGAAATATTATTGTCCCAAGTCCAAACTGAAAAAAGGTTTCATCGTACTTTGACCTCATGACCCAAACATGTAAAAAGACAATATGAGATTCCCAAAGCTGTATATCTTGCCCTATCCGTCAACCGAGCGCAAGGACGGACATAAAGGTAAGCAGGATTTTGTCAAGGGGTGGGGGTGTTTTAGCTTCATTCAGTGGCGTTCATGTAGTTGGGGTGTCGGGTGTGTTTGAATACCTTACACATCCTTTATTTCGCTAAAGGGGATGTTGAACACCCCAAACACCCCATCGGTATGACTAGTATGAGGACGGACAATTTCTAAAACAATTGCCAGTATTATGACAACGGTTAAATTATGTTGGAGTCCATCCAATATAACAAAAACAACTATGTCAACAAAACTACATAGAGTATGTATGTTCCGACTATGGCGTCTTTTGAGTGCCCCTTATGGCTGCCAGAATGCATTGCTCCCGTGGGAGTTAAACAAAATGCACTTTACGTACGTCAGTTGGTCACGGATGATCTGAGAATTACTGTCATTGCATCGAGCTTGGAGATGAGTATCAATCATATTAGGCGATATATAAATCGACACAATCTTACATTTATCATTAAACGGATAAATATCTTATTGCATGCTCTTATCTATGCTATTTTGAAAGATGCTCACACAATAGCAGAGCGGCTACGCAGAATTGATATCATATGTATTGGTGATCAGTCTTTCATAAAAATTGATATCCATGTACGTATTGTGTATATTGTGAACATAGATGTGATGGGCCGACATAATCACGCGCTCGGTTCTAAGGATATAAGCTATTACACGGCTGCCTCTAAGCATAATAACTCTTTACTAAGATAATGTTGAAAGAGCGAATCATGAATCACACAGCCAACAGGCCAGATAACATGGATTTAGGAGGCACGCTCGTTAGTAACATTATTAAAGGGATCGAGTAACTGTGTCATAATCGACTAAACTCACTTGCAACTTTAGTTGTTCTTTCATACCTTAATCGCCATTATGACAACGGTCAAATTATGTTGGAGTCTATGGAATATAAAAACTATGTCAACATAAACTGCATAGAGTATACTACTATGAACGTGTTTCATTAGCACTGTGTGCGCCTAACAGGCGACTGGCTGGGATGCTCCCTAGGGAGTGGAAAATGTGCACTTCATGTGCAGGAATGATTGCAGTGTGTATCCGTTGATCGGGGTAATAACAATATGGTAAAGCGCTATGATCCTCACGAGAATAGCGCTTTATAAATAACCATTATTATCATTATTATACCACCTGATTGTTTCCTCTTACTATATAGACGCATAAAACCATCCCTGATTTTGTATCAACTTTTCTTTTTGCTTTTGAGCTATTATTTATGATTTAATTAAAAAACATTTATATTTTATACAAACGTAAAGCGGCAAAGAGTATTAAGCAAATAGCACTTTGAATTTTCGTTCATTACTCAGCCATATATTTTGATATGGAATTTCACACATCTCTCAGTCATGTCAGTAGACATAATACGTATAGGAGGCGGCTGGGGGCTGCAGCCCCCCCCCCCCCCCCCTGGAGTTTTGAAAATGTCCATTTGAAAACATGTCATTTTCGGGCAAGCACGGGCCAGGAATTTTATTTATTTTTGTGTTTGTTTGCATGTTAGGTGAAAATTCGGGACATCAGCCCACCGCACCCCCCCCCCCCCCCCCCCCTCTGAGAAGAACGTGCCCCTACGCCCATTTGAGTAATGAGACGTTTTACAGTATATAAATACAATTGTTCAACTTTTTTTTCACTTTTCGCATAAACCATTCATAAACCAACCTAGTTACTAGATCCCCTTAAGGAGGCACGCTCATTAGTAATCTGAAACCCTGCGCGAATGATTTGACTTTTTAAAAATTCTTTATTAAGAACATTGTACAAACAATCCCCAAGCTGGAAGCACACACATTGATGTATACAATCATGATGTCAAAATAGTCTCTATATAGGGTAAGTGTTTTGACTGAGTTTTGATTGTACTAGATATGGAAATACAGTTGTAATTCTGTTGATATTAAAAGCACTAAAGTGTGAAACTATTAAAGCTGTATTTATCAGTTTATCTTATAGACAGGAACGGACCTGGGACTTCGCGCCTGTCGGTGAGGAAAACACGTTCCAATAATACATCACGTTCAGCTGTTGTCAGGAAGATCTATTTATTCAAAGTCGGATTTTGCTCATCGTGATCAGAAAGTGAGATATCAGTTGATTGCGTCCTCTTCAAACTCTGCCAAAAAAACTATTTAAGTAAAGAAAAGCTGACATCGAACATTTGATATATCAAGGCAGGTTGTATTTTATGTAGGTCTGCGCTATTCATCAGACCGGGTTTTCCCCCTCTCTCTCTACACGTTCAGACGCGGCATGAATCAACTGTTTTTAAAGTCGGTTAATGGGTTGTGACAGAATCGCTCAGTGATCGGAGGTTTCCAAGGCCTGCCGATAGCACCTTCAGCTAGCCGAAAGCTATAGTGAATCTAACCTTATGATAAGCAGTGATAAGTGTGAACTGATTTTGACAACTCGCCGGTAGTGCTAAAGCGCGATTAAAATTCAAACCGGACATTCCGATTTGCGGTTCGGGATTTACCTGGACCCGGACACACGTCAAACCGCTCAGGGTTCATTCGGAATCGAACGCTCTCTATTTTGATCATTCTATTCTCTCCTCACGGACTAAGGTGACTGGATTTTTGTTTATTAGATTCTATTTATATAGAGGAGCTGAGCTCAATCGAAACAACGGTGTCATGCCGGGATTGCCAGATCACAACCGAAAGCACCTCCTCAAGTTCAACACTGCTGGGCTGATGTCGCATTCGAAACTTGGAAAGCAAATGGAGAGTCATCTTCGAGTCATGATGTTTCTAGAGGACGCGGGACCAGCGGCCCACCCAGGTCCCCATCGTCGCCATCAGGACACCCTGATGTCACCGCTGCCGCCGCCTGAGTACCAGGCGTTCAGCGACATGCGGAACATGGCGGGCAAGGTGGCGGTGCTTCGTGAGAAGACGTGGGAGCTGTACGCCAAGCAGTCGACCCTCGAGAAGAGCTTCGCGACCGCCGGGGACACGATCTCGCAACTGAGGTCGCGGGTCAGCGACTGCCACTCGGTCAGCGTCCGGCTCAAGCGGGAGAACTCGGGCATCGAGCGGGAGGTCGGCGAGCTCCGCGGCGGGATGCGGAGCCTGGCGAGGCGCGCGGACGACCTCAACAAGCGACTCGACGAGATCGACCAGTTGCTGATGGTGAGACGGAGGTCGAAGAAGCTGGACGAGTTCCGGTGGTATCGGGACAACAACCGACCTTTCTCAATCGCCTGCAAGTAGAACTCACCAGAAAGGATTGACCTGATTTTGGCTATTTGGCATAAGAACTTACAGGTTTGAGATGACCTATACCAATTATCAAACATTAATCAATACAATAGTGATTTGTGCTCACATGGACTCTACATATTAGATAGTCATGTAATGACTGCCATATTGAAACTCGTCATAAAAGGGATGTCAAACATCATGTTAACCCATTCCCTCTGAGTTTCTGAAATACCCATAGACTTTGTACACAACCCACCCGGTTCCCGTAGTCAAGGGGTTAAATTGTGAATTTTTAATTTGACAGATACAACAACAACTTTGGAGTTTGTCCATATTGTGAAAATATAATTAAAACATCACTGTCGATAAATATCTGAAATCTCGACCAGAAGTCTGGTCGTTCCATTGTTTTTGAAAACTAGAAAATCTTATGCCTAAATTGTGATTGACAGTGCATTTCTTCATCAGCGGATTGTCAACAATACGCGAGGTCCATCGATAATGATAGAGTATTCGCCATGTTTGGGTGTGTATACATGGATTTTCAGATTGCAGTTTGGATTTTGCAGTTGACATTGTCTTCTGGAGAGAATTGCAAATGCTGCTGTGTTCAAACACACAAGTCATGTATCAAAATGATAACAGCATGACTAAATCACCAAAGTGCTCTTCGTGTTACTATACGTGAACTTGGCATCGATGTTCTAGCGTGACAATATTGACGGGAATTTTCTTCTTATTCGGCAGTGGAAGCAATGGCCAATATTTTTATTTCATGGAAATCGTTCTCATGGGATTAAGCCCTTGCCTACTCGAGCCTGGTGAATCGTGTAATACATCTATGTGAATATGAATATTATTGGACAAACGCGTTTGACATCGTGAATAGATAGATATTGCGGGAATGTGTTTTATGTTTCTGAAAGGACTGGCCTCGACTGGCACTCAACGCTTATATTGCTCTTTCCCCAGGTATTTTTGATCGAAACAAGAATCATCATTGAGAAGTAGAGAACCAAAAGAACAGGGCGTAAAACAAACGCCCACAACATCGAGTGATCACAATAAACTCTATACAGGTCAACATGGGTGCGACAAAACGTGTGGATTTCTTTTTAACTTATTATATAATAATAATAATAATAATAATGGTGGCTACTTATTAACCCCCTTGCCTTATATACGTGAACCCGATGAGCTATGACAGTGTACAAAGTTTATGGGGATTTCAGAATCTCGAAGGGAATAGGTTAAGAGCAGGGCGGGGCCGGGTGTGGCGATTGTGTTGGATTTACAAACAAACAGCAACGATGGATTTATATGCTTTCCGGGAAGGCTTGAAGTGAAACAACATAATCTCACTTGAATGATTCATTGTTACCTAATCATAATAACATCGACAAAACAATCGTAACTTACGAGCGCTTATACCTATTATCGTAAGCGGGACACGGAGCAGAGTTAAGGAATTAGCTGATATTCCTAAAAGGCAGGGTATGGTGCAGCTTGTGGAGGATCAGCTAGAACAAAGATGGATGAATTAGAATAAAAAATAAATCAAATTATTAAGTGTAAATACTCGGTATTAAACGATTGTATGCGTGTGTGTGAGTGCGCGCAATATTAGTATTATGCTCGTCAGTCGTCACCCAAATGTATGAATCTGGATCAACTCGCGCACAGACATTGAAACTAATCGACTTCCGTTGCCCTAGTAACCATCACCATTCTGTAACGAGGCGAATTGACCCGCTAAGTATTCTCTGTCATCGATTGTATCTATACAATTTTCATTTCCTTTCGACGCATGTTTGTGTGCGTATGTGTGCGTGTACGTAAGTTTGTTTGCGCACATATTTGTGTGTGTGTGTGTGTGTCAGACACGTACGGTTTGTGTACATTTTGTTTGTGTGTGTGTGGCAGCGCACGTATTCGTGCGTGCGTCGGACACAAACTATGTACGTCTGTTCGTAAGTGCGTGCGTAAGTATTTCTGTATGGGTGTTTGTGTGTTTGTGAGTGTTTTGTTTGTTTGTGTGTATGTGTGTGTGTACGTGGGTGTGTGTGTAAGAAGGGGGATCGGGAAAAGCACTATGGGAAAAGATATCGAAAATAGCATATAGGTCTATGAAAATAGGCATAATGATGTCAACCTCAATTACGAGATTACAGACAGCGATTATTATTTCAACGAGAGGATTATTTCGGGCTTAGCGGATTAACCTTGTGCACCTGAAAGAAATTCTGACTAATGACATATATTTTATTTAAAAGAAAAAAATCATAAATTAAATGTCAAATAAACGTAGTATACGTGTATTATAAAAACAAAAGAAGTGTTCCAAATGTTTCTAACGTATCATATCATATGACATACATTATGTGCTCAGAAAACGGTGACATATGATGAGAGGATGCCCTTTTCAAATTTTTTAAATATTCTTTTTACAGGTTATCGTGTGCTCCTAAAACAAAAGTTTGAAATGATTTATAAAAAGTGTTTTAAACACAAGAGTTGTAAATAATTCATGTTGAATATAATGTGTTTTTTTTATAATTTTTGTTTAAAACTAGCTCTAGACAACATGCTATAATAATAATGATAAGAATAAGAATAATAAAATGTATATATTGCGCATGCAAATTACTAACAAAATGATAGTGCAACATTAATGCTATTCTCATTGATTATGAACATGATTTTTTAAATTCTATTTTCTCTTATTTTTTGTATTACATTTAAGATTTAGTTTTTGTTTGCTTTAATTCTTCTATAAAAGGTGTTCAGTGTTATCTACAATCATAAGTATGAATTGTATTAATAGTCTCTTATTTAAACATACTTCTCTCAATGCGAAATGTACCATCATTTGTTGGAAAGAGTAACGTTTTATTCGATGTGCACGGAATGTGTATTTTTTTATAATTTGCAATTTGAGACAGGATCTATATTGTAATTAAAAGTATTCAAATTGTGTTCCAAAAAAGCCTCAATTTCATTTCGATGATCCCGATTTGAATAATATGTTAAAGTGATTTAAATGCAGCAAATAAGTGGGTACAAGAGTTTTTGTTTCTGGCTAGCCTATTGATAGAAAGGGTAAACTCTTGTTATGATCTATGTTTAGTTTTACGATATATAATACAACAGAACGTATTAAACACAGCGCTTGCACTTATGATTAATAAGTGAACGCACAAATTATTGTTGTATTACTGTATAATTGTATACTTATAATTATTTGTAACTTTGATGTAGAATTGTTCTGATGTTTTGTGTAGGACACGCTTTTCTCGATGTTTATGTTTTATTTAAATGTCTAATCCTTATGTTTGTATACGTTTTTCTCTTCAAAGTTAAATCAGAATTTGTCAAATTGTGTTAATAAACCATATCAATTCATCTAAAAAGTGGAAAAACTCTCGTATCGTCATTCTTTACCGGGTATATAGGTAAACTTTGAAACTATAATATCCCTAAACGTGATCCACTAACTTCATCAGATTTTCCAAACGTGAAACTATCATATATAATTATTATACTAATATCATCATAAGATTCTTCTAACGATGTGTGGAAGTTTCTTTAAAAAAATACCTGCTGTTTTCACTGACTGCCTATTAAGTTTAACTACTGAAGAGCGTTTGGGGACTCTTTTCATTCAATCATAAATACATATCTCGCTCATTAGGGAGACGTTACAACAAAAATATAAAAAAAACATTACATGATATGTTGCCATAAGCCAAACAAGAAGGTAGGCCTATACGAAAAGCGCCATGTGATTTTTGTTGAATGTGACAATAAATGTAGAGAAAATGGAATGAAAAATACCAACGAATTGGCTCCACTAGGGCAACACTCTGGCAGGAGTTAGCCCAAAAAGTCACAATTAGTAAATGTTCAAGTAAGTACTCAAAAACAGGTTTGTAATTCCACATTCGTCATCAGCAGCCAGGGTGTGGTTCACAATAAAAAGTATAGAAGAAAATTTGTTTCATAATTTATGCCTCATAAAATCAGATAAAAGTGAAAGCAAGGTGTGCAAGACACCCAGAAGGTAGTTTATGATTGGCATATATCGAGGTGAACAAAAACAAAGCCATTGGCTTAATAACTTTCCAAATGAAAAAAAAAAAAAAAAAACCTACAAAACATAATTTATATGAGAAAAAAAGCCCAGCTTGAAACAATAAAGTCCGGTGTGGTGTTATATCCTTGACCTGCGAAATCCGTACCCAGTCACAAATGCGCATGCGCTTAGACAGTTATGCCTATATATGGTGTGTGTCTTGCGATAATCGTGTCCATTATTACGCCGCAATTTCATTCAAATAACAAATTGACACATGTTTTATCAAATTTTTAAATGGCGTGAATGGATTTTCTTAATCCACAGTCGGGTTTTGACAACACTTCGTGCTGCAAGGAGCCTCAAGGATGGATTTTGCATGCCTTATTACAAATGGTATGAATGGGAACGAATTTTGCAGGCAATTTTCCCACAGGTGCGCATGCGTATTTGCGACTGCGTACGAATTTCGCAGTGCGTACGGATTTAGCGTGACACCGGGTTCAAACCAATGTTTCGTCTATCGGATGGTGACGATAAAGGACGGTCCCAGACGCGTCTGTAAAAAAAAAAAAAAAACACTTATCGACCTTCTAATCATGTACGAGCACAGTGCTGTAGGCATCGTTTATAGATAGAATCAGTCAACTGTCCTGTATATATAACTTGGTGTATATCAGAAGAAGTAATAGGGGGTGTGGAGCCAAGTCGGGTAAGCATTATTGCATGTTTCTGACCCCATCTGATAACGAGGAAAACTGTAAAGGGAAATCGTATTCATCCCATATCAAATATTATTGAGGAGGGGGGGGGGGGGGGGGGGGGGGGTTCGAATATATTATAACTGCAGACAATATAATTGAATTTTAGGTAAGTTATTGAACAGTGTAATAGCGCCAAAACGAAGGTAAACATTTTTTTGGTGGTTATCGTGTTAAAATTTGGCTGAAATTTGATTTTGATTTTTTTTAATTTTTTTTTAAAAGTAAGTTAGATCGCGAGACTTGGAACGGCTTCAAGTCCATACATACTCTTAAAGCTAATGTACAATGTTGGTTATTCTAAAATTTAGAACATGGTGATTTTGTTTCCCCTTGTGTAACTGAAACACGAATTCATCGCAGCGTCGACATTTTTTTGCGGGCATTCATGAAATATACGGTAAATAAAAAAAAAATCATTGGATGGCTTATAGTTGTTTTTCTCTTGAAAATTATGTTCGAAATATGATACTATTCCATGTCTGTGTATGCAAATACCGAACCTCTTACGGAAATCGTTTTTGTCTGAATTAAACATTTCTGCAAAAAATCCATAATAACTTTAACGTAGCACAAGCAGACAAAGGAATGTTTAAGGACCTTTTATGACATTTAGATGATCTTCCTTCCTGGGCTTATTCGTCTATATCCCGTGCGTGTTTGTCAAGTTCACGAAGAGACCAAACGGTGATATTTGCAGAAATGGGCTTTTGCAGTGATACATTTATAATTCACGTTCACACGTCAGGACAATTGATATGTGTCCATACTTATACATTATTGGCATTTTGTCATGATTTTGTATCACAAAGACCGATTGTGGCCCGGGACCGAGACCACTTGTTTAGATGGCCGAGACCGATAACTAAGGGGACCTTTCTGAATTGGCGGGGGGGGGGGGGGGGGGGGGGGTGCGTACTCAACCAACACACCCCACCCTCTGGTTACGGGCTTGCAGGGGATAATTACAATTCTGAACGCTTCACTCATAAATATCCACTTTTAAAGAAAGGGACAATCAAACAAACGAAATTGGTTCCATGCTTCTATCGCAAAAACTAATACAACAATGTATGAGAGAACCACTAGAGTTCTAAGTAAATGTTGTGGATTTGGACAATGTTACGAGATCGCATGGACCCTGCTACATCCAAACATGTCGATCATAAATATTTCTGTAACGAAAGGGAAATTGTAATAACCAAAACCTGTTCCATGCTTCTATAGGTAATACGAATACGCCAAGGTACAAGAGAACCTCTAGAGTTCTGAGTAAGTTTTTCTTTATTTGGATAATGTATACTGTCTAGACCCCTTTATACAAAGGGTCTCTTGACAATCCAGTGATATGATAACCGGTCACCAGAAGGTTTCTGTTGACCTGGACAAAGTTACATAATCCCTTTAATATAATGTAAGTCTCCCTCCTTTTGAGAAGAAAAAGATGATGATATACACGCAAAGGAAATTGTGTTAGGCGGCCGACGGGGTAAATATAGACCCCTGGTGCGATCTCTAAATTGGAGGTGTTAATTAGAGCCCTAGCATTAGGTTCAGACCCCTGGATTGCACTGATATGTCTGAGTGGGCAATTATCGTAATTATGTAGGGATAAGGGTGAGACTAGTATGCAGGTCTATTTCAGTAGACGTTTTAGCCACCGAGCCTTCTATATATATAGATCAGGGGCACGCCCATATCCCTGTATAGGGAGGGGGGGGGGGGGGGGGGGTGAAAATTGCCATATTCGGGTCATATTAATTTGGTCAAAACCTTTCAAATATTCGAGCAAAACATGTCATAAGTGGTCAAAATTATGTCATATTCGGGCAAACATGTGTCGTATTCGAGCAAATGAAACTCATGTCATATTTGGGCAAAACCATCACATATTCGGGCAAAATCGTTTTATTTTAGGACTTTTTAAAAACCATACAAATAATACTGTGCATCAAAGAGGCAAGGACCTGTATTAGGGCAAAATAAAAGTATGCCCCTACGCCCATGCATGAGCAAGTCGGTTGGGAAAGAGCGAGGCGCTAAGTCACTTGTTGTACTACTGAGATAGTCACGTCTAAAGTCTGGGAACCTTGTACATGTATTTTTAGAAACCGAAATTATATTAGCACGCTTTTATTTTTCATGAATATTCCCAAAATTAGAAATGATAACTATCTACAAATATGGCATCACATAGAGCTGAGAAGGCTAGCATGCACCTACAAGATGGGGACAGGCAGAACTCAATTAGCCACAACAATTATATAAGGGGCAGTTTGGTTAGGGATAGTTGAGTTCTGGTAAGGAGAGTACAGTTTTGGTGAAACTGAATTTTAGTAACCAAAACCTGCATCATTACATTACAAACTAATAGTTATAACTAGAAAGGAACACAAAATTACAAATGACGTAGTAAAGATCATGTTATCATTCAAAAAGAGCCGTTAAAACGTAAGAGGGCGCTCTCTAAACACTCATCGGTTTCAACCATTTTGAATAAAATATTGTGCATGTGATGCTTTGTTGAAATAGTGATTAGATAGAGAAATAACCAACAACTATTGAAATACCTATTTTGTAACTTTTTGAAAAGAGGAAGCATTTTTTTGAATTTTTAATGGCTGGTTCAAAATTCTCTAATAAACCTGGGGCCCCAGGTTTATTACAAATTGTTATATTTATGGATAGTTCAGCCGTCTCTGAACCGATTTTGATCAAACAAAGATGATTTTATTATTGAAATATTATGCTCTTTCAAATTTTACACTCAGTTTTTCTTTACCTCACAAAAAAAAATAAGTAGTCTAGCGCCCTCTCTACCAAAACTCAATATCCCTTTAAACTCTATTTAATGGGAGTGTTGTGGTATATTGGATCGGACCTTCGTCTTTCAATACGAGGGTCGTGGGTTCGATTCCCATCCGCGGCACGTGTGGCCTTCAGCAAGGCACTTTGTTATCCACAGTTGCTGCACTCAACCCGGCCAGATGTAGTAAATGGGTATCTGGCAGGAATGTGTTCCTTGAAAGGCATGATGCACCTGCTTGCGGGGAGCTCGGCTTAAAACGCGAGTTTCGACTCCTTACCCGTTTTTGCCCTACCGTTTCAACTCATAGCGAGTCATTGTTATTGGGGTCTATAAATGCCCTTGTCCGTTTAAACCGTTCCCCAAAATAGTCTAACTTGCCATTGACCAAGATTCTTCCAAAATAAGACGATGATCATTTTACTAAGATTGTTCCTTTATTGTTTTCATATGAATCATATCGTCAACCAGTTTTAGTTACCCCAAAGTAAACATTCGGCATTGCACGAGTTGTTCTCATTGGAAAATTGTTGTGATTTCGGACAAACTTTCACGAATAAATCTAGGTCTGTCAGAGAAAAAAAGAATCATACCTTGTTGTTGTTGTTTTTTGCTCTCAAAGAATATAATATTCACTATGGTCAACCTGTTAACAAAGTCATCTTTTCCGCAGTTAGATGTCTCCCCCAGATAAGTTTTGAATTACGCCTAATACTGTTACAGTAATTCTCTAATGATGTATTGCTAGGTGTACCTACATATTTTTGACCTCAAATTCAGTACCCCGAGGCTCCTGCAAATTACATTACTGAGTATTACACGACATTTTTGTTATTTATACCTGTATTTTTAATTGTTTTTATTTACAACTTTGTGGCTTAATGGTTAATTATTGGTTCGGACCTGACATTTTGAGAATAAACCCGATTTATGGTAACAATTATTAGAGTCTGTCTGCACCCAAGCTGTTGCTTGATGACTGCTTTACCAACATTTGTCCAGGGGGTATTTCCGCAAAATTAGTCAATCTATTTAGGACCTGATGAACTGAAGGACGCGGTAACCTCACACGTTATAACCGTATGTCACAGTAAATGGCAAACGACTTCTGCTTTTAGTTTAAAGGGATAGTTGAGTTTTGGTAAAGAGAGTACAGTTTTGGTCAAACTGAATTTTAGTAACCAAAACCTGCACCATTACATTACAAACTAATATATTTATCTCCACCATGCTCAAAATGAATACAAACATTACAAATGACTAAGTAAAAAGCCTGTTATTGTCCAAAAAGAGCCGTTAAAACTCAAGAGGGCGCTCTCTAAACAATCATCGGTTTCAATCATTTTAAATGAAATATTGTGCATGTGATGTTTTGTTGAAATAGTGATTAGATAGAGAGATAATCAACAACTATTTAAAAACCTATTTTGTACATTTTTGAAAAGAGGAAGCATTTAAAAAAAAATGTTAACGGCTGGTTCAAAATTATTACAAAATGGTTATGCTTGTGGATATTTTAGCCATTTCCAAACCGATTTTGGTCAAATAAAGTTTATTCTGTCATTAAAATTGTATGCTCTTTCGAATTTGACACTCAGTTGTTCATTATCTCACAAAAAATGATTTTGTGTAGCGCCCTCTATACCAAAACTCAACTATCCCTTTAAAGGGGTAACTCTGTCTGACTCGACCAAACTCACGTGCATCTCTCTTTTTTCCCAAATAAATGTTCTCCTTGTTGTTGAGGATTGATTGATTGATTGATCGATCGATTGATTGATTGGTTGATCGATCGATCGATCAATCGAGTGAGTGACGAAATAATTGGTTGATTGATTAATTGATAATTTGATTGATTAATTGATTGGATAAATTGATTGCATAATTCGTTGATAAATAATTGGTTGATATATTGATTGACTGACTGATTGATAAATTAAATAATTTGTTTGGTTGGTTGGTTGGTTGGTTGGTTGATTGATTGATTGATTGATTGATTGATTGATTGATTGATTGATTGGTAAATTGATTGATTAATGTATTGATACATGATTGGTTGATAGATTGATTGACTGACTGATTGATAAATTAAAATTATTTGTTCGGTTTATATATTGATTGATTGTTTTATTGATTGGTTTTTACTACCACTTTCCAAGATATATAACTTAATCACCAAACAAGGAATCAAAGACAGGTAGGCTATGTGCTACAAGGTTCACAGATTACATTTATTGATATCTATTCTTTTTTGTAACTATTCGATTGCACATTGTCACCTCTTTTACAATATTGTACCATCGTAATTGTTTATTTCACAATAAAATATATTCATATATTATCATGACTCTTGCTTAAATGGGATCTAGTAACTTTGTTGACATTATGCAAAAACTAACACAGGGTTGATAAAATATCTTGATATCTTATATGTGTATCCGATATTTCCACTGAAGATTCCATCTTTAAAATTTCAAAATTTAAAATGTATGTTATTTGGCCTAGTAATGAGCAAAAATGCAATGTGATATTTGCTAACCAATTTCATTAACTTTGTTCACAGTTGAAAGTCTCCCAGGGAGATTTTCAGTTTCAAAAAATTCAATAATAAATATCCTTATAACGAAAGCGATATTCGGAAAAACGAAAACGGTTTCATGATTCTTTTACAACAATGCAACAATATACTATATTCAAGACATGGTAGAGTTCTAATATAAGTGAAATTAATAGATTCTTTTCAACTTTGGTATCTTGTTAAAAACGTGGTAGTGATGCAGCACTGTTTTCCAACAATATACATTATACAATTATATTCATGTTGTAAAAGAACAAATCTTCACTTACGTAGTAACAAGTAATTATTTATTTTTATATTTAGATAATACAAAAGGAAGACTGACTTATCGGGTTTTTAAAATTATTTTTGTTAGTATGTTTACATAAGTACGCACGCATTTACAAACACACTAGCGGTATATAATACAGGTATGATTGAGTGACCACCGCATCGGCACCCTAAAACATTTCCGACAGTTTAAGACTTAAAAATCATTAAAATTTTTATGAAATTGTACTCACATATTGAGAAAATAGTGCAGATTCCGATGCAATGATCAGATTTGCGATATATTAATCATATTTTGAGATATCGCCTTCGAACGCGCGCGTTGTTTTTTGGCTTCACGAGTTCGAAGTGTTTTTAATACCGGCACCCCCTCAACCCTCATTGACAATGCACGCAACTCAAAATTTCTTGTGCGATGTTGGTGTATTTACGTGTATTTCTCGTAGCGGACGATCTACGCATAATTTCTCCTCAAATTTCGACCAGTTCAGTTTCTAAGGGTAGCGCGCATCATCTCATGCGCGATGTTTTACAACACGCGCAAAAACAAATATTACGCGGGGTGCCGATATTAAAAACAGTGCCGATGTGTAGTACACCTACCATACACCATACAGTCATGTTGACATACATGCGTTCATACTTTATTTAAAGACATTGTAGTTAATTTAAAGACATTGTAGTTAATTTACTTAATACTTAATTTGTCCTTTAATATACACTGTTACAGTAGGCTTTGCAGAAAGTGTATAATTATCATAACTGCAAAAACATCTCTTTATTAACATTTCTCTTGAATATATATATTGTATTATATCCTACATGAATGAAATCCTGTTCAGTGATTGGTCTACATAGCGTCATGTGACCAAACATAGTAATGCTCATGGAGAAAAATGTGCTATGCGTGACGTCATTGATGGAATAGTATACAAATATACAATGACACTCGAGGATCTAGCTAAAACTATTCGCATCGAAGGAACATCAAATAGTACTGTTCTCCCGAGGGCCATCGGCCCGAGGGAGAATGGTACTATTGTTGTTCCTGAGTGCGAATAGTTTAAGCTTGTTCCGAGAATGAGTCATTGTATATTTGTTTTATATCCCTTCGACCTGTATTGTTCAAATAAAATTAAAGTATAATATAAAGAAAAACAAACCATTGATAGTATTGATATAAAGGAAAACAAACCATTGAACATGGCACCATCACTTACTGTGTTCTGTTTGTGACACTGGCCCCCTTTGCGTAATATTCCTAACGCAGAGCGCGTATTGCGCTACCTTTCCATTCATGAGTACGCGCATTAACAACTATTGCGCACCCAAATGCCAAACACGCGCAGCAATGTGAATAATTAACATGTATAATTGAATGGGGAAATAAATTACACATACACACACACGGTGTGCATGTGCCATAGTGCAGTGACCGCTGCAATTTAATTGTCGAATGACGAATTACTGTCACGGCCACTGAAGATCAACGATGCAAATTGTGCCCCATTTTCGGAAGTTATGCATTCGAATACCGCCATGTTATACATGAAATGCATCTCTAGAATATTCTTTGGAACTTATTGATATTCAAGGTAACAATATTCTGTATTTGAAGAGCTTAATTCCAAAAGGCGCTAAATCCACTTTTTACCAAAATGGAGTTATCAGTATGAGTGCATACCCATTGCACATGTGCATTTAAATCACCATTCATTTTATTAAAATAATTTTTAGAAATATGAAAAAAAAATATTTGAAAAACTTGTTTAGTTCCAAAAGGCGCTAAATCCAAATCTGTTTAGTTCCAAAAGGCGCTAAATCCACGATTTGGGGGCTTGGCCTGTTTTGACCAATCACAGCGCAGTATTGTTCCAGTGACCGGATATTGACGACATATTTTACCCTTGTTACTAGTCGTCACCGTCGATCATATTTCACAGTTTTACAGTATTTTGAGAGTGCTCAGCTAATATAACACCATGGATGAGAGAGGAGAGCCTGTGGACATAATCTATAATCCTAGAATAAGGAAGCACAATGGCAGTGAGTGTGCAAAACACAAGATAAAGACAGTGAAATCGAGAAATCCGGTAAGTTCAGTCCCACCTACTCATTTTTGTGTGTGTTGAGTTCAACGCATATGAATGTATTGTAACTTACAATTTTGCATGTAGTATCATGAGACATAACTAAAATAAATTGCCAGAAACAAAGTGTGTTATTAAAGCGATATAAGACGTGCATAACTCATCGGTACAGTTGAAATTTTAATCTAGCGCCAGCCGCGACTCGTACTCGTAGACGTCGTAGGTAGTCGTAGTCGACGTCGTCGTCGGTAGTCAGACAGTGGATGTAGACTTGGCAGCGCTAGTTTACAAGTGAATCCATACTGTATGGCCCATGGGTTGGCGCTTAAGCAGTTACATACTCCACGTCTTAAATCACTTTTAAAGGTAGTTCAGATTCGTCAAATGAGATGCGCGGCGCCATCTTGCATACGCGTTGCGCACGGTGCGTAATGCACGTTAGCTCAGTGTCATGCGGTGCGCGCAAACTAACCCAGTTCAAAATGGCGACCCGCTATGTAGCATCCCCACGCTTGATGCCCTTTAACACACTGAAATTGGTTCCTATTAATCAATTAACTGTTTTCTTAAATATATTTTCTTGAATATGAACAATATTATGACAACTTTGTGTGCGGCAGCTCCATAAAGATGTCTCTTGCATTTTGTAAAATGATGTACACCTTATAGCGAGCAGCTATATTGGCTCTACCATTGAATTGTGAGTGGCGAGTACAATAACCGTCGTGGGGCAAGCTTCGAACGTAAACGGATACATCGGGAGTCTCGCTCCATAAGTATGGTACTTTCCATTCACAATTCAACAGGAAGCTAGTAGCTTAGCTGCTCGTGTCAGACTATTGGTACATTTTCAGTCTAGCCCCGACATGGCGCATGGATGGTTGCGTGGAGATGTGCGTTACAAGTATCAACATGACCTCTATTTGCCCTGGTGCAGTATAGAATGGATAAAAGTTATAAGCCTACATTACATCATGACATAAAATTATTTTGGTGTCTATTAACAAAATATCTGCATTAACTAACATTTTGTGACTGCAGAGTGCAAACTAATTTTTTAAAAGTATGTAGGAAACATTGTCCCTTGTTTTCGTAGAATACCCGATGTTTACAATGCACTTTTGACTTTGTTTTATCAATAGGGAAACCGTCAGCCATTGGATGTCAACACATGCCTCACAGCTAGGAGACATCACAGAAACTTTCCGGGACTGAGCTACAGAGACTCAAACAAGCTTCGTTCATCATGTGCCAATCCTGTCATGCGCCATCGAGTTAGGACATGGTCTGCAACCAAAGAGAAGGGCGGAACTTTGCCCCAACATTTCACGTAAGTTTTCATTTGAGTCGTCTGTTTTAATTGCAGACCCGTAGCCAGGATTTTTCATGGGGAGGTGCCTAATTTACAAAAACGGGACCGAGACCACTTACCAAAAAATGTTGAGGCCGAGACCACAGGCTGCGAGGCGTGTAAGCCGATAACTGTGAAAAGTGGACTCGAGACCGGCAAAAAGTGGCCCTTTCTGATTTTTGTATTTTTTATTTATTTAAAAAAACTCCCCTGGCTACAGGCCTGAATTGTAATTTGTGGGCAAAGAAGATTGTTGATATAAAATATCTCATTGCAATGATGTTGTATTAAATTGAGTTTTGTAGTTGTTTAGGGTATTCTTGCTATGGTGATAGGGGGGGGGGGGGGGGTTAGTTCATGCTTATTATTCAAAACTTGTTTATTCAATACAAATTTTGAAAATAAAATAAATTCTACTATAATAAATCTGTCATGTATGCTTTGTGTGATTAGGTTTTTTTGTTTTGATTATCTTTTATGAATAATACAGGTAGCTGAAAATGTAGCAGTCTTCTCAGCCATGTTAAAAAACAACCTTATTACATTCAGTTAATAACCAACTTTCCATTTACAATGTTTCACTTTCAATTTACAGATTATGACACGAGTGGAGGTGTGCTCGGTGAGCTCCCAGGCCATCCTTGCTTTCGACATGAAACGTCTCGGCAACCTGATGAAATGACGCCTGGCAGAACAACAGTAACCCATAACCAGAGACGAGGAGGGCGCCATGAAAGGTGAAAACTTCAATGAACAGAAGGAGAAGATCAGGGACCACATCTAAGCATTCTGCTGCTGTTCGTCTAACTACGGCAGGAACAATACCCCAAACAAGCGATACCTGCCAGGCTCCCTTACATTTCCAGAAAATGTGCAGGCCAGTAGCCAAGAATTGTCTTGGGGAGGTGCATAATTTACCAAAACGGCACCGAGACTACTCGCCAACAATTACGAGGCCGAGATCATAGGCTGAGAGTCGTGTTTAACAAGCCAGTCGACTCAGACCTGTATAAAGTGGACTCGAGACCGGTAAAAAGTGGACCCGAGACCGGAAAAAAGTGGATCTTTCTGAATTTGGGGGGTAGGGTACGTACGCCCCCCCCCCCCCACCCCCTGGCACCTACTGTTAAAAGCCTGTAGCCAGGAATTTTCATGGGGAGTTGCGTAATTTACCAACACAGGACCAAGACCACTCGGCAACAGTTTCCGAGGCCGAGAGTTTATAGGCTGAGAGTCATGTAAGCCAGTTAAGATGGTCCAGACCGGTAAAAAGTGGACCCGAGACCAGCAAAAAGTGGATCTTTCTGAATTTGGGGGTGGGGTACGTACGCGCCAGCCCCCCCCCCCCCCCCCACCCATCCACTGGCACGTGGGCCTACTGTTAAAAAAAACTGTTAATTTACAAGATTGTATGGAAACTTAATTACATACAAGTGTTTGTATGTCTTGATTAATTCACCTTTATGAGATGAGATGATGAGTAAAGCAAATTTGCAAGATTTTCAAATTTCACAGGATAATAGTCTTAACTGCTTGTTTATTTTGTCAATATTAGAAATGTGCGGAGTGGTTGTTTTCATTCATAGTGATCTTCAGTTAAATAGTGAGAACATTATCATGATTGAAGTTGCCCATGCACTTACCTTTTGTAAAATGTGTTACATTTTGATTGAAAAAAGCGTGGAGCAAAAATGTCTTGAATGATAAGATGTGAGAAGTATGTTCAACATAATGCTGGCTGTCAATGTGTTTAATGGAATAGATATGTGTGTGTTATAACTAGAATTATGATTTAAAGAGTATTGTTTCATATCAGACCATTAACAAAATCAAGAAAAAAAGTTAAGATTTTGAAATGTGGAATGACGCGTCAAAATTTTAATTCCAAAAGGCGCTAAATCCTTGTTTAATTCCAAAAGGCGCTAAATCCAAAAAAAATAATAAAACAAACAAATATTTAAAAAAAACTACTAAAGCAGGATTTCTTTAAACATCATTTTAATTATGTTTGGGGGTATATCTTTGAACTGTGTAAAAATCTTGCAGTTTTGTTGAAGCAAAAGTGGTCTATCAGAAAACCTTGATTTACTCGAAAACACCAAAAGTGGATTTAGCGCCTTTTGGAATTAAACTCTTCATTTTTTGCTTAATTACTCTTTAGAAAAGCTGGTCGAGCATCTATCGCAAGCTAAAACAAGACATCCGCTCGCTGAGAGGTTGTTATAACACGCATATCTACACCTGAGCGGGCAAAAAAAAATCTATGATCTTGCTTTGTTTGTTTTGTTTTTATTTATTTTGTTTGGGGGGAGGGGGGACATAGTACCTTTTTTCCGGGGGAAAAGGTGAACTATGCGTGACGTCACAATACAAAGGGTACTATTCACCGGTACTATTTACCGGGAAACGTCTTTTCTAGTCAAAACTATTCTTTTTCTTGTTGTGTACACTCCTAATGCAACAATCTTACGAGAAGGGATATAATAAATGCTATTCCATGAATGACGTCATAGACGCCGGGTGATCATATTGAACCCATAGAAATGCGTGTTATAAAACTTCCCTGCGAGCAGAGGTCTTGTTTTAGCTTGCGAAAGATGCTCGACGAGATTTCCCAAAGAGTTAAAAAGAAATACAGCATATTTTCAACCGTGAATATCAATAAGTTCCAAAGAATATTCTAGAGATGCATTTCATGTATAACGTATCGGTATTCGAATTTTAAAATTCCGAAAATGGTTCACATTGTGCATCGTTGTCTTTCTGTGGTCGTGACATTAATTCGTCATTTAACAATCGGCCGCGGCGGTGTGCACTGCACTAGCTGTATGTGTAATGTACGAATAACTATTTTCTCCATACAAATACACGTGTGTATTAAAGCAGGTTAATTATTCACTTTGATGCGCGCGTTTTGCATTTGGGTGCGCATTAGTTGTTAATGCGCGTAACCATGAATGGAAAGATAGCGCAATACGCGCTCTGCGCTAGGACTATTGCGCAAAGGGGGCCAGTGTCACAAACATAACATAGTCAGTGCAGTGATGGTTCCATGATCAATGGTTTGTTTTCCTTTATATTATACTTTAATTTAATTGAAATCATTTTTTTTTTTGCGATGATTATAATTATGCGAAGGATATAAAACAAATATATCATGCACTATTTCGAGCCACTAGTGAAATTATGGATTCCTCGGTGACAGAAAAAGCACTATTTTCTTCGGGTCTACGACCCTCAGAAAATAGTGCTTTTCCTGTCACCTCGGACTCCATTATTTCAACTAGAGGCTCTCAGTGCATGGTATATTTGTTTACTATCTTGTAAAATATCCAAGAGTAAACAAAAATAAATCGAACATACACGAACTACAACATAAATCTGTTGATCAAATCTTTTTACTCTAGTTCGCTTAATGCAATATATAGTGTTTTGATAATACTAATAGGTAACTGTGTATGTATGTTGGATGGTGTTAGGGGCTTGTACGTTTGGCTATAACGAATGTTCAAACATGATAAATGGAATTGAAATACAAGATACACATACATCACAGTTTAAATATATTTCAGTATACATCTTGAACAAATAAAACAATATACTCAGCCCTTATGGTAAGACAGTTGAACACCACATTGGTACACCTGACAAACTGTTTGACAATAATGATAATAATAATAATAATAATAATAATAATAATAATAATAATAATAATAATAATAATAATAATAATAATAATAATAATAATAATAATAATAGTAATGATAATAATAATAATAATAATAATAATAATAATAATAATAATAATATTGATAATTATAATAATATCAATAATAATGATAATGAAATAATATTCGTCATTATAATTATAATAATAATATTAATAATAATAACAACAACAGTAATAATAATAATGATAATAATAACAGTGATAATAATAATGACAGTAATAACAATCATAACAATTATTATAATAACAATAGTAATAATTATAATAATAATAATAATAATACTAATAATAATAAGAACAATAATACAAATGATCATAGACCAGCAATTATATTGCGCCATCAATCTAGGAATTCTATTTCGAGGCACATTATCACTTTACAGTATAAGAGATGAGGAAGGAAAGAACCCTCTGGTCAAAACTGAACACAAACATTTGATAGCTTCAATTATTGCCTTAGTTTGAGCATATTGACCCATTAAGGACTGGTAGATGGAGAATGTATTAACCCTAAAGAGGCCGGGCGTCTTTCTAGGACCGTGGGGGGGGGGGGGGGGGGGGATTACTCCCCCACTCTTAAATCTAAGCCGTGAAACGGCCGATCGCTGCGAAAATTTGCACGCATGTCAAGTGAAGTGTATAGAATACTATGGTAGTATAATTTTATTTCTAACTATAGTTAAACTATTTTGAACCCCAAAACCAACATCTAAATGTAAACAAGACCAAATACCAACTGATATCTCCATATGTTTTGTACACAAATCACGCGATTTTCCTGCTGACATGCAAGTGCAAAGACAAAAGGTACGTGATTTCGTAGCGTTAAGTCCTATTTTTGGCAATTTTTTTATAAATATGCGCAAGACTTGAAA
This sequence comes from Echinarachnius parma, assembly GCA_037951105.1. NCBI lineage: Eukaryota > Metazoa > Echinodermata > Echinoidea > Clypeasteroida > Echinarachniidae > Echinarachnius > Echinarachnius parma. The sequence goes on from JBAMJV010003170.1 coordinate 54,795, forward strand.
GAGAAATAGTCACCAAGCGGCGGGGCGTCATCTTTACGCTTTCCCGCGCAATCGAAAAAAATTGCGGATGAGGGGGGGGGGGGGGGGAGGGGCATAATGGCCCTCGGCATTATGAGGGTTAAGATATACCGAAATATAATAATCTTGAAATGGTAAATGTGATTTTTAAAACATAATGCAAAATTCAATACAAATGTACCTACCTTTTGAACCTCAAGTATAATCTCTTGAGTATGAACTATTAGTTAAGGATACACTAATGGGTAAAATCCAATATAATTTAGTTTATACAATATAATATTAAATCTGCACCACTCAAATTCATGTGTCATATACAGTTTATATATAGACTACTTTTACAATATTGAACTCACGCATCATTGATATAAAGTGCCGCTCAGAATTATTTTCTAGTGACGCGAAATTCGCGCAATATTTCCGTGCGCGTGTATAGTTTTATAGCAGTAATTGTGCTCGGGTTTGAGTTTGCACGGTTTTACGCGAACAAACAAGTACAAATAATTCTTGAACGCTACTCTAGAATATTCCATACATCTGACATTCCGACATATCCTCCTTTGTGCAATAAAAACACTTTGCTGTCAGTGTGATTTCATATTTTGTGTTCGCTACGGCACATTTATTAAGGAGACTCCGTAATGCTGTAACACAGCTCTACATTAATTTATGTTAATGATTGTTCAGCTAGTACATTGCACTCGATTATCAGCAGCGTCATGGAGATACAGTACTCGTACACTATCTAAGATTGACTGGATCAAGACCAGTATACATAGGATATATATATACGCTATAATTACGTATACATAAGCATACGCCGAGTCATCATAATGGTTTGTTGTTTCTGGCCAGAGTCAAGACAAACATCAAAATCAGAATACGACGTCATGGGGAAACGGAGAGTCGCAGCAACTCTATATCAATATTGCATCGAAATAGCGATGGCCCATATGTACGTAAGTTCATACACTACATAGGACCTGACGACACGGGTACAAGGGCACCAGACATCCGTCCCGTGGGCTCGTTTTTACACGCACGCCTAGCCACTTTCCTCAAAATACTCGTGAAAGCGCGCAGGTAAGCCCAGACTAGCTCACGTGTGTTGATTTATACCGCGATTGCCTAACCATTTTCTCAATAAATCGTGGTTTCACACACCATGATGACTGTGAGTGTGATGTAACTATGCTTAGCTGACTATCCCTAGTTTCATCGTCGTGGTCGTAGTCTGCACCGAGATCGGCCACTAATTAATGGTCACCCTTGTCCGGACTAGTCTTAGCTAGATTGATGTCGTGCACAGCAAAGTCTTATGCATATAAATGTGTATCACCATGGACCACATACAGCTTGGTTACCAGCGCGCTTTCACGAATATTTGAGTAAAATGGCTAGGCTTGCGTGTTAATAAAAAAAATTAAAAAGCTTGTGTCCCGTGTCACTTGCCACCAGTCTGGTTGGACACAGACTCATACGCTGGTGGCGCCTCAGCTGGAGTCGGCGAAGGTGGAACATAGTTTGGTGGCGGACTCGAAGCCGCACAGTCTACATGCACCTGTGAATTGTCCGTAGGCGAGTACGCAACTGCGGTTGAAGTGGTGACCATCATCGTATTGTGTTGATTTCTGCGTGAACGCTGACGCCAGCAACAACAGCAGATGATTACGAGGGCAGCGGCCAAGGCGCCGACCACGAGTAATATCTCCCACGCTTCCCACTGGTAATAAACGTCGACCTCCGGCCCTTTACGAGAAATTAACCACAAACAGATATCATTATCCATCAGGCATTCATATTAGTACATACGACATGGTAAAGTTGACCTCAAACTCATATTTTGCCAAAGAATAATTTTACGAGGATAACAAGTGACGGGACAAATTCTATCCAGTGCCTGTTAGAAAGACGGAATGTGCATGTTTAGTAACTTTTATAGTCCGTTGCCATGGTTGCACGACTCGTGTTTTCATCCACTAGGCTTTTCCTGATGATGTAACGGGTAGAATGACATCTGGGGTCCGTCCTGCATCACTTGCGTCACCAGTCTGGTTGGACACAGAATCATACGTTGGTGGCGCTTCAACTGGAGGCGGCGAAGGCGGAACATAGTTTGGCGGCGGACTCGAATTCGCGCATTCCACGTGCACCTGCGGATTCGCCGATGGCGTGTACGTAGCGTTGGTTGAAGAGTTCACCACCGTCGTCGTCGTCGCCGACATCGTTTGTTGTTTTGAGCATACCTTATTGCGCCAGCAACAGCAGCACATGATGCCAAGTAGAATGGCCAAAGCGCCGACGACGAAGAATATCTCCCACACTCCCAGCGAGGAGACTGGATAACTCGGGACGTAAGTGTCGCCTCCAGATCCTTCACAATAAATCGATCATAGACAAAGTGTACTATTCATCGTGCATAATATTTATTTATGTATAATTATACACACTAAAGAATAACTGTTAAAAATTCGAACACATAAAAACGAGTGGTTTGTTTATTTATTTATAATTCTATGAGCAGTACCCTGAAGGGTGCAATTCTGCACCATATGGGTCTGCTATTGTAGCAGCTTTAGGGTAAAAAATGTATACCTGTATTTCTTAGAGTGTATAATGCTTTCATTGACTGGGACATAATAATAATAATAATATAAATATAGGATATTTATATTGCGCAATATCCACCTAATATAAGGTGCTCAAAGCGCTTATTATTATCCCTGGTCATTTGGTACATTTCAGACCCGCACAATGATATTGTACACATTCTCAACTAATAGGGCGTTCGCGTGTACGAATAGTGTGTATGTGTTTCCTGAGGGATGCTCAATAGAACCAATCATTTCATATTCTTCGTTTCCGTAAGGAAGGTGAACGGTCCTGAACTGTTCTTGAACACAATATTTTACAAATCGCTATACTTTTATCAATTGAATGATACTGCTAGAATTTAAAATTTCATTTATTTCGCACCTAATGCGGTACTTTTTATACGTTTTCAGTAACTTTTATATACGAGTATATCATTACCCAATTACAGTGATTAAGGGAATGCATGGAGAAGGAAGGTCTACATGACAGATGAAACGGTCAGAAGAAAAGAAGAAGAAATAGGGCCAGGATAAAGACGAAGACGAAGAAATGAGATCAAGAAAAAGACGAAGAAGAAAAAGAACCGCATGAAAATGCAAAAGGAGAAGAGGAAGAAGAAGAAGAAGAAGAAGAAGAAGAAGAAGAAGAAGAAGAAGAAGAAGAAGAAGAAGAAGAAGAAGAAGAAGAAGAAGAAGAAGAAGAAGAAGAAGAAGAAGAAGAAGAAGAAGAAGAAGAAGAAGAAGAAGAAGAAGAAGAAGAAGAAGAAGAAGAAGAAGAAGATCAAGAATAAGATGAAGAAGAAGTAGAAGAAGGAGATGAAGAGGAAGAAGAAGAAGAAGAAGTAGTAAAAGAAGAAAATGAAGAAGAAATTGAAGAAGAGGAGGAGGAGAAAGAGGAGAGGAGTAGCAAGAAAACCAAAACAAAATCGACTTGAGGTAAAACTCAAGGGGTGTGTGATATGATCAATATTATACTTACCAGATGGTCTTGGGGGAAGACTATCACATGAAGCTCCGGCAAAATACGACGTGTCACACTTTTCCCCCCACACCCCGTGTTCGCACTCGAATATCTTGTTGGTCTCGTAACCGTAAGAATAACAGCCACTGAAATCGAACCATGCCGGACTCGAAGGCGCAGGAAAATTGTAGTCCTGAAGATTCAGGTAAGATGCATCCTCGGTATTATCGTGACCAAGCTCTCTGCATACCATCTTCACAAGAAACAAAATAGATTGAAATATATCAAATTATTAGGGGACTAATACAATTATAATAGAGAAACAAACAGGCAAGAGGGGTTCTGCGTTAATCATTATCAGAGAAGGGGGTTTCGAGAAGAAACTGCAAAATCTACCGGAAATTTTATTTCCCTCTTTTAAAAAAACTAATTGATTATTAATTAATCAATTAACAAATCGAACTAGAGACCTCCGTAGTTGCTTTACCAGTGCCCTAATCATTGAATCATTCATTTCATTCATTTTGTTTTCAGTTAGATTCCTCAGGCAAGGTGGCATCAGCTATCGTGATCCCTCTCACATACCTTACAAAAGTTGATTTCATATCGTTAGGTTTGTATCGGGTTTCTGACTAACAAGAGCATTGAAAAGGGTTTCATGGTTAGTTACGCCATACAAAACCTTTGTGACGCAATCTTTAGAGCATCGGTCTAACAATCCAGATGCGTAAAGCCCAGCGCAGACAGAGCCGACTCGACCCGATCCGACTGGTTTTCAGTCAGGCTGGAGTCAGTTTCGCTCAGTCGGAGCCGATCCAACATGTTGAATCGGCTTCGAATGACCTCCGACTGGCACTTGACTGGAAAAACCGGAGTCCTGAGGCAGCGCATACTGAGTTAATCAGGCTGAAAACAAGCCGGATCGGGTCGAGTCGGCTCTGTCTGCGCCGGGCATTAGGTGTTTTGCCCGAATGGTTATCCTTCCCGTTTTTTCACCCGACAAAAAAACACGAAAAAAACAGAGAAAGAAAACGATATTTTCCTCTTCCGTATGCGTGTTCAAAAATGACTATATTGTTGATGGTTTTGTCTGACAAAACACAATTTCGCTCAAATATAAGACGGTTTTGCCCGAAAATGAAGTTCTATTGCCCTAAAGTGACATAACTTTGCCCGAATGTAACATGAGTTTGCCCGAATATGCCACGACTTTGCCCCAAATCACATAATTTTGCCTATTTTAGATGCCGTTTTCAAAACTCCCGTTTGGAAAAACTTGCCCAGAGGTCTCTTATTCAATTCCCGGCGAAAGCCGTTTTTCTTGTTTTATATTTCGTTTTATTAATCTATTTCAGGTCAGTTTCAACAATGCTTGATCTAAATACTAAACTATTTTCTCAAGTAATTTCTTTCAAAATGTTTTTGGACAATGAGATCAGTTATGATTGTATCCATCTTGAGTGCGTTGAGACCCGTACAAGTTTACCTCATAATCGTTGAAGTAATAGTCACATATGGCTCCCCATCTCCCATCGTGGTAGATCTCAATTCGGCCGTATCTGTTATTGACCTCTCCTCTTTCATTAATTAATCTGACCGGGTGATTGGCGACCGAATCTGTTTGTCCGAAAACAAATCATGAAGGAAAATAATCAAATGACAAAGTAAAATAATGCTACAAAGTTATCGTGGGGAAAACACTATTTATAGGGATCTAGTAACATTGTCAACTTCGACAATTATTACATAGAACTCTGCCAGTTCTCTCATACTTTGCTGTATTACTAATAGAAACATGGAACAGATTTGTTTCATGATTTTCTCTTTCGTCATAAAAGAACTATTTGTTTGAAATGTTTGAATTTTAAACTCTCCCTGGCACCGTTTCAGTTGTGTACAGAGTTATGGCAATGAGTTTAATAGCAAATAGCACGTTGCATTTTCGCTTATTACTAGGCCATATAACACTATCCTGGCTTCGGGCCTGCAGATGTAACTGTCATACTGTAGGCTAACTGTGGTCTGAGATCATCATGACAATGGGAAAACAATGTGAGTGGTCTATACACATGATAATACAAAATAATCGATGCTTCATCTTACCATAAGGTACGCACACGACCTGAGCTTCATCTTCGTGAGTCCGCTCAGTTGTTTCGTTGACTACCACCCTTAACCTTGGACAATCTGTGATCTTGTAGAAATCCTCATCGCCGTAACAATACAGAGAATCGATAAGAATTCTTCCCGTTCCTTGCTTGAACGTGTCTTCTGCAATTGAGACGTACGGAATGGCATGCGCGTAGCCCAGCTGATGACATACGGTGTCACGATCAGCATTAGAGAAATAAGAATCGGTCAACGATCCCCACTCGCCATTGAAGAAGACATCGACGCGGCCTTGCTCCGTGAAATCGCTCCCAGCCAAACGGAGATCAAAATCTACAATTAAAACACAAGAGAATAACGAAAGTGTCAATCGTTGGGACAAGAGCAATATTCGACAAGACAATTTAATCTATACAAGTCCTTACATGAAATCATTGAACTCTGTAAGATAATCACATTACTTTGACATTTTAAGTATCTTTTGAAAAAGTCATCTTCAAAAATTATAGAATGAATGCTATAATATATTCGTTTTCTAACCGTTTGGAGTTCCGCATGAAACTTGCGCGATGTGTTGGGGGTTGCACTCTGATGCTGTCCGCAAAATAGATGGACAATCACCCAGCTGCACCTCAGATCCGTTGCAGACATAGTCTCTGTAGAAGATGGTCCCCGATAACGGGCCTAGGGAGACTGGTCTGGAACTCGTACCCCATTGGTACCCGAGCTGACGACAGACCACTCCGGCCTCCGTGTCGCCCCAGAACTGGTCGCAGATCAGACCGGAAGTGGAACCTTCCCGATACTCGACAACTCCTTCCAGGCTACTGCTTCCACTCAGCAATCGAATCACTGTCGTTGGATCTGTATACAGGAAATTATTGAAAACTATGAAGTATACAGATTGAAGTCTATATTGTTTGTGAGAAGTGCATATATAATTATGGAATTTATCTTTAATCAACGTCGTCCATCGACCAAGATACCACCAGCATGACCAGGGAGCTCCGAAGCTATTCAATACAGCACTTTTATTCATGTCAAAAATATGATATACTCAACAAACTTGATTGTGTAAACTCTGATGATGCAAATTTGACAGTGTTTTTAACCGACTATGCATACTGTCGTTTATTGTATATATTATTTCATGCGATTAAATTGTTATCTTTACCATTGCATACAACAAAGACGGTCGGTGCAGTAGTATAGGCATCGCAGTTCACGTTGTTGGCCCACCCTGAAGTTGAACACTCGGACAAGAGAGTCTCATTTCCCAGGCAGCTAACATTGTCGAGTAGCACCGGACCGTCTCCGCCCGTCTTTTCGCCAAAGGACCGTGCTCCGAGCGGAAAGCCAAGTTCTCTGCAAACGACGTGCGCTTCAGTCATGCCCCATCCACTAGGACAGATTCTGCCCCATACCCCACCGTAGTAGACCTCAACGCGACCTTCGTCTGAGAAGTTTCCGTCTACCAGACGTGTCACTGGAAAACAAAACCAGATGTAACAGCAAATTCACGTAGGTTTGAATGACTTGCAGGCATGGCTTGATATACACACTAAGAAAAAATTGTCACTTTTGTGCACCTTTTCTTGGCAGCACCTTCATAGGTGCACATCAGTTTGGTGCACCCAAGGAGGTATTACCTCATTGGTGCACCCAAACGATGGAACGATGCACCTTTAACCTGAAGGTGCAACCTTTCTATTGATATAAAAGGGCTGCAAAAAAGGGGGTGGCAAAAAAGGTGCAAAGAAACCCGGCCTTTTGTTCTTAGTGTGTACTTCAAGGATTTGGGCAATGGTGTGTGTTTGTATCAGTGATGTTTTATAATTAGTTCTTTTCTTACAAGGTTATGAATAACAAGCTTCCGATAATAATATCTAATCATGCTGAATCATGCAGATCATCCTGAAAATGATAATGCATCACTAAATGTTGTTAAGCAGAAAGAACAATTCTTTTTGAATGAAGGATGGATGACACAATACGCCTGACTTTATTGACACTTTGTTTAGCAACAAAGCAATAATATTGTTGTTTTGGGGTATTTACATTGAGAGCGTATAGTAACTCGATTCTCGTTCACGCTTACAAAGTGTTTGGCATTTCACTCCGGCGTCTTCTTTATGGCTGCAGTCATGGACACCCCACTCCTTGGTGACCGGGCAGTCTCTGAGATGCCGCTCATCTCCGCTACACCTCAGCCCGTCGAGCAAAATGGGACCCGATCCAGGACCGTAGATCGGATCCGAGTTGCGGTAGTCTTCGTTAGAAACCTCCTCTATAGCACCGGGGAAACGCAGTTGTCTGCAAGCAATGTGCGCATCTGTGATGTCCCAAGCATCCTGGCAAATGGTTCCCCAGATCCCGTTTTCACTGAGGATTTCTACACGCCCTTCTCCTGGTGCAGATCCACCAGCGAGCCGCAGGCTTCCTGGTGACAAGAAAAGGATGAAACATGGATGTTACTTCTGAATAACTGTCGTGATCTGCGTTAGGTGAAGGTCAGTACGATACAGGGGACCTCGATATTTGTTTATTATATGCAACCAATGTGTGCCTAGAGGTCTGTCTGTGATGTCTCACGCATCCTGACAAACGGTGCCCCAGATCCCGTTTTTACTGAGGATCTCTACACGGCCTTCTCCTGGCGCAGATCCACCAGCGAGCCGCAGGCTTCCTGGTTACAAGAAGAGAAGGAAACTTGAATGTTAATTTGTTAACTTGATCTAGTTAAGGTGAAGGTCGGTACGTTACAGGAGACCCCAATCTTTGTTTATTGTAAACGCCTCTAGCGCAGATGCGAAACAAATTTCTTTGCAACTATTTATGTGTGCATATGTGATGCCCTACGCATCCTGGCAAACGATGCCTCTGATCCATCCCCAGATGTCTTCCTCACTAAGGATCTCTAGATGACCTTCTCCTGTTGCAGATACTCCAGCGAATGGCAGGCTACCTTGCATCAGAAAGAGGAGGTAACACTGACGTTACTGCTGAACTATTGTTGTGATATAGTCGAGTGAAGATCGGTGTGGTACCTAAACAAACAAAAAAGGTCGAACTGGTGTACCATATTAATTCCTTATCGATCACACCTTATTGACAAAGGTGCATTAAAAATAGAACATAGTTGGTTCACCTTGCTGCAACTTACCCTGAGCTGTGCAAACAACACCAGCATCGTTCGTGTGTGTGCATCTGCCACTAGTTCCATCCACACGATCAAACCGGCATATTGAAAGGTTCGTTTCGTTTCCCATGCACTGTACTCTGTCCAAGAGGACATTTCCAGGTGGTGTCCCATCGGCGTCAGTGTACTGGTTAGCCACCATGACCAGGTCCGCACCGGAGTAGTTCAGTTGTCGGCAGACGACGTCGGCGTCTTCTATGCTCCAGAGGTTGTCGCAGATGGTCCACCATGTGTTGTTGAGGAAGACCTCGACCCGCCCTTCAGAGTCGTACGTTCCACCGACGAGGCGTACCGACCAAGGCTCTTCTGAATAGACAAAGAATGATCAGTAACCAATAAGTTAACAGTGATCAGTTGTAAGCTTTCCATCAATAGCAATACGATTAATATCAGGTATATCTTCTTTCTGCAACGTAACTAATTTATTGTAAGTTACGACGATAATTTGTTTGACTTGCCATCAATCGTAGCTCTTTCTGCAACGGAGCCCAGAAGTGATTCATTCAGGCAATTTCGTATTAGTCTATTTTATGGAAGGCCTACCAATTATACATGAAATAAGTATGTCCACATGAGCGAGCAACCTTTTATCTATGAGATTAAGCAAAAATATTTTAGCAATGTAAAGAAACGCATTTTTTTTTTTTATTGACAGGTGAAAACAGTTTACTAATTATACATGAAAACTGGGTGAGAGACAGCAAGATGATAAATTATTTACGTATAAATGAATGTAAATCGAATCGCCAGGAATCGAATCGGCTATCTATGGATTGCTAAACAGGTGTTCTAAACACCTATGTATATTTAGGCCCTATTAAAGGTGAAAATAGTTGAGTTTTGGTATGTAGGGCGCTACGCAAAATATTGTTTGTGAGGTAAATGAGTGTCAAGTTTGTTATAAGAGCATAGAATTTTAATGACAGAATAAACTTTATTTGATCAAAATCGGTTACGAAATGGCTAAAATATCCATAAACATAACCATGTGTAATAATTGTGGGGCCCCTAGGCTCCACAAATATTCGATAATTTTGAACCAGCCGTTAAAAAAACATTTAAAAATGATTCCTCTTTCCACAAATTTACAAAAGAGGTTTTTAAATAGTTGTCGATTATCTCTCTATCCAATCACTATTTCCACAAAACATCACATGCACAATATTCTATTTAAAATGGTTGAAACTGATGAGTTTTTAGAGAGCGCCCTCTTGAGTTTTAACGGCACTTTTTGAATGATAACAGGCTTTTTACTTAGTCATTTGTAATTTGTTATACATTTCGAGCATAGCGGAGTCATAACTAGTGGCATAATCTAGTGGTTGTCTCTTACCTTGTTGTATTCGTATTACCAATAGGCATGGGAAAATTTTTTTCTTCTTCAAATTTCCCTCTCGTTAAAAATGTATTAATGATTGAAGTGTATGGATTTTTAACTTGTCATAACTGTGTACAAAGTCAGTGCAATGGTAATACGGAACATCGCTTTGCATTTTTGCTCATTACTCGGTCATATAGCATCCGTTTAAAATAAAAGGTTTTACACATTACTCAGTGGACATATAGTTCACATTGTGTCAACTATTCATCACTTTCTGCACATGCCAACACAATTTACTAGATCCTTCAATGGTAATATGCTTCCATGAAACCCTTTTCAATGCCCGTGATGGTCAGAAGCTATATACAATGAAACTGCCACAAATCTAAAGGATAAGAAATCAATGCAACGTTTTTTTCTTCTTAATGTTCTATCAAACTAATTCAAAATTATGGCTTTTATTGGGGTAATTCAAACATATTACATTTAAGGTATCAGGATACTTTGCTGGAAAATCGTTTAACTATAATCCAAATTTAAGTATTCCCTCAGAGTAACGAACATTCGAATTCATGATTATGTTTTTCGTTTTAGCACTAACGAACCTACGGAATATTATATATCTGTACCAAGTATTTAAATTAACGACCCTTGTTTCATTTTTGTTTTAACGAACCCTATATAAAAATATGGGAAATATGAGTGTTTGGATTAAAATCCAAATCGTTCAAGTTCTCAATCCTTTTGTTTTTATCGTTGTATATAAAAACAAAAATGAAGATTGCGTTGCCAGGAAGGAGTATAAGGACGGTGCATTAGACATCGTCCTGTCGCCTAGGAAAGATCTAACACCCCTAAAGCCCGGCGCAGACAGAGCCGACTCGACCCGATCCGACTGGTTTTCGGCCTGATTAACTCAGTATGCGTTGCCTCAGCACTCCGGTTTTGTCAATCAACTGCCAGTCAGAGGTCATTCGATGCCGATTCAACATGTTGAATTGGCTCCGACTGAGCGAAACTGACTATAGCCTGACTGAAAACCAGTCGGATCGGGTCGACTCGGCTCTGTCTGCGCCGGGCTTTAAGCTTCCTTCCGTTCATGTTCCAATAGTTCAAGTTCTGTGTAATACTGTATAGTTCCGGCTCTCGTTCTTTAAAGGGATAGTACAGTTGTGGTGAAACATAATTTTAGTAATTCAAACTTGTAAATTATCATTAAAAACTGACCGGTAGAAAGTACGGTTTTAGTCAAACTGAATTTTAGTAACCAAAACCTGCACCATTACATTACAAACTGATAGTTATAACTCCACCATGCTCAAAAGGAATGCAAACATTACAAATGACTAAGTAAAAGGCCTGTTATCATTCAAAAAGAGCTGTTTAAACTAAAGAGGGCGCTTTAAAAAAATACATTTGTTTAAACCATTTTAAATAGAATATTGTGGCATGTGATGTTTTGTTGAAATAGTGATTAGATAGAGAGATAATCAACAACTATCTAAAAACCTCTTTTGAACAATTTTGAAAAGAGGAAGCATTTTAAAACGAATTTTAACGGCTGGTTCAAAATTATCGAATACTTGTGGGGACCCACATTTATTACAAATGGTTGTGATTATGAATATTTTAGCCTTTTCTGAACCGATTTTGATCAAATAAAGTTTATTTTGCCATTAAAATTGTATGCTCTTTCAAATTTGACACTCAGTTTTTCATTATCTCACAAAAAGATATTTTGTGTAGCGCCCTCTCTACCAAAACTCAACTATCCCTTTAAGTTACAGGGCTGTTTTCATTTTTAAAAGCAGCCGTTATAACAATAGGGCGCCCTCCAGACACCTCAAGTTTCAAATATGTTGTTTTTATCAACAAATGTGAATGTGATGATTGGTTAAAATAATTATTTAATAGAGAGATCATCAAAAACAATTTCAAAACCATTTCGGTCGATGTTCAAAAATGTGTAGCATTTTAAAATATATATTGTCTAATTATTGAATACAAGTTGGTCTACCACATTTATGCCAATTTGATATACTTATAGATATTTCAGCTGTTCCTTAAACAATTTTGATCAAATAAAGTTAATTCTGTCATTACAATTGTGTGCTCTTTCAAATTTACAATCAGTTTTCCATTATCTCACAAAAAATATTTCTTGAAGCGACCTCTATACCAAAACTGAACTATCCCTTTAATGCATTGGCAATTAAGTCCCCCCCTCCCCCCCGACAAAAAAAAAATAAATAAATAAATAGAAAATAAGCCAATGCCTGTTTATTAAAGCTTATTAGAAATAACCGACTCTAAATTTGGGTTTACTTTGATAAATGGCTTGAGACGGTCGTGTAACAATTAAGCGTCGAAACTGAGATAGGCTACTTATTTTCCCACCTACTTGCTTATATCGGCTTGCTTTCTCCCCTTCTCCATTTCCCCTCTCCCGTCCTCCTACCCCTTTCCCCTCCCAACCCTCTCCCCTCTACCATCATTCTCCCCTCCTCCTCCCCCTTTCCCCACCCAACCCTCTCCCCTCTATACAATCTCCCCTCCTCCTCCCCCTTTCCCCTCCCCTCCCTCTCCCCTCAACGGGCCATGCGTATACAAACAACCGTCACACCGAAACTGCATGGTTTCACGAAAATGTCAATTTCTCTTTAGGTCAAATGTAGCGATCCATGTAAAATAAATATACTTTTGTGGATACATGGAATCAAGAAAACACTCCTATTTTGATTGGCACGAAACTGAGTGAATTCTTTTGTTTGTCGTTGAAAATCACCCATGTTTTTTTTTTCTTCTAAAAGAACTATATGACTGTGGACTGTGGAGATCTATACCATATAAAAACGGAAGTTGGCACTAGACCTCTATATGGCATATACAACGAATTCATGCACTAGACCTGTACAATATTTACATATTCGACAATTTCTATTTATCCTACTCATGGGATTATAATGATTAAAAGACAGACTTACATAGATAAATGTTAGTGATAGATATATATGTGACACATAATTTTAAAAATATGTTACTGACATAACAAACCGCTATGCACAGGCATGCATTATGAGTACATTTACATTATTTTGTCTACTCATGGATACTATACTTCTAGTTCGTCAAAGCTGCTCGAGCTATCACGCTAGCCGGCTATCACTAGAAAGCAGCATGATGGAAACATTGAAAAGAACAGGTATAATGAAACACATTTATTCCTTCCCTTTACGTTACCCGAATTTATATTAAAAATATGCATGTATACTACTGGGCCAATATTCATAAATAAACCGCAAAAACCTAGTTTTTCAAATTCAAATTCAAATTCATTTTATTTCCACAACTTGTTCCATTCGAAATTTCTAACCCTGATTTCGTTGCTAACTAAAGCTAAGTATATATACGCAACATAAACATTGTCCTTGCTATTTACCAAGGTTATCTGGGTAAGAATGGTGTTAAGTTAACCCCAGGTTAGAGGTCAACTTACAGAATCAGCTTGGTACGTGTGTTTACTTAGCCCCAATGGCGTATGGCGTAGAGTGGTCGGACTGATTATTATGGGGGGGGGGGGGGGGCGGGGGGGGGGGGGGGGGGGGAGGGAGTTCGGGCCACATTTTTGGTATAAAGCATTTTTTTAAATATGTTAACAAGATGGTACGTGCCCACCTTGCCCCCCCCCCCCCCCCCCCCGGTTCCCACCCTAATTGCTTACTCTAAATTATACCGTATAATGGAGTAGTTTTATGAATCCACTAACCTGTTTTAACGACCTGGCCAAATACATGCATTCCATACAACATGTATAGACCAGTATACAGCCACAGAACTGTTGCGTGTAATCAAGGGTGATAGGCTTCCGCATCATGTCGAAAATAATAATACACAATGCCGTGTATACAGTCTATAATACTCTATACCAGCACTTGTTCGGCAAGGGTGTGTCGAATAGGAGAGAGATGGAGGGATGTAGACTCTGTTCCTTTAATGTTCTAGTACATGAACCATGGTGCCCGTCGTGTAATATCGTAATTCATAATCTGACCTCGATTCGAAATGTAGAAGGTACATGTAGTTAATTGATGATAATAACTTGCTCTTGAATGAGTGTAAACAAATCCACATGCTATCTTTGTCCGTAACAAGAGCAGAATGACATGAATGATGAGGTCACATTATCGGGAGATGAGCATCGTAAGGATGAGGCGCAATGTCAATCCATCCACATCATAACATATAGATGACCCTCTACATGTCATAGATGCACGCACGCATTCCTTCACTGTCTTCGTGACAATGTCCACCAGTTCGGCTGACCATCTATAGACTATGCAAGCACATTATCTCCACAATATGTCCACCCGCTCAAATATGACCATCTAAAGATGCACGCACTCCAGGAAATTAAATAGGAGCTATACTCAGCTCCACACGATTATTTATGCATGCGATCGTGTTGAATAATATAATTAAAGTGGATCGGGTTGATTCGGGTATATGAACTGGTTGCCAATAATGGATTCAGTGCTACATATGCATTCAACGCATACAACGGACTTGTGCAATCTCCATCGTGAATGATGGAACATCAACAATAATACTGTATATTCCCTCTAGCTATCTCTAGCACTGTGCATATATAATATGCATGCACGTAAAAAGGTGTCTGCTAACAAAATACCGCAATGCAAAGACTCTGCTTCTTCACCGCGGCATGACAATAATTTCATATCAATGTGAAAATACAATAGAAACACAATGAATAGGTAACAAAAAAATTGTCAATTCCAGCTCTTGACTACGGGTCAGTGCTCACATTGAATGCATAGTGAATAACATATCTCGAATAATTGTCCTTGGCATGAGGTAGTGTTGCAGATCCCTGCAAACCACAGGCGAAATTGTGACCGTGAACTAGTGCATGTATGTAATATACATGTTTTTTTGTATACATTTACATGACTATAATGCCATACAACGACGGGTGAACGGTTTTCACGTGTTATGCCCTAGTCCCAACTGCACACGTTTCTCATTCCGTTTCCTATTCCGTTTGACATCGGAAAGTACTAGCAGGAAACAAAATGATGCGGACCTAGTTCTAAATGGACTAGTAGGATACTTTTAATTCGACTCCGTTTGTGAAACAAAACGGGTTGGACATTTTTTTGCCTAGAAACTGACTATTCCGCCACATTTCGGTTGGATAGGGAAACCAAAGGAGAAAAGGTGCAGTGGGCCTAGGCCATACAATCCCATTGTGGAGATTAAAGGCCAGGGTTCGTTCACGCTAGAGCATAGGAGTACCCGGGGGGTGGTTGGGGGTTCAACCCCCCCCCCCCCCCCCCCCCCCCCATTGACCCCAACATTACTGTTTTGGGGGATTTGAAACCCCCCCCCCCCCTTTTACAACTTGTAGCTGGTCTCGAGACCCACCATTACCGATGGTCTCGGCTCGAAAATTGCGAAGAATCCTGTTCTCGGCCTCGAAAATGTTGACAATTTTTCGGTCTCGGCTTCGAAAATGTTCTACGGACACCCCCCCCCCCCCCCCCCCCCCTCCCCCGGCTTACAGGATTATCAGACAATCTCAGCCAATAGTCTTGGTCTCGGCCTCGAAAATTGTTAAGGTACTTGGCACCCCCCCCCCCCCCCCCCTCTTGAAAAAAACCTGGTACGCCTCTGCGCTAGGGTAACGTAGCCTTTGGGCAAGACCTCGCGTAAGACACGAATAAATTACTGGCGAACACGACTAATAAATACACTCAAACCTGAGTGTGTCAGTGTTATAGTGACTACTTAAAGGAAAACAAGGAAAGTGGCCACTGTTGACAGGTGACATCCATAGACAGGTTCCAAGACATTGTTTATCTCTGCCACTGGGGATCACTTTCGGTGGCCATTATAGGCAGGTTGGCTGCTATAGACAGGTTGTCACTAAGACATGTTTGAAAGGTTGACTAAATATCACGAGCAACGGAAACACTCGACGACTTTGTTAGAAAAAACGACTCTACATGGAGTTTTCTGTTATAAATCTGACTTCGTACTAATGGAGTAGTCTTTAGTCAAGGCTCTATATGGCTTTGAGATTCTCTATGCGATCGCGAGCTAGCTAGCTGTGACAGAGCTATATTACGGCACGGGTAGCTCGCTTCCGCTCACGTTAATTGTTCATATAGCGCGAGAGTCTTGACGAAAGACTACTAATGGAGCGGCTCGAAGATGAATTTCTTCCCGACTTCAACCAAAAAGGAGCTGATTTTGCCCACAAAGTAGCTTATTTAGATCGAATCGTTATTAGCTGATCCATTCATCCACCCCACCCCACCCCCCCCCCCCCCCCCACCCCCGAGAGATATGACTTTCCCCAAATGTGTAAGGTACATGTAATACTCCCAAACCGTAGGGGCGCTGCAGCCCCTAGTGCCCCAGTATTGCGTTGTGTGCAAATTTCTTTATTTCTGTCCATTTACCTCTCAGTTGCCCCCCCCCCCCCCCCGCCTCCCAAGGTGTCTCATCCCCCTAGGCGTACTGAAGTTTTCCCCCAGGGTGATTGGGGCCAGTTGCCAGAATACAAATAATGTCTGAATTTACCATTTCATTGTCATGATTGGTCTATACAAAACACTCGGTGGTCTGTTGGAGTATGCTCTTTATACCATTTATTATACAGGAACAGACGGAAACGGAAAGCCCTTGAAAATAGCTGCTAGACAGTGTCGTAGCTACGCCGGGGGCAGGGGTCCACATGTCCGCCACTAATAATTTTGACAACAAAATTAAACAAACAAAAGGGTTCTATCAAAATAGAGAAAATAGAATGTGCCCCAATCATTAATGTATCCTCGCCCCACCCCCCCCCAATCAGTCTTTATATCATACTCTTATTTACACTATGATTCCGACCACGCTACGCCACTGGAATACACATGTGCAGGAATGACCTGTCAAATATATGGGTACCAGGCTATAATATAATTGCTGTGCATGGTAAAAATTGAGTAATATTATTTTCCAACCGTTGAACAAAAATATACGCATCAATCATTCAGTATGATGCCTATAATCCACTGTAATTAACATAAATGTACAAGCATATTACACCTGAACTATAATTCACTAGAGAAAATTTATAGTGAAAGTCTTTGATAAAAAAATGTTTCCTAAAACTATTGTTTAGCTGTCTTCTGAGTGTCAAATTACATTATTGTGACCCAGTTATGTACTTTTATTTTTATCTTTAAATTTGATTTGTGCACAAATAGCTCAATTCCCCAATTAATCCACAGTCATTAATAAACTTTTTTTTTAAAGTTCAGCCTGGCCTTGATATATATAGTCTAGATTGTTTTCCACATGCACTTGCATTATAGTTGTGCTTATTTAGCAACACATCGGTAGATCAGATTATATTAGCATATAATGCCTAACTTAGAGTCGATGATGGCATGCAAAGGATTAAACAGTAACATGAAAATGTAGGCTATCATTCTCAAATTGTGAATGTCACGATATCACGATGTCACGAAATTTTGCCCCTGGCAATGTTCATAGAATTACATATTCTACCGATGAAAGAGGGCCAAAATAGATCATACTCAACTTGAGTTGCTATTTTATAATATAATGTATATGTTATATATTAGATTGCGAGACTGAGCTACTGTGCATTTGGCGTAGCGAGGGGGGGGGGGGGGGGGGGCTCCTGTGCCTGAACCCCCACCCCTCAGGCCCTTATTTTCTTGTCGGCTTTCTTGTTAGCCATTAATTTTGATTTTGAGCTATATGAACAGCTACATTCCCAAAGCTTCCGGCGGCTCCTCCCCCCAGTCCCCACCTGAAGCTTATTACGTACTCGCAGATTGGATCCCTCCCCTTTTGGTGTTTCCTAGCTACGCCCCTTCTACACCCCCCCCCCCCCTCTCAATTTTTCTAACACCAATATGCAAACAAAAATATAGATCAGTATCATATTTGGGCCCCCAAAAATCCTCCATATTATTTGTACAACAATTTATTTGGCACATTCACCATTTAGGGGGCAAACTCAACAAACTCAGCTCATGTTATTGAGAGAAGAATGTTACTGGGGCAAACGATCTACCAAGCCCAGTGGCGTAGCTCACGTGCCCCCCCCCCCCCCCAATCGTATGGCAAACAAAAAATGTCGAACCACCCGAAATTAAGCCAAATGTGTCTATATCATTCATTATTATCATGTTTTATTAAATGTGTGATTATAATGATGTTATAAATGATAATAAAGAACAAAATAACAATCGTTCCCTAGTAGCAATACCGCACCTGTACCAGCTCGAAGGATCCTTCCAAGCGGGAGGCCGCGGTCATCCCTTCAGCTATTGCGTGCCTAATTGTTCCCACGCGCGAGGATCGACGCTCCGTCAAGACCGCATTTCAGTAGAGCGCGTAGGCCTAACAAACTGAATAACGCATGGTAAATCGTCCACCAGGAGCCTCTGCAGGATCTTGCTGCCTCCCGCTTTTATAGATAACTTTGACCGTTTGACGCCTTCATGCATGCTATATGGGCGCATATAGCCTGCACTACGTAGTCCAACATTTCTAGGCAAAGACAAACTTCCTTGACTAAATTCTTCAAGCCAAATGCACCCGTTCCATTAATTCATGATGCATATAGGCCTACTGATGATCATCATGATTATAAGAGCAGCCAGTCATCATCTCCAGAGTCGACATCTGCATCAGTTGAGCATATAGGCCTACTGAACCTAACCCACGGGACCCGTGTTAGTGTGGGCCTAGGCACGCGGTACTTGACAAAATGAGCGACAACAGGCGGGGACGGGGGAGGGGTGACATGCCCCCTCCCCCCCAATACATTTGAAAGTGGAGGTGATTGTCCCCCACACTTTTTCATATGCCCCCTACTAGGATCCCGTTGGAATCCAATTTTCTTTGCTCTTTTTCAATCACATTATATATTTCATGGTCAGTTTCTTTATATGTTTGAATTACTTTTTCATATGCATACATTATGCATGTTTGAATCGCCATAGCTTTAACTACGAATATTTATGTCTCAGGTATGCACCAAATCGCACAAATTAAAGCCAAAAATATGCAAAAGCTCCCTACAGTGGGAGGGGGACACCCTGCTTGGACGCTTCGCACCCTCGCAATGCCCCCCCCCCCCCCAGCCACAATTAAGAAAAGCTTTTGCCCCCCCCCCCCCTAGACCGCCGGGCGAGGGTGAAAATTCGTTACTTTTGTGACACCCCTCGTACAGTTACATTTTAAGTAGTGGAGATTGTTTATAAATATATTTAAGTATGGAATCAATATCTCGTCAATCGCGAAACGTGCACATAAGTTCATAAAATGAAAAAAAAAAAATCGAAAAATATCGATTTACTTGGATACATTTTGTCCAATCACTGTGCGTCTCTCAAGTACGGATTACAGTGCATCAGAGTCTTAAGCCAATCACAAGCTTTGTTTTTGAACCGCGCGCCTTATATACACGGCGTAAACAATAATGTATCCAATCCCAGTGCATATTTCATTGGAACATAACGCGACCCCGTTAGCAAGAGCCAATCAGATTGCTTGTTTTATCGTTGAGCTAAATTATATGATGTACGTAACATCAACATGCTCTTCCCGCCGGGCTTATGGGGCACTGGTCGGCTACGAAAAGAGGCACCAGGTATGCCCAACACAAACGTCATCAGCATGAATACGGGAGGAAAGCCTTGTTTCTACATTTATTTTCTACATTTGGGGTAATCTTAAGAAAGGACTACCTCCCAGATTCATGCTGATGGCGATTGCATTATGCCTCCCTGCCACCTTACGTAGCCGACCAGTGCCCTGGAGCTCAGGCGACAATAGCCGGATAATCTTCGTTAGCCGAAGTGCTAGTGGCGGATCGGTCTCTTTTCCTAGAATTATTTATCAACTTCAAATGTGTTTTTGGTAATTTGTCAAAGTGGTACTCATTCCTCATTTCTTTAGAATTAATTCGTCTAAACGAATCAATTTATTGTGAGTTGAGATTGTATACAACAAAATCCAGATAAAGTTCGTCGTCATCACATCTCATCAAAATTAATACTTTAGCACAACGATAAACCAGCGAGTCTGATTGGCTCTAGCTTATGGGACAGCGTTAGGTGCTAATGAGAGATGCACTGGGATTGGATTATTCTTATAAGAGAGTGTCTGTAAAAATTGTTTCAAGTTTTTATCACTGTTTGAAAAAATGTGCATCTTTTGAGCTTGACGAGATGTGGAGTTATTTTCAGTATTATTTTTCTCTACCTTCTGGTAGAATTTCATGTCGATGTCGAGGGTGGTGTTACAAAAAGTGAAAACTAAAGCAGTTTCGGCCACTCACCCGGCGGTCTACCCCCTTCTTGAAAATTATCCTTCTACATCAAGCGCATCATTTACAGATCCGCCTAACCAGACAGATCTGAATTCAAATGTACGCCAGAAACAACAGTTTCACCAGAAGATACACATGGGATTAGATCCCGGGGGCGAAAATGTTTTTCCAAAACAGGTTTGCAAATCCTTGTGAATTAGCGACTTAATCAGAGACTACGCAAATTCGAACATTGAGTCGAGTGCCATAAAAATAGCCCCCGGGAAAATAGCAAATACAAAAAACATTGAATTGAACCAAGGTAGGATTCGAACCAGGGATCTCTAGCATATCAGTCTAGCTCTCTACTGAGCTATCTCAAGTTCGCTTGGTTGGTATTGGTTTTTTAGGGGTATATATACCCTAACATTAACCCTTACCCTAACCCTCATGTTAGTGGCTATAGGTCAGATTTAGTGGCTATAAGTCTATTTATAACTCGAATTGAATACGCGCGCTTTGGTCTCCATTCAAATCGCCCGATTCTAATTAAACTGGCATATCTATGCGTTAGTGCCATAGCAAACCTGTTTGGGGGAGAAAAAAAAATCGCTCCCGGGGAATGGGGGAATATACCCCCCCCCCCCCCCCCACACTTTTTGGTGCGTTGATAGCCTGTACAAGTACCAACATCCCCCACTTCTTTCGAAGTTAAATCTTAAACAAATCCTATAAAATGCATAATAACAATTATAATGATAATGACAATAATTACCATACTTCTGTCAATTTGTCTGGATTTCATTGTCCTTTAAAGAAATCATGACTTAAATCATCTCCCACATGATTAGACTTTATAAAGTGATATTAATAAATTAAAAAAATCAAAAAATCAAAAATATCTCCACGTGGGAGGGGGTAAAGGGTAAACCCCCTCCCACACCCTCCCCCAAAAATGTATAGACATGCACAGAAGATGTGAGCATATTTGAGTGTGTGTGTGTGTGTGTGTGTGTGTGTGTGTGTGTGTGTGTGTGTGTGTGTGTGTGTGTGTGTGTGTGTGTGTGCGTGCGTGCGTGTGTGTGTGTGTGTGTGTGTGTGAGTGTGTGTGTGTGTGTGTAGGTTTGATTATCGACCTCCAAATTCTAGTTTAAAAGATTTTTTTAATTTATGTAACTGACTTAATTAAGAACCCCCTTTTTGAGAATAAAGATTGCTTTTTAATGGGAGATTATAATATAAATTTATTGAAACATTCTGATAATAATGTGTCACATGAATTTCTGGAAATATTCTTGTCGGCCTCTTTTCTCCCTCTTGTTTCTAAACCCACTCGTGTTGCAGATTCTTCTGCCACCCTTATTGATAATATTTTTAGTAATGTTATACCTCACCCGAATTCCGAAATATATTGTTCTTTCTGATATTACTGACCATTATCCCATTTTAACCCAATATAATGTAGCTCCAGTGGTACAAATTGGTGGCCCTCCCCGTTTAATTCGTAAAGTAACGCATGATAATGTAGCACGTCTTGGCGCTAGTCTGGATAATACTGATTGGTCTGCTGTGTACGATAATGATGATGTAAATTCATCTTACGATATATTTTTTAATATTTTTAATTGTCAATTAGATATTGATATCCCACAACAAAGAGATAAATCTTGTAATTATAAAACGTCTCCAAGACTCCCATGGATCTCTAAATCTTTATTACGATCGATAAATAGAAAAAATAACTTGTATTATAAATATAAACTAAAAGGTACTGATAAACTTAAATTAAAATATACTTCTAATACAAATATACTTATTAAACTCATACGTTTGGAAAAAAGAAGGTATTTTGTTAATCGATTAGAATTATCTAAAAATGACATGCAAAAAACTTGGAAGATTATTAAACAAGCAATGAATTTAAATTTAAAAAAATCAAATATAACTAGAATTCGACAGCATAATGTGATTGTTGATGATCCTGGTAATATAAGTAATATTTTTAATATATACTTTTCTTCAATTGGAGAAAATCTTGCTCAAAATATTCCTGCTTCAGATAAACATTTTGTTGATTTTTTAAGCACTCCCAATCCTGATTCGATTTGTTTTGTACCTATTCATAAAAATGAGATTTTGGATATAGTCTCTAATTTAAAAGTTCAGGCTACGATGGTGTAAATAACTTTTTATTAAAAGGTATTATTGTTTCTATAGTTGATCCTCTCGTTCATATTTTTAATTTATCTTTATTAAATGGTCAAGTCCCGGATATAATGAAAATTGCTAAGGTCGTCCCCCTCTTTAAGAAAGGAGACAAACTAGATGTTAGTAATTATCGTCCAATTTCTTTGTTGTCCACACTTTCTAAAGTTTTAGAAAAAATTATATATACTCGTACTATTTCTTTTTTTAAGAATAATGATATTTTTTCTAACTTTCAATTTGGATTCAGGGAAAAACATAGCACAATTCATGCTTTATTGTCTTTTGTAGATAAGGTGGCACATGCTATTGATAAATCATTACACACAGTAGGAATTTTCCTTGACTTCTCCAAGGCCTTCGACACGATTAACCACAATATTTTACTCTATAAACTTTCTCATTATGGTATACGTGGGAAGGCCTTGGAGTGGTTCCGGAGCTATCTTTCTAATAGAAAGCAGTATGTTTCTTTAAATTATGTTATTCCGAATTTCGTTATGTCACTTGCGGCGTTCCCCAAGGAAGCTTATTGGGTCCACTTTTATTTATTATTTATATAAATGATTTTTGTAAATCATCCGATATATTGTCATTCATACTATTTGCTGATGACACTAATTTATTTTTTTCTCACAGAAATCCACATATTCTAGTAGAAACGATTAATATTGAGTTATTTAAGATTTCCCAGTGGATAAGAGCTAATAAATTATCTTTAAATTTTCAGAAAACTAAATTTATGCTTTTTAGTAAATCAATAGATTCTTTGCCCTCAAATATTGTTTTTGATAATAATGTATTGGAAAATGTGCCTTCTGTTACATTTTTGGGAGTAATTGTTGATAATAAACTTTCATGGAAATGTCACATTGATAGCATTTGTAAAACTATTTCGCGTAATATTGAAGTTATAAAACGGTTAAAAACTTGTCTCCCAATGAATTCTTTGTTTATGTTATACTCATCTTTAATATTGCCGTACTTAAACTATGGCCTTCTTGCTTGGGGGAACACGCATCAATCGTTTTTATTATTGTTACAAAAAAGGATTATTCGTATTATTTGTGATTCCACTGCACGCTCCCATACAGACCCTTTATTTTCTAATAATAAATTATTAAAAATTAATGACTTGTACTTATACCAATTAGGTCAATTTATGTATAAATATGATAATAATTCATTACCTTCAGCTTTCGATTTTATGTTTTTTTAAAATCAATCGGTTCATAATTACCCAACTAGACAGTCAAATGAATTTCATTTACCCCTTTTAAGAACTTTATTAGCTCAGAATACGTTTATTTATGATGGTCCTACATTTTGGAACACTCTTGATATAGGTATGAAAAATGTACCTTCACTTAATTCTTTCAAAAGAAAACTTAAATTATATTTATTACAACGTTATGGTACTAGTTAACTTAATTGTTTGGTAATGAAAAAGGGTCATCGCAAAAAACATTTTATTATTATTATTGTTGCTTATTCTGGAAATTGCGCCGCTATTTTAATGAAATAATATTTCTTATTCTCTTAATTTGTATGAAATGTTTGTTTTTATTTTATTTTATACATTTTCTTTTAGTCTTGCAGGTCCATACCTTCTCATTCCATACCTTCTCAATCCATTCATATTTTCTATATTTTCATTATCTTTTGTACAGCATCTTCTTGTTCATGTATGCTTCCACACTGCGTCTTATTTGTTCATACATTCATGTTCTCTTCAGTAGTCTCCGTAGGCACAACACTATTTTGAATTCTTATCAAACAGTTTTGTAATAATTACATTTTTTTGTAATACTACACTGTATAATATTTGCTATCTTGTTTGTTTGTTTGTTTGTTTGTTTTTCTATTATTCACAATTTTTCCGTATTTGATTTTCCGTATTTTTTTCCGTATTTGATACTTTCATTACTTTGTAAAACATTAGTTTTTGAGGGATTCCACATTCTACAAGCCATGCTTTTTAGTGGATCCCTCCATTTTCACTTGAAATTTAAACATACAGCAACATTCGCAGAGAATGAGGTCGCCAGAATCATCAAGAATTCGCCATCTACATACAGCCCTCACGATCCAATTCCAACGTGGCTGCTTAAGAAGCATTTTGAAGTCATTGTACCACACGTTACATTAATAGTTAATCGATCCCTTGAATCCGGTTTATTTCCTGTATCCTTTAAGAAAGCGATCATAAAACCACTTTTGAAAAAACCAAGCCTTGATCCAGATTCTTTCCAGAACTACCGACCGGTTTCAAACTTGAACGAGTCGTCGCTAGTCGCCTCCAAGCCTATCTGGATCAAAACAGCTTAACAGAACCTCTTCAGTCTGCTTATAGAAAGCACCATAGCACTGAATCCGCCCTCATTAAAGTTCATAACGATATCCTTCTCTCCATGGATTCAAAGCACGCTGTATTCCTTGTATTGCTCGATCTGTCAGCTGCGTTTGACACCATTGACATTGATCTTCTTATACATCGATTTGACATGCTTGGAGTGGAGGGATCAGCATTATCTTGGATAAATTCATATTTGTGTCATAGGAAACAATCAGTCCGAGTCAATGACTCATTCTCCTCTGAACAGGAGCTCCTATACGGAGTACCCCAAGGTTCAGTCTTAGGACCATTGTTTTTTACTATCTATAATACTCCCCTTGCAGAAATAGCCCGCCGTCACAATGTAAATGTCCATTTATATGCTGATGATATACAGCTGTACACATCCTTTAAACTTTCTGAACCCAATAGTGAAGTTATGGCGAAGAGAAAACTTGAATCCTGCATAGCAGATATGAGACGATGGATGATTGTAAATAGACTCAAGTTAAATGATGATAAAAGTGAATTTATAGTTGTTGCATCTCAAAGGCATCGTAGTAAGATTCAATGTAATTCAATACAAATTGGTGACGTAGAAGTCCAAGCAGTGTCAAATGTTAGAAATCTAGGTGTACAATTTGATTCCACTATGTCAATGTCTTCGCACATCAACGCAACGTGCCGTTCAGTGTACTATGTTATATCACGTTTAGATGATGGTAATTCATTGTTATATAATGCACCAGTTACACAACTTGCTAAGTTACAAAAGGCTCAGAATGCTGCAGCACGAGTTCTTACTGGTATTTCTAAGTTTTCTCACATTACTCCTATTTTGAAGGACCTGCATTGGTTACCTGTAAAAGAGAGAATTATGTATAAAATACTCCTTATGACATGGAAAGCTCTCAATGGTCGTTCTCCTCAATATATTTCAGATTTGGTTAGTGTATATGTACCAAATAGAAATCTTCGCTCCCTGAATTGTAATATGTTATCAGTACCAAAACTTCAATCGTTGGCAGGTGAAAAGTCATTTTTGTATTCGGCACCAATATTATGGAATTCTTTGCCAGTTAATGTTAGAAATGCCACCTCAATTGAGTCATTTAAAATAGGTGTAAAGACATTTTTGTTTAAATTAGCATTTGATTAGGGACTAACTTTCTGTTTCTCTCTCTCTCCTTTACTTTCCTTTTTATTTTCTATTGCGCCTGAGAATAGTGTTCACTGGAGTCATGGCGCATTATAAATGCTCTATATTATTATTATTATTATTATTATTACTTTCTGTTTCCGCTTTTATAATATGATTATTTCTAAATGTCAAAATTGAATTGTACCTTATTTAAAAATCTAAAAATTTCGTAGTATGATCTTAATTCATTATATTTTAATCAATTATTATATCAACATACATTTTGATTGCCAATGTTTATAATTTATTGTTTATACTTTCACAAATGTTGTTGTGAATTATTCATTGTAAATATATGTACCTTCTTGTTGAAAATGAAATAAAATTGAACATTGAACATTGAACATGTTTGTATACTATAGCGGTCTAATCATGTGGGAGATGATTTAAGTCATGATTTCTAATACATGTATTATCAAATTTCCTTCCACGGTATGCACCAGATTGCATTATTTCGAGTGAAAAATTGCAAAAGCTCCCTATATACCGTGAGAGGAGGGACCCACACCCTCCCCCCTCGGGCGCTTCGCGCCCTCGGGCTTGGTCGCTCCGCTCCCTCGCAGTTGTGCCCCCCCCCCCATCCGTTGACCCTCGCTACGCCACTGAAACCAAGAGTAAACAAAAGAAATCGAGCATACACGGACTACAACATAAATAAATACCGTTAATAAACAATTCTTACTCTAGTACGCTCAATGCTAGTGTTTTGATAATATACAAACTAACAAGATGCATGTTTGATTATGGTAGTGGCTATACGTTTTGATAATATATCACAACGTATAATAGTTTATTTTACAAAATAATAATCAAAGTACAATAAGATACACATACATTATATAACATAACATAAATATATTTCAGTATATGAACATCTTGAACAAATAAAATAATATAGTCAGCCCTTATGGTTAGACAGTTGTACACTGGTACACCTGGCACACTACACTGTATGACAATAATAACATAATAATAATAATAATGATAATAATAATAATAATAATAATAATAATAATAATTATAATAATAATTATAATTATAATTATAATTATAATTATAATAATAATAATAATAATAATAATAATAATAATAATAATAATAATAATAATAATAATGATAGACCAGCATTTATATTGCGCCGTCAATCTACAAATTCTATTCCAAGACACATTATTATCCTCTCGCCGTCGGAGGGCATATAGTAGAGGCTTTTCGCAAATCCTACGGAGAGATTCTAGTACGCTAATCTCAGCGGGGGGTCGCACCCAGTGCGAACATTTCCGCGTACCGTCAAAATCTACAACGGTAGTCGGCTGAATTCTTCACTGCGAAACTGCAAATAGTTCGCGACGTAGCCAGAGTACGGATACGGTCACAGCTGACTGATTCCTCCGTACTCAGCCCTTCCGTAGGATTTGCAAGAAGAGTCTGGCAATGACAATGACAATGAATTTTATTTCTTATACGGCCCCTCATGGGGGCATGGAAGAAATACAAACATCAAATAAATGGCAATACTTGGCAAAACATGAGAATATTTACAATGAAATCACATCTGTGAGAATGATAATAAGAACTAAAATCTAATAGTCTTGAAATAATGTGATTTTTAAAACTGCATACCGTATGGGACATTCTATTTCCTATTAATAACAACACAATACTACCTACATTTTGAACCTCAAGTATAATATCTTGAGTATGGACTATTAGTTTAGGATACACTAATGGGTAAAATCCAATATAATTAAGTTTATATAATATTATGTCTGCACCACTCAAATTCATGTGTCCTATACAGGGTGGCCCACAAATAACGGAACGGGGTACTTGCCATACTAAAGACTCATGATGCCCGCCATATTGCATCGAGTAACCAACGATCAACGCGTGTGCCATTGTGAGTGTGCGTTCAGCTGTGTATAGAGAAGAAGGGGTACTAACAATGGCGCACGCATTGAACGTTACTAGTTGCTATGACGGGCATCATGTGTCTTCATTATAGCAAGCACCCCCGTTCCGTTATTTCTGGGCCACCCTGTATAGACTTGTTTTAAAATATTGAACTCACGCATCATTGACATAAAGTGCCGCTCATAATTATTTTCTAGTGACGCGAAATTCGCGCAATATTCCTGTGCGCGTGTATATTCGGGTTTTGTAGCAGTAATTGTGCTCGAGTTTGAGTTTGCACGATTTTACGCGAAGAAACAAGTACAAATAATTATTGAACGCTACTCTATAGTATATTCCATACATCTGACAATCCGACATATACGGAAGCGTTTAATTGTTATTCTACTTGACGACATCATATGACGAGATATTTCATCTTGTCAAGTCGACTTAATATCCATATCATGTCGACATGTAAAGATATTTAACTTACCATGCCAACTTATCAACTTTTATTAGTCGACATGGCAAAATAAATTATCTTGTGAAGTTGACTTCACAAAAAGTTCATGTCGTCATGGTAACATAAATTATCTTGCCAAGCTTATCGACTTCCCAAAAAGTATATGTCGTCATGGCGAAATAGATTATCATGCCAAGTCGACTTCTAACAAAATACATGAAATAAATTATCATGCCAAGTGAAGTCGACTTCTAAAAAAATACATGTTGTCATGGCGACATGTATTAACTTGCCAAGTCGACTTCACACAAAAGTTCATGTCGTCATGGCGACATAAACGAAGACCAAATACATGATTGCACTTGACTGTTATGCTTAAAACTGACTCCACGTGATCATTTATGTCGCCAAGACGACATCTACTGTTATTTAGTCGACTTGGTAACATATTCTATCTCGCCATGAAAACATGTATGATGTACTTCTTACGAAGTCAACTTGGCAAGTTTTTTTTTTTTATTTTGCCATGACAACATTATACTTTTGGGGAAGTCGACATGGTAAGATAATTTATGTCGCCATTACGACATGAACTTTATATGAAGTCAATTTGGCAAGATAACTTACGTGGCCATGACGACATGAACTTTTTGTGAAGTCGACTTGGCAAGATAATTTATGTCGCCATGACGACATATACTTTTTGGGAAGTCGACTTGGCAACATAATTTATTTCGCCATGTCGACTAATACAAGTTGATAAGTCGACATGGTAAGTTAAATATCTTTACATGTCGACATGATATGGATAATAAGTCGACTTGACAAGATGAAATATCTCGTCATGTCGTCAAGAAGAATGGCACTTTAACGCTTCCGTAGACATATCCTCCTGTGTACAATAAAAACACTTTGCTGTCAGTGTGATTTCATATTTTTTGTTTGCTATGGCATATTAATGATTGTTTGCACTCGATTATCAGCAGCGTCATGGAGATACAGTACACGTACACTATCTAAAATTGATTGGTCATCCAGACAAGTATATATGGGACATCTATACGCTATAATTACGTATACATAAGCATACGCCGAGTCTTCATAATGGTTTGTTGTTTCTGGCCAGAGTCAAGACAAACATCAAAATCAGAATACGACGTCATCGGGAAACGGCGAGTCGCAGCAACTCTATATCAATATTGCATCGAAATAGCGATGGCCCATATGTACGTAAGTTCATACACTACATAGGACCTGACGACACGGGTACAAGGGCACCAGACGTCCGTCCCGTGTGCTCGTTTTTACACGCACGCCTAGCCACTTTCCTCAAAATACTCGTGAAAGCGCGCAGGTAAGCCCAGACTAGCTCACGTGTGTTGATTTATACCGCGCTAGCCTAACCATTTTCTCAATAAATCGTGGTTTCACCCCGGTTTCACACACCATGATGACTGTGAGTGTGAGTGTGATGTAACTACGCTTAGCTGACTATCCCTAGTTTCATCGTCGTGGTCGTAGTCTGCACATAGATCGGCCACTAATTAATGGTCACCCTTGCCCTGACTAGTCTTAGCTAGGTTAATGTCGTGCACAGCAAAGTCTTATGCAAATGTGTATCACCATGGCGCTAGTCTTGGTTACCAGCGCGCTTTTACGAGTATTTGAGTAAAATGGCTAGGCTTGTGTGTTAATAAAAACATAAAAAAACTTGTGTCCCGTGTCACTTGCCACCAGTCTTGTTGGACACAGACTCATACGCTAGTGGCGCCTCAGCTGGACATCTGGAGGCGGCGAAGGTGGAACATAGTTTGGTAGCGGACTCTGAAGCCTAAGCCGAGTCTACATGCACCTGTGGATTTTCCGTAGGCGAGTACGCAACTGTGGTTGAAGTGGTGACCATCATCGTATTTTGTCGATTTCTGCGTGAACGCTGACGCCAGCAACAACAACAGATGATTACGAGGGCAGCGGCCAAGGCGCCGACCACGAGTAATATCTCCCACGCTTCCCACTGGTAATAATCGTCCGGCCCTTTACGAGAAATCAACCACAAACAGAGAACATTATCCATCAGGCATGTCAGGTATTCATATTAGTACATGCGACATGGTAATAATGACCTCAAACTCATATTTTGCCAAATTACAAGGCTTAAGCAAATAAGGATAATTTTACGAGGATAACAAGTGACGGGACAAATTCTATCCAGTGCCTGTTAGAAAGATGGGATGTGCATGTTTAGTAACTTTTATAGTCCGTTGCCATGGTTGCATGACTCGTGTTTTCATCCACTAGGCTTTTCCTGATGATGTCACGGGTAGAATAACATCTGGGGTCCGTCCTGCATCACTTGCGTCACCAGTCTGGTTGGACGCAGAATCATACGTTGGTGGCGCTTCAACTGGAGGCGGTGAAGGCGGAACATAGATTGGCGGCGGACTCGGATTCGCGCATTCCACGTGCACCTGCGGATTCGCCGATGGCGTGTACGTAGCGTTGGTTGAAGAGTTCACCACCGTCGTCGCCGACATCGTTTGTTGTTTTGAGCATACATTATTGCGCCAGCAACAGTAGCACATGATGCCAAGCAGAATGGCCAAAGCGCCGATGATGAAGAATATATCCCACCTTCCCAGCGAGGGGACGTAAGTGTCGTCTCCAGATCCTTCACAATAAATCGATCATAGAAAAAGTGTACTATTCATCGTGCATAATATGTATTTATGTATAATTATCCTGATACACACTAAAGAATAACTGTTAAAAATGCGAACACGTAAAAACGAGTGGTTGGTTTATTTATTTATAATTCTATGAGCAGTACCCTGAAGGGTGCAATTCTGCACCATATGGTCCTCTAGTGTAGTAGCTTTAGGGTACAAATAATATACCTATATTTCCTAGAGTGTATAATGCTTTCATTGACTGGGACAGAGGAAGGGCGTTCGCGTGTACGTATGTTAGTGTGTATGTGTTTGCTGAGGGATGCTCAATAGAACCAATCATTTCATATTCTTGGTTTTCCGTAAGGAGGGTGAACGGTCCTGAACTGTTCTTGAACACAATTTTATACATGTTAAAAAAGTAAGTTTACAAATTGCTATACATTTGTATCAATTGAATGATTTACTGCAATTAAAAGTTGTATTTATTTTGCACCTAATGCGTTATTCAATTTGTAAACGTTTACAGTAACTTGTATACATAGTATTACCCAATTACAGAGGGCATATAGGAATGCACGGAGAAGGAAGATGAAACGGTCAGAAGAAAAGAAGAAGAAGTAAGCCAGGAGAAAGGCGAAAAAGTAGAAAGGAGATCAAGAAAAAGGACGAAGAAGAAGAAGAAGAAATTGCTATACATTTGTATCAATTGAATGATTTACTGCAATTAAAAGTTGAAGAAGAAGTAAGGCCAGGAGCCCAGGAGAAAGGCGAAACAGTAGAAAGGAGATCAGGGAAAAAGGACGAAGAAGAAAAAGAAAATGAAGAAGAAATTGAAGAAGAGTAGGGGGAGAGGAGGAGCAAGAAAAGGAAAACAAAATCGACTTGAGGTAAGACTCAAGGTAAGGGGGCGTGTAATGAATATTGTACATACCATATGGGTCTGGGGGAAGACTATCACATGAAGCTCCGGCAAATACGACGTGTCACACTTTTTCCCCCACACCCCGTGTTCGCACTCGAATATCTTGTTGGTCTCGTAGCTGTACAAATAACAGCCCATAATATCGAACCATGCCGGACTCGAAGGGGCAGGAAAATTGTAGTTCTCTAGATTCAGGTCAGATGCATTCTCGGTATTATCGTGACCAAGCTCTCTGCATATCATCTTCACGAGAAACAAAATAGATTGAAAGATATTAAATTATTAGGGGACTAATAGTAATACAATTATAATGAAGAAACAAATAGGCAAGAGGGGTTCTGCGCCAATCATTATCAGAAAAGGGGGTTTCGAGAAGAAACTGCAATATCTACCGGAAATTTTATTTCCCTCTTTTAACAAAAACTAATTGATTATTAATTAATCAATTGACAAATCAAACTAGAGACCTCCGGAGTTGCTTTACCAGTGCTCTAATCATTGAATCATTCATTTTAATCATTTTACTCATTTTGTTTTCAGTTAGATTCCTCAGGCAAGGTGGCATCAGCAATCGTGATCCCTCTCTCATACCTTACAAAAGTTGATTTCATATCGTTAGGTTTGTATCGGGTTTCTGACTAACACGAGCATTGAAAAGGGTTTCATGGTTAGTTACGCCATACAAAACCTTTGTGACGCAATCTTTAGAGCATCGGTCTAACAATCCAGATGCGTAAAGCCCGGCGCAAACAGAGCCGACTCGACCCGATCCGACTGGTTTTCAGTCAGGCTAGAGTCAGTTTCGCTCAGTCGGAGCCGATCCAACATGTTGAATCGGCTTCGAATGACCTCCGACTGGCACTTGACTGGAGAAACCGGAGTCCTGAGGCAGCGTATACTGAGTTAATCAGGCTGAAAACAAGTCGGATCGGGTCGAGTCGGCTCTGTCTGCGCCGGGCATTAGGTGTTTTGCCCGAATGATCACCGGCGCCGATTCCATCCGAAAACACAATGCATTGGGGGGGGGGGGGGGGGGGGGGGGGGGGGGGCAGAGCATTGTTCACAAACAATGCTCGCCCCCCCCCCCCCCCCCCCCCCCCCCCCCCCAATGCATTGTGTTTTCGGATGGAATCGGCGCCGGTGCGAATGATTATCCTTCCCGTTTTTCACCCGACAAAAAACAGAAGAAAACAGAGAAAGAAAACGTTATTTTCCCCTTCCGTGTTCAAAAATGATTATATTGTTGATGGTTTTGTCTGACAAAACACAATTTTGCTCGAATATGAGACGGTTTTGCCCGAAAATGTAGTTATATTGCCCTAAAGTGACATAACTTTGCCCGAATATAACATGAGTTTGCCCGAATATGCCACGAGTTTGCCTCAAATCACATAATTTTGCCTATTTTAGTTTTAGGTAACGTTTTCAAAACTCCCGTTTGGAAAAACTTGCCCAGAGGTCTCTAATTCAATTCCCGGCGAAGGCCGTTTTTTGTTTGTTTCATATTTCGTTTGATTCAGGTCAGTTTCAACCAACTGGTTTATGCTTTATCTAAGTACTAAACTATTTTCTCAAGTAATTTCTTTCAAATGTTTTTGGACAATGAGATCAGTTATGATTGTATCCATCTTGAGTGCGTTGAGACCCGTACAAGTTTACCTCATAACCGTTGAAGTAATAGTCACACATGGCGCCCCATCTCCATCGTGGTAGATCTCAATTCGGCCGTATCTGTTGTTGACCTCCCCTCTCTCATTTACCAATCTGACCGGGTGATTGGCGACCGAATCTGTTTGACCAAAAACAAATCATGGAAGAA
The DNA here is from genome assembly GCA_037951105.1 of Echinarachnius parma. Lineage (NCBI taxonomy): Eukaryota > Metazoa > Echinodermata > Echinoidea > Clypeasteroida > Echinarachniidae > Echinarachnius > Echinarachnius parma. The sequence continues at coordinate 88,864 of JBAMJV010003170.1, forward strand.
AATCATTAAATGACAAAGTAAAATAATGCTACAAAGTTATCGTGGGGAAAACACTGTTTATAGGGATCTACACTCTAAAAACACCCGGGTCAGACTGACCCGGAAAAGAGTCTGTTGGGGCCACACTCCATTCCGGGTCAAAAAAAATGACTCGGAATGGGGTCAAATGTGACCCATGCCGGGTCTTCATGACCCTATTACGGGTCATGTTTTGACCCTGAACGGAGTCTGGCCCAACGGACTCTTTTCCGGGTCAATTCTGACCCGGGTGTTTTTAGAGTGTATAGTAACAGTGTCAACTTCGACAATACCTACATCATGTACATATTCTGCCAGTTGTATTACCAATAGAAATATAGAACAGATTTGTTTTATGATTTTTTCTTTCGTCATAAAAGAACTATTTGTTTGAAATGTTTGAATTTCAAACTCTCCCTAGCACCGTTTCAGTTGTGTACAGAGTTATGGCAATGAGTTTAATAGCAAATAGCACGTTGCATTTTCGCTTATTACTCGCCCATATAACACTATCCTGGCTTCGGGCCTGCAGATGTAACTGTAGGCTAACTGTGTTCTGAGATAATCATGGCAATGGGAAAACAATGTGAGTGGTCTATACACATAATACAAAATAATCGATGCTTCATCTCACCATAAGGTATGCACACGACCTGAGCTTCATCTTCGTGAGTCCGCTCAGTTGTTTCGTTGACTACCACCCTTAACGTTGGACAATCTGTGATCTTGTAGAAATCCTCATCGCCGTAACAAGACAGATAATCGATAAGAATTCTTCCCGTTCCTTGCTTGAACGTGTCTTCTGCAATTGAGACGTAAGGAATGGCATGCGCGTAGCCCAGCTGATGACAGAAGGTGTCGTGATCATCATTTAAAAAGTACGAATCGGTCAACGATCCCCACTCGCCATTGAAGAAGACATCGACGCGGCCTTGCTCCGTGAAATCGCTCCCCGCCAAACGGAGATCAAAATCTACAATTAAAACACAGGGAAACCAGGAAAGTGTCAATCGTTGGGACAAGAGCAATATTCGACAAGACAATTTAATCTATACAAGTCCTTACATGGAATCATTGAACTCTGTAAGATAATCAATCACATTACTTTGACATTTTAAGTATCTTTTGAAAATATCATCTTCAAAAATAATTGTATAGAATGAATGCTATAATATATTCGTTTGCTAACCGTTTGGAGGTCCGCATGAAACTTGCGCGATGTGTTGGGCGTTGCACTCTGATGCAGTCCGCAAAATAGATGGACAATCACTCAGCTGCATCTCAGATCCGTTGCAAACATAGTCTCTGTAGAAGATGGTCCCCGATATAAACGGCCTTAGAGAGACTGGTCTGGAACTCGTACCCCATTGGTACCCGAGCTGACGACAGACTACTCCGGCCTCCGTGTCGCCCCAGAACTGGTCGCAGATCAGACCGGAAGGGGAACCTTCCCGATACTCGACAACTCCTTCCAGGCTACTGCTTCCACTCAGCAATCGAATCACTGTTGTTGGATCTGTATACAGGAAATTATTGAAAACTGAAGTATACAGATTGAAGTCTATATCGTTCGTGAGAAGTGCATATAATTATGGAATTTATCTTTAACCAACGTCGTCCATCGACCAAGATCCAATCAGCATGACCAGGGAGCTCCGAAGCTATTCAATACAGCACTTTATTTCATGTCAAAAATATGATATACTCAACAAACATGATTGTGTAAACTCTGATGATGCAAATGTGACAGTGTTTTTAACCGACTATGCATACTGTCGTTTATTGTATATATTATTTCATACGATTAAATGTTCATCTTTACCATTGCATACAACAAAGACGGTCGG
>JBAMJV010003171.1:0-21393 GCA_037951105.1 Echinarachnius parma
TTTCCCCTCGTTTTCTCCCTCATTTTCTCCGGGATATTGGGATTTGCTCCTAAATACTCGAGCCTACATTGTAAATGCCTAAATCTCTCCCATCATAAATCCGGGGCCTAAACATTATTGGGGAATCCTTCGGTGATTGCATCCTTAGACATGGGTCCCATTAAAAAAAAAAAAACCCTTAGACATGGGTCCCTTTTTTCATTTAAATCCTTAGACATTGGTCCATTTTTCACAAAAAATCCTTAGACATGGGTACCTATTTACAGCAAAAGGACCCTTGGATGTGGGTATGGGCTCGGAGGTCTCAGCCGCATACCCCGTCCGACTATAATCTGAGTAACCCCCCCCCACCCCCCCCCCCCCCCCGGGGTATTATCAATGTAAGCGTAGAACAGGTTTTTTCGAATTTCAATTGCTAATTTCTTAGCTATAGGCCTATAGAATTTATATTAAAGGGATCATTAGAAAATCGCCGAAGAAATCATATGCATGTAATGATGTATAAAATTATACATGGTTTTACCCCAAAGTATATGGGTATAAATTTAGAATGGAAAAGGAGTGAGTACTATTTACGTGCAGGTGATAATTTAGCTCTTCCGAAACCCCGAACTAACTATTGTAAAAGAACATTCTTTTATAGAGGATCTAGTCTCTTTAATGAATTAAACCCCATTGTTCGTAATGCAGCAACTTTATACGCATTTAAACAACATTTGTCAAAACTTTAAGATATATTTCCTTACCGTTTAAAAAAAAAGTTAATACTCATGTATATGCTTTGGTTTAATGTGTTAAATTATCGTTAGTTACAGGGATATAATTTTGTATATTTGTTTTTGTTTTTTTTCTTTTGATTTTGTACTATCATTTTTTTTTTTTTTTTTTTTTTGTTCTGGTATACGGTATATTTCTACCCCTTGTATCTTTTCTGGTCCCCATGGAAGAACAGCAGTGGGGTCTAATGCCCCGCAGCTGAATATGGGCTATCCAGCCGTTCTTATCATTACTTTTATACTGTTTATTCATGTATGATTTGCACAATTTCTTTTATTTGTATATATGAATCTTCATGTATTGTTTTGATGCTGAATTTTTTATACGGAAATAAAAACAAACAACAACAATCATGTAACATTGTCAAAGTCCACAAAACTTACTTGGATCTATATCGGTTCTCAAGTAAGTTCCAAGTAAGTTTTGTGGACTTTAATATTTTTTAATATTTTTATTAAAGGGATCTAGTAATATTTTCAAAGTCCACAAAATTCATTTGGAACTATCGGTTCTCATATACCTTGTTGTATTTTTTTTCTCGAATTTCCCTTTTGTTAAAATTATATTTACGATTGAAGTGTTCAGATTTGAAATTTTGCACTGGAAAGTTATACCTGTGTACAAGGTCAGTGTATTGAGTTAGCGAATCAGTTTGCATTTTCGCTCATTTTGGGGGCCATATAATATACATTTAAAGGGATAGTTGAGTTTTGGTATAGAGGGCACTTCACAAAATATTTTTTTGGTGAGATAATGAAAAACTGACTGTCTAATTTGAAAGAACATACAATTTTAATGACAGAATAAAGTTAAACTTTATTTAATAAAAATCGGTTCAGAAACGGCTGAAATATCCATAAACATATTTTTATTTAAAAGTCTCCCGGCCAGGGGACATTTGGACGTTATAGAAAAAAAAATATTAAATGCTTATATACTACTTTGAAAAAAATCTAAATAGGTTTTTAAACAGTTGTTGATGATCTCTATTGAATCATTATTTTAACAAAACATCAAATGCACTATTTTGTATGAAATGTGGTTAACACCAATGAGTATTTTAGAGAGCGCCCTCTTGAGTTGTAACGGCTCTTTTTTTAATGATAACAGGGGTTTTACTTAGTCATTTGTAATTGTGTATACTGTTCGAGCATGGTGGAGTTATAACTATTACCCAGCTAGCCACCTGACGTCGGGCCGATGTCGGAAGTTGGTTGGCGGATGTCGGCATATCGCCGTTGGCTCGAGGTTAAAATGTCCGCCAGCCCAACATCGTCACGACGTCATTTTTGTGATATATTGGCATAACGTCATTTTCCGACAATGGCCCAACATCATGTCATGAGATGATGTTGGGCCATTGTCGGAAAATGACGTTATGCCAATATATCACAAAAATGACGTCGTGACGATGTTGGGCTGGCGGACATTTTAACCTCGAGCCAACGGCGTTATGCCGACATCCGCCAACCAACTTCCGACATCGGCCCGACGTCAGGTGGCTAGCTGGGTAGTTTGTACCGTAATGGTGCAGGTTTTGGTTAGTTTGACCGACACTCAACTATCCCTTTAACGTGAAATTTTCACACATTACATAGTGGACATATCATATCACAGCAATACAGATTATATCAACCATTCATCACTTTGTGCACTTGTCAACAAAGTTACTAGATCCCTTCAAAATGTTACAATTTATTCAGACTGTTCTTATGATATTGGCATATTGACACGCACGCACACGCACACACACACACACACACATACATACATATATATACAAATATATACATACATACATACATACATACATACATACATGTACATACATACAAAGTCATACATACACACATACATACCTACACACACAGTTGAAAAATAAAGGTAAACTTCACTTTTCATAAATCTGCATTAAAAGTGACTAATCTAATGTACAAACAATTATACTGTATAATTATGTCCAACATTCATATAATAAATTTGGTACATTAGGAAGAAATATTTTATTTTACTGACATGCATTATTACGTCATTGCAGCGTGTACATTACAGTGTTTGTGTATATTATGACACTAATTACTTAACTTATTATCTTAAGCAAAACATTCGAAATACTTTTGTAAATATTTATGTACTGAGTAAAAATCGACCATTACTGCCAAGGCTTAATTTGTTAAGGGTATATACTGTACATATTATTTGGTACATTAAATAAATATTTGTTGTTAAGACTAGACCCCCCATTTCATCTACTCGCAACATTATAATTAGTTCCTGTTATAATTATGGTCATGGTTTGGGATCCGATTAGGGTTAGGTTCAGGTTGGGGACAAATATTGTAGTATGGGGCAACAGTTTCAGGGATCATATTATTATAGTGGAACATAGGCCTAAATGTAGACGAAATATAAACCAAAATATACACAATAACACCTACATTCATATAATACAAATGCGTGCATAATGAGCATTACGATAGTACAGTGTAATTTATAGAGCGCACGTATTTCCAATATGAGGTTTAAAAGTATGTTGATAACTGCAAAACCAAATGGTATTGCATGTGATATGATATAGCGATGATGTTTGATCCAAGCATCATTACAATTAGTATATTCCTTTTCTAATTTTTTGCTGTAAATAAATGTGAAAATAATAAATACATTATTTTGAGGGATATTTGATCACACATACTCGTGCAGATTAGAACATTTAATGTTAAATAATATAAAGCCAGCTTGATACTTAAAACATACAGGGACATAGCCACAATTAAATGTGGCATTAGGTCAATAAAACGGGACCAGCGGAAATAATGTGTACTTTATATTTATGTTATTACGGCAAATTTTCCAATGTATATATATATACTAGCACAAAATTGCATAAGAATGATTAATACTAAAACAAATAGCACACTACTCTGTCAGCAATAAAAGAAAATTGCATAGGAAAGTGCATACGAATGATGTAACTAAAACAATATACTGGAAAAAAATATAAAACTACATTATCCAATGTATTAAATTAGCACACATGGTCAACATTAAAACAAAAATAGAGGTGGCCTACTTTATTAATATTCAGCAGAATTACCAAAAAATGATATAATCCAATATTTAAACAAACTTGCAGATAAAATTGCGTAGCCCTTGGCATTTACACTTATTACGGCTATATACTAGCACAAATTTGCATAAGAATGATAAATACTAAAACACAAATATCACACTGCTCTGTCCGCCTGTCGGCAATAATAGAACATTGCATAGGAAAATAAATAGCATACTGGAAGAATATCAATTTACATTGTACAATGTATATTAGCACACACGGTCAAAATTAACACAATAAGAGGTGACCTACTATTTAGCAGAGTTACCCGACAATTATTTAAGCCATTATACAAAAATGGCACGTAAAATTGCGTAGGGGTATACAATAAAATAGCATCATAAAATGAATAAAACATTGTATTGCCTAATGTACACAAGCCCACGGAGGTATATTTGTAACACATTTTTATTGTTTATCAAATTAATAATTTATTCTTTCATTCCATAGATCTTTTTATTTAGTTGATTTTTTACATAACTTTGACATAACTTTCCGATCATGAGATCCCGAGTTCGAACCCTGCCCACTGCTTTTGTCCTTCAGCAAGACAATTTATCCACTATTGCTGCTCTCTACCCAGGTGTATAAATAGGGACCCGGTAGGAGGTGAAAGCCTATATGTGAAGGGTCTTCTCAATGCCCATGAGCCGCTTGGAAGGAATGCTCCCCAGGGAGTGGAGATGGTGCACACAATGTGTGCTGGTTTGCATTGTATCCTATGACCGGGGGTAATATTATCATTGTAAAGCGCTTAGAGATGATTATCAATCATATTAGGCGCTATATAAATCGAGTATACTATTATTATTATATTATAACTATCACGTATCATTGAAGTTTTGTTTTTTTAGTTCGTCTCTTGTATTTCCCTAGGAATATGTCCTTATTAGCTTTATTTATCAAACAATATTCAATTCAACGACATATCAATTGTATATTGTGATTTTATTTTTAAATTTTTATTTTGTAAAGTAATACATTTGTATATATTTAATATTGATTTTACATAGGAGTCACTCTGTCTCCTCGAGCCTTTAAGATGTGATCCCACTACACCTTGTTTATATTTTGTATATCCTTTGTAATGTTTTAATGGCAATTTTATCAATAAATGTGAATTTCAATTCAATTCAATTCATGTATCAAATAATCAACTTATAAGCGTATTGGGTTATTCTTTCATTTATACAATCATTTACTTATAAGAAATAGACCATTTATGATGATTTCAAAAGAAGAGCAATGAGAAGAGAGTGTTAATGGTAGTCATGAGTTGCTCTTAAAGATAATTACACAAAACATTTTCAGCATAATTTCCAGGAAGTCTGTCTATTCTTCGTATGTTTTTATCATTTATTAATTGCTCTTAATAGTGCAAAATGTGCTAAGAAAATAGGTTTAGGTTTAACAATTCTCCAAAAGGTTACCATGTTTTCAGATTTGCATAGAAGTATTGGAAGACGTACTATATTGTCGGTATTGCAGCGTGTTTATTGCCATTATTTGGTAAATTGTGCCACTTCTTACTACATTTCGCGTAATTATCTTTGGCTTATTCATATTGTGATAATCAATTGTGTATAAACTCAAATATGGTATGCGTATACAAATAAGGCGTTAACTTGTTGCTTGTATCTAGTCGAGAAAGCACCATGAAAGAAGCACCGTTGATTCAAATAATATATTGAATATACATTACACCTATTACACATATGTAAGAGTTTTCTTTGTGGGCTTCCATAACCTACATTTAAAAAATATCAAAAGATGTTGTTAATACTTTAACAAACATATATATAATATACATACGTGCATGATACTCATGGTGATAATGAGGTGTAATTCATATAGCACACTTACTTCTGTACAAACTTTTGCTTACACTGTATCATGCTAAATTATTTTTTTGAAAAATGATGTTAAAGGGATAGTTGAGTTCTGGTAAGGAGAGTACAGTTTTGGTGAAACTGAATTTTAGTAACCAAAACCTGCATCATCACATTACAAACTAATAGTTATAACTAGAAATGAACACAAAATTACAAATGACATAGTAAAGATACATGTTACAAGCTATATATGCTTACTTATCAGATCAAGTAAAGCTCAACAAGTTGTAACTACACATAATACATGTCTTAAAGCTACCATATACTATTTACGATTGTAGTGAAACTAAAAAAAAACATTATGCATATTATGGCATTACTAAGCTGTTTTCGTCAGACGGACTGATTTTTGTAGGCACTTCAATGTTGTTAGCAGTATAAACGATACAAACAATTTGTAGAGGCTCCATGACATGCAAATTAATGTTGACTTCTCTTTACCTGTATTAATGTAAACACATGAAATGTACACTTGATTGTGAATAATTCAGTATTGGAATTGCATGGATTCTATCCATATTGAAGCAGAGCATAGCTGAAGAGTGTAAATGTTTTTTGGGTGTGGTCGCGTTGTATAAATCACATTAATTTACATACAATTAATCAATATTTTCATAAGGAGATTGAACAATTTGGTACAAAGCTTATGTTCAAATCGAGAAAGTCAACGAGTGTGTATGTGATTTATCATAATACCAATTTTCAATTTAATCCTCCTTTCCACCTGGATTTCCAGAGGCTTGCCCTAGATATTCAGAGTTATGCATTGTCTGCTGACTCATTAATATTTGCTATCGTCCTTTTTTGAATAGGTCAAGTGCAAAGGGGTGTTGTGGTCTAGTGGTCAGAGCTCCTCTCTTCAATTTCAATTTCAATTTTATTCTTGCTTCCAACAAAACATTACAAATGAATTATTACAATTTATACAAAATAGAGATATACATATTGGAAACAAAATTCTCTTCGCACTAATCGACCCGGTGTAGGCGCATAATCTGTCTGGGCGGATACCGTAAAAGTTTGACTAGAGGCGCTACTTTCTCACAGTATTAGCAGGTATTATCAACAGCCCCAGCCCCGTCCACAAGGATCTAGTATAAAGAATATGTATCTAGCCCTTTGTCAACGATCTTCGAGCAGGTCTTAATGAATATTCATGATAGCATAATCATGTAAAATTAAGAAGAGGTTATTTAGGGTAAAAAACCCACCAAGCAAGCAAAAGTAGCTCTTGGGTCGGTGGTTGGTGAAAATCATTCTAGGCATGGCTGTATGTAAAGCCGTAAGTTCAAGTCGCATTAGATTAATTATGTTTTTATTCTTCGATTTCATAGGAAATTTTGTCAAATGCCACCGTTTTGTGCATAGGAATAGGAAGGAAAATCATTTACTTTTTGTCAGATACACAATTATGACATTCAGGTGAAATCATGGCATTTCCTGTCCCACCCCACCACACCCCACCCACACACACACACACACACACACACACACACACACACACACACACACACACACACACACACACACACACACACACACACACACACACACACACACACACACAAACACACTAGTTAAGAGTCGTGTAGGCGAGGGGGGCATGGGCGTCGATCTGTCATTGATACCCATTCATCAGGGGGGATGATCTATTCATCCATCCCCCTGATGAATGGGTATTACGTAAGTATCGACGCCCATGGGGGGGGGGGGGGGGGGGGGGGTGGGGGAGGTGCATGTCCGTCGCCAAAAATGTTCGAGGCCGAGACCGAGACCACTTATTCAGTTGTTTCCCCAAGGCCGCCAAATAGTGGTAAAGGGGGAAGGGGCAACTTGTAACTTGTAACGTGTTTTTAAAATAATGTTTGTTATGAATTGTCGACACCCTTGGGCCTTGGTCCATTTAACGATGTCTCTCAAGCTACCCATCATCCTTCCCCTTCGACCCCTCCAAAATATTTCACTGAACATCACGACCAGTAAATCAATGAGGATTACGTATTGTATTAGAATTACTTTAAGAAAATACGCGCCTTAAAGCCAAATCCCCTAAATGCTGGTAGATGACAATTAAAAACAATTCAATCAAATTAAACATGTTAAATAGCAATGTAGCTATCGAGTATGTATGTACAACATGCATTCTGCCTCATAGCCATTGGTTCCTGATATGTTTGAATAAGGGAATGTGTTTTACATTAACATGTTATAGTATTTTCACAAATCATTCCATAGAAAGTATTCCATGTACAAATATTTATTACAAAATCGCTCTATATTTAAGCATTATGTTCATCTAATAAGGTAATTTGTCTTTAACTAGTTTTCTCTTTCCAGTTGAATTTCTATTCATCACGATCACCTGTTTGGTTTCCATGTGATTCTTTTGTTATCATATTTTACGACGCACACTGAAGCTGTTACTAGGCAGATAAACCTCGTACAAGCAGTCGATCTGTTTGAATATTACGTAACTATGCATTATAGCGCCCTCTGCATGATAGTCCATTTTGTAATGGCATATTATGCCGTTGATTTACAGTCGATTAAGTGATCGAGGTTATCCCAGATGTCGTCATATTTTGAAGCACTTGGGCAAGAAAATATAGTAGCGATCTTGTCTATCGGAGGAGAAATGTTGTCCCTTTATCAATCTGAGTGGACTTTGGGGCCAACAATTGATTTGTATTGGGATTACAGATACTTGCTAACTTTATTCTGGTATTAACGTGTGTGAGGTGTGTGCGCTATGTGCGTACTGTATTTGAATGAATGCAAACAAAACCAATCATGAAAACATTGTTTTTAAATGCAGGTTACAAAAGAAACAAATGAATTGAAACAATTTAAAACAAAATAAATAAAAGAATATAATGAACAAAAAATGACGAGAAAAAAAGTGAAATGAAAGGAGAATGACACAAAACAGGGAAACAGAACCAACAACTAATACTATAAAAAAAAAACCGCAGGACTTCATTTGGGTGGATTTGATCCGCGTACTTTGAGATCTAAAAACAGACCAATACCATCTACCGTTGAACCACGTTCTGAAGCGGAATTTAAAGCATATTCTTTCAGCCCTTTCACACATCTTCGACATGTTTCATTCATGCTTATGTATAATTATTCAGAACAGGTGTACGATCTATTGCATTATTTGAGGCGCTAGGAGGAACATTATTGTTCGAACTGTATTATTCTGTCCAAGCAATCGTTATCCTCATTGTGCTCTCCGCATTATCTGTTTTGAAAAGGAACTCATGATGCACCACCAACGAGACTATTCACACTATTTCAAATGAATAGCAACAACATAATATATTTGCATAATCTCTTGAGTTTCATCTCAACTATAGAGATAGAAACATATTGCATAACATAGCAGTTTCCAAGTTACAACGTGCATCTGACAAACCATGCATAATGAACATAATCGTAGTAATAGCGTGCTTGTGCTGTGTGCATGTATACTATAACGGGTGTGTTTGTGTCCGTGTGTGTGTGTGGGGGGGGGGGGGTGAGGGGTGAGGGGCTGGGTTGCTCAACATTGTTTCCTATTCATAAGTTGTTATTAATTCTTGGTTGGAAAAGAGTAAAATAAAATTTGTGCTTGATGAAGAGTTGGCTGAAACAGGGTGATGAATCAATTTTAAAATGACCCTACCCCCTCCATCCACTAATATATAAAGCTTAATATTATTACTAGCAGAATTTCAGGACTTCACTCACCTGAATGTAATAATTGTGTATTTAAGTTAACACAGAAATGATAATTTTCATTCCCATTCCTATGCACAAAACGCTGGCATCTGTTAAAACAAAATTTCCTATGAAATAAAAAATAAAAAATAAATCACTTATCCAGTGCGTCTTGAACCTACGGCTCTTCATACCGTGATGCAATTTTACCTTATCCTGATTTGCACCAACCACCGACCCAAGAGCTACTTCTGCTTGCTTAATTGGATTTCAACCCTTAGTAACGTTCATCTTTTCTAACTTTGCGTGATAATGCTATCATGAATATTCATTTAGACCGGCTCGAAGATCGTTGACAAAAGGCTAGATACATATTCATTATACTGGATCGTTTTGGATGTTTGCTGGCGCTATTGATACTCCTCTAAACCAGTAGCGCCTCTAGTCAAACTTTTACGGTAGCATACTAGAGGCAAGGTGGCATTATAGGGACATTTTTGCCAATTTTGGCCAAAATTTGCCCCTAATTATACAGTGCGAGTCAAAAAAAACGAAACCGGACTTTGATAGCTTATAAATCCACAAATTACAAACATATATATGTTGATATTGGTATCACCTATTAAAGCTTGGGAAATTGCCTTTAAAGTGATATATCACACATTTGAGCACCTTACGCATCATCGAGCAAGATCTTATTATCCAAAGTCATGCAAAAACCTACCCGTGTCCAAGATTGCCGTCGTCTTGTTCTAAACACAACAAAACAAGTTAAGTCCCCCCTAATTCAAAATCGATAACTGTTTAACGAAAAGTTTTGAGCAAAATAACTTGGCAGGAATTGCTTTTATACACTTATTGAATAACTTATGTGCGAAAATAAATTGGTCCGTCGAGTCCACACCTGAGTGAGAGCACACATTAAAGGCAAAATGTTCACTTTTTGACTCTTGTGACTTTTGAAAAGTGACAATTTTGCCTTTAATGTGTGCTCACTCATGCATTACATGGCGGATCAATCTTATTTTCACAGAGAAGCTAGTCAATCAGTGTAGGAACAATCCTGCAAGTTATTTTGCTCAAAACCTTATCGTTTTTACGCTATTTTGGAATAGGGGGGACTTAGGTTTTTGTTGTGGTTTATCATGAATGAATGCGTCTGTTTACGTTTTTTCTTCAAATTAACATTTCAGTTTCAGTTTCAGTTTAGTTTATTTCATTCCAAACAAAATTTAAATACATAGCATTGTTACAAAAAATACAGAGTTTACATGTGTGAAATAAATTGAAATAGCTGTACACTGAAAACTACAATCAAGATATCATTATGGTAAATCAATATATTTGGAAATGGAGGATCCACTAAAAAGCAATGCTTGTCGATTGTGGACCCCCTCGGGTAATAATAAAGCAATTAAATCATAATTTCATAATAAATCAAATTATACTTTAAAACGTATTTTGTTTGTATTAACAATAAATTGTACTTTTGAGTGAAAATTGCTTCAAAAATATCATTTGTGTGAATCACTTCAAAAATTGCTCAAAAATATCATTTGGTGAATCACAACAAAATATCAGGTGGTTTCCAGTTTTTGTCATGTTTATCAGGGTGGAAGGGGGATCACACACTGACCCTCACATCAGCAACCACACTGTTTTGGAGGGAGGTGGCCCCTGAATAGGACATCATGGATGAAGTTATCTTTGACAATCAAACAACAGATGCAAACCATTCACAAAACACAGAACACTGCAAACTTGGACACGGTAGTTTTTGTGCAGTGCCTTTGGATGTAATAGGTCGCGTTCGGTGAAGCGTTGAAGTGATCAGAGTGTATTATTTATCATTTTAAAGGGAAGTCCTCAAGCTTTAACATGATACCAATATCAACATATATACTTTTGGATTTATGGATTTATAGCTATCAAAGTCCGGTTTCGTTTTTTTTTTGACTCGCACTGTATAGTAATGGCAATATCGATGCATATTAGCCCCCACCACTGCTACTACTGTATACACTTATGTAGCTAACTTATAGCCACTAAATCTGACGTATAGCCACTAATCTGACCTATATCCACCAAATTAGGGTAGGGTTAGGGATTTGGTTTAGGGTTAGGGTTAGGGTTAGGTTATGTATACAATGTGTTATACATAAACCGAATGGAGACACGGTATCCGGCAGACTGATTAATGCTTCGACGGGTCAACGTTATACAGAATAATACGTCCCCAGTCAGCTAATCCTAGCACAAGCTGACGAATCCGTCAGGATATCCTGTGGCCCAGACTGGCTATCCGCCAGACAGTTTATGCGCCGGACACCGGGTTGAATCTTAGTCACGTCTATCTGATGGGGACGAAAAACGGCGGTCCCAGACGTAAAATAATCATAATTGATTGAGGTGTCTGCAGATCGAAATAACTCAACCACCCAAACAGTATTGCCGGGTGCGACAATAACTATTGTGTGATACACACTTGCGATCACACTCTAACTAACCCTGCACATACTAATCTTATTAATGAAATTAAAATAGTTTCAGTAGTCCATTCCACCAACAAGCTCAGAACAATTTTTACCACACAAATAATAAACTCCTCACAAAAAAGTTTGGAAAGTTTTGTGAGCACCTATTTCTCATTAATTCAGTGGATTAGCCTATTTCCTCCTCTCTAAAATGACACCACTTTCGTTTACTCGCAACATTAGAATTCAGAGCATTAGAAATGGAATTAGATATTGGTATAAATGGTCATGGTTTGGGACTAGGGTTAGGACTAGATTTAGGTTGTGGTCAATACAGTAGTTGGGAAAACAACAGTTTCATGTAGTATAACATAAATATAAACCAAAACATACACAATAACACATACATTATTATATAATACAAATGCGTGCATAATGAACATTACGATATTACAGTGTAATTTATAAAGTACGTATTTTCAATGAATGTTTAAAGTGTGTTGGTAACTGCAAAAACCGAATGGTATTGTTTGTGCTATCAAATAGTGATGATTGTTTGATCCAATCATTATTAAAGGGTACCACCACCCAAAAATAATATTCTTATTAAAGAAAGGTAACATCTTTAGTATTCCATCCATCAACAAGTTCACAAAAATATGTTTCCAGAAAAAAATATAAAATTGGAAACGCATCACCACCATCTAAAGCATGCGTTCATGCGGTCTGATTGCGAAGACTGCGATGTGTGCGGTGAATTGCGATGCACGTGCAGAGCGAACGAATCGCCCGGGAATCTATTGTCTACAAACGTATCGCGTGAATAGCAATTGGCGCACTCGCAAATGGTTGGGCCGTTTGGAACCAGGAAATAGCAGTGATTCCGTAAGTGGTGGAAGTTAATTGCTTTGGTTTATGAATTACACAACCCTTTGCAAAATGCTGGTATCTTTTTGATATCACAAAACAGGTACCAAAACATATAATAATGTGTTGTTCTTTGCCTGGTAGGTCCCCCTTTTAATCATCTATTAGTATATTACCTTGTTCTAATCATACATGGTTAGTTAATGAATATGAAAACAATTACAACATTACTTTGTGGGATATCTGATCACACGTATACTCGTGCTAAACATAACAATCAAAATGTATACTGTATACGGCTAATAGATGCCAGCTTGATACTTAAAACATACTTAATGTATATACAGCCAAAATTAAAAGTGACAATATGTCGATAAAACGGGACCGACGGAATAATGTGTACTTTATGATTATGTTATTTCGGCAAATTTTCAAATACATATGTTACGAGCATAAATTTGCATAAGGACCAATACAATACGGTAGCACACTGGTCTGTCAACAATCATAGAAAATCGCAAATTACACGAAAGTGCATTCGAATGATGTAATCAAATAGCATACCGTTCTGGAAGAATATAAAACTACATTGTCCGATGTGTTATAAGCACACATGGTGAGTATTACCAGACAAATAGAGGTAACCTACTTACTATTCAGCAGAATAAATCCAAATTCTATAAGCCATTAGAGAAAAAATTGCCACATAAAATTTCGTAGGGGTTTATAATAAAAATTAGCCACACATAATTAATAAAACATTGTATTGCCCAACGTACACTAGCACACAAAGTTATTTGTAACATATTTAAGTTGGATACACTAATACACAACTTATTAATTGTCAATACCGAGTACCAATTCATAATTTGACATGCATTTTCATTGTTTCTACAATTATTTATTTATTTATTTATGAAATCATTTATTCATTCATTCAATTCATTAACATGTTTTATTTTAACTGATTTATCAATGTATTAATTCATAAAAATATCAAATTTAAAATGCATTCATTTATTCGTTTATTCATTCATTCATGTACTTATGAAAATAACAATGATTATTCTAAGAAGAGCCATTAAGAAGAGAGTTTTGATTTTGTTCATAAATTGCTTTAAGAGACTGTCCGCCTTTTAAAAATCGCTGAACAGTTTCCAGTATAGACAGATGAGGATGAATGTAACACACACACAAACATTCAGATCGAACAGCCCTGTAATTTGGATTCTACGAATGAACCAGAACGTCAATGACGTAGCGCTCATCCGCCATCTCGCAACATCAAATATCGCATATTTCATGTGGGGTCATTCCATGTCAAATCACCCCAAAAAAGTGAAAATTTTCATCGCACTACCCCCTCCGAATTTGCTAATATTTGAGTATGTATGATAATTTCAAACCTTTAAAAGCTCAAATATTTAATTTTTAGCCCAATCCGCCCAACGGTTTTGGCGCTATGGTCGATTCTTATGGAGGAGTTTTGTAAGAAATGGGCGTTGGGCACATTTTTCAAATGGCAATTGTCCGTTAACCGTTGGGTCAATTTATGTTGTGATGGTGTCATTGGACTGGGGATGTTATATGCAAATCCATTTATGCCATTTGTTTTCATGCATGAGCGAGTTTGGGATACGATAACGCTTTGACCTTAGTCTTTGACCTTCCGTTTTACCCCCCGTGGATCAAATAATTTTGAGAATTTTTTTGGCTTAACTGTTGTCTTTGATATAATTTCTACAACCTATGAAAGAACTTGGGAGATATATTATTTCTTGTTTTTTTCTACAGCCTTGTTTTAAGTTTGAAAATTTCATGTAAAATTGAATCTATTTTAGACCTACACCCATAGTCCAGAATTCTATACGGGGTGTATTATGTATGAAAACAGACCTATCAAAGTCATGATTAGAGGCCTTATTACACACCCTGGCTTACCACAGTTAAATAGACCTTGCTAATCCCCACATACAACTAGAAATCCCAGCCAAAATGGCATCTATTGATGTTTATGCTTGCTACAATGATACCACATGTTAGTCTAACCTGACAAGAGGCCCTGGCAGAATCAATTGTGAGCCAGATCAAATGTTCTAATGCACTACCATCTTAGTGGTTGAAATGCAGAAAATGTCTTCCTCTCTGCAACAGGGCCTAGGTGTAGTTCTTTTCCTTGAATACAATCTTTCAAGTTCAAGTTCAAAATGCAAACTTGTACATCAATCATGAAGCACAAATATCCAGGTATCCCTTTTCAATGAATTTCATGTTTCTATGCACCATAAATTGCAATAGTTTGCAATAATATGCAATAGTTACGTGATTTGCAATCTGTAAAAATTCAAACACAAAAAGTAAGCTACCCCCGAGACAACTGCTCATAATTTTAACGTATCCAATAATTGTTTCAAGATGTCATCTTATCTACCAGATATTTTCTACAGTTGTTTCTGTACATTATGTGTGGAAATGAGAGATGGCTGAATGAGCACAGGATTAATAGACAAATGACCCAATTTCAAAAGTCACATGAACATGCACATGACCTGTCATTTTTTGTGAAACAGCACTTACGTATGGCTTAATGCTTCATTGATGGTTGTGAAACAATGACGTTTGATTTTCACACAAAACAACTGTATATTTATTGTGGGTAAAATGATATATTGAAACAATTATTGGTTATGAAATTATGAGCAGTTGTCTAGGGGGTAGTTACTTTTTGTGTTCAGTTTAGTTGGAAAAGAATCAGGTTTGAATTTTTACAGATTGCAAATCATGTATCTTAATTGCCATAAAATGTTGCATAGAGAAATTCATTGAAAAGGGATACCTGTAGATATTTGCTTTCATGATTGATGTACAAGTTTGCATTTTGAACTTGAACTTGAAAGATTGTATTCGAAGGAAAAGAACTACACCTAGCCCTGTTGCAGAGGGAGTCATGTTCTGCATTTCACCAATCAGATGTGTGCATTAAGAACATTGATCTGGCTCACAATTGATTCTGCCCAGGGCCCTTGTCAGGTTAGAAACATGTGGTATCATTGCAACATCAATAGATGCCATTTGTCTGGATTTCTATTGTATGGGGCAGGGGGCGTAGACATACGGGGGGATGAGGGGATGCATCCCCCCCACCTCACAAGGTGGGGGGGGGGGGGGGGGGGCATGAGCGTGTACAATCATCCCCCCCCCCCAGGTTTTAGTGGAAGGATATATTTTTTTTCTGTATGTATCTGTATACGAGTGGGAAGAAAACATTAAGTTGGTATGAGCTAAGACTTGTTAATTTTAACATATAACAAAGTAATTTATACATCTATTTTCAATATTCGCTTCGCGCTTCACGCGCGAACAGATTATCTCAGTTGTTGTGTAACTTGCGTATGGTCTTGGGTGAGTATTTTTTTCTGTATAACCGGGCCACGTAGTTCCACTGTAGGCTGGCATTGCTCTGGCTGCTTGTGTAGACGTGCACCAAATTGCACCATTTCAAGTATATTAATATAAATGCAAAATCTTCTCCGTGGGAGGGGGATACCCCCTCCCAAACCACTCCCTATTTGGCTCTGCCCCAGCCCCTCGGTAGCTTCGCCCCTCGGGACTCATTCTTGGCAATAGGCTAAGTGGTTAGATCATACATAATGTGGGCATATGGTGATGTTGGAACTGTGTATGACGCTAAATATAAATACAATATTTGTGGTTTGTGTTGGGGTGCATATTCATTAGTGTGCCAATTATTTGTTTTCTTCGTGAAAATATATTTAACATTTCTGGTCGATCAAATCATAACACGGCTTTCCCAGATACAGTCAATGTTAAGCCCGAATTTCCTATCTAGGTAAGCACCAAATTGCACAATTCAAGTCCAAAAATGCAAAAATCTCCCTACCGTGGGAGGGGGGGACACCCCCCTCCCAACCCTCTCCCCCGCTCAGTAATTCGCTCCCTGTGTTGGGGTGCATATTTATTAGTGTGTCAATAATTTGTTTTCTTCGTGAAAATATATTTAAAAAAATTCTGGGCCCCGTTGCAGAAAGAGATACAATCGATTGTGGAAGTTTAAATTAATCGTAAGTCAGATCACATGTTCTAGATGCGCAAATCTGATTGGCTTAAACGCGTAAAGTTGCTGACCTACGATCAATCGTAACTTACAATCGATTGTATCTCTTTCTGCAACGGGGGCCCTGGGTTCGATCAAATCATTACACGCCAGATACAGGTCAATTTTAAGCCCGAATTTCCCTTGCTAGGTAAGCACCAGATTGCACAATTTCAAGTCTAAAAATGCAAAAGCTCCCTACCGTGGGAGGGGGGACACCCCCCCTACCCACACCCTCCCCCGCTCAAGTCACTTTGCTCCCTCGGGCTTGGTCGTTTCGCTTCCTTGCAATGTCTCACTCTCACATATGGCTCAAAGTTGGCAGCACTGTGAGTGTGGATGGGCATGAGCCCCTACACACACAAAATCGTGAGCCCCCATAGGTTTTGCCTCCCCCCCCCCCCAATCCAAAACTGCTTCCGGCCCGCCTGGTCCACGACCATCTGAACATTCAACACCCCCCCCCCCCCCCCCCCCCCCCCACTGAGCCACTTGGTCTCGAAATATTTCGGCAGGTGGTCTCGGCCGCGAACAAATTGGTTTTGGTCCGGTGAACGGCAAATCATCCCCCCCAGGTGTAAGAACCTGTCTACGCCACTGGTATGGGGATTAGCAGGTCTATTTAAGGGCATCAAGCGTGGGGATGCTACATAGCGGGTCGCCATTTTGAACTGGGTTAGTTTGCGCGCACCGCATGACACTGAGCTAACGTGCATTACGCAACCGTGCGCAACGCGTATGCAAGATGGCGCCGCGCATCTCATTTGACGAATCTGAACTACCTTTAACTGTGATAAGCCAGGGTGTGAATAGGCCTCTAATCATGACTTTGAAGAGGTCTTTTTCATACATAATACACCCCTATAGAATTCTTGGACATGGGTGTTGGTCTAAATAATTCAATTTTACATGAAATTTTCAAACTTAAAACAAGGCTGTAGAAAAAACAAGAAATAATATATCTCCAATTCTTTCATATGTTGTAGAAATTATATCAAGACAACATTTAAGCCAAACAAATTCTCACAAATTATTTGATCCACGAGGTAAAACGGAAGGTCAAAGACTAAGGTCAAAGGTTATCGTATCCAAACTCGCTCATGCATGAAAACAAATGGCATAAATGGATTGCATATAATATCCCCAGTCCAATGACCCCATCACAACATAAATTGACCCAACGGTTAACGGACAATTGCCATTTGAAAAATGGTGCCAACGCCCATTTCTTACAAAACCTCCCCATAAGAATCGACCATAGCGCAAAAACCGTTGGGCGGATTGGGCTAAAAATTAAATATTTGAGCTTTTAAAGGTTTGAAATATCATACATACCAAATATTAGCAAATTCGGAGGGGGTGCGATGAATCCATTGGGTGATTTGACATGGAATGTGGTACACTTTTCAACTGGTCAAAAAATAAAAATTTGATGCCCTGGGACATAAAAAAAAAATGAAAAAAAATGAGAGTGAACAAAATAAAAATTTGACGCCCCAGAAGTGGACATGGGGAAAAAAAAAAATAAATAAATAAATAAAAAAATTAATAAAAACAAAAATAATACAAAAAAAAATAAATAAATAAATAATAATAATAAATAATTTAAAAAAACATTAAAAAAAATAAATAAATAAAAAAATAAAAAATTATAAAAGATTGAAATAAAAAAATAAAAAAATTAAAAATAAATAATAATAAATAAATAAAGAAATATAAATACAAAATAAATAAATAAATAAAAAATAACCATAATTAACTAATGGAGAAAATTTCAAAATTCTGTGTAGAAGTTAAGTGTACCAAAGTCCTCCAGATAAAGCAAACCAAATCAAAATCGGTCGAGAAATGAAGGAGAAGAAGTATTGTTATTTTTGGAATAAATTTGCATAAATTACCATAATTAATTAATGGAGAAAAATGTCAAAATTATGTGTAGAAGTTAAGTGTACCAAAGTTAGCTATACTAGATAAAGCAAACCAAATCAAAATCGGTCGAGAAATGAAGGAGAAGAAGCATTTTTTGTGATTTTTGGAATAAATTTGCATAACTTACCATAATTCATTAATGGAGAAAATTTTTAAAATTCTGTGTAGAAGTTTAGTGTACCAAAGTTAGCTCTACCAGATAAAGCAAACCAAATCAAAATCGGTCGAGAAATGAAGGAGAAGAAGCATTTTTTGTGATTTTTGGAATAAATTTGCATAAATTACCATAATTAATTAATGGAGAAAAATTTCTAAATTCTGTGTAGAAGTTTAGTGTACCAAAGTTAGCTCTACCAGATAAAGCAAACCAAATCAAAATCGGTCGAGAAATGAAGGAGAAGAAGCATTTTTTGTGATTTCGAATAAATTTGCATAAATTACCATAGATAATGAATTCTTCACGATTCTGTGTAGAATGTTTTAAATCCCCCTCCTAGCCCTATCTTATGAAACAATCAGAATCAAAATCGGTTGAAAAATAACGAAGAAGAAGCATTTGAAAACTGTGGTCGGACGGACGGACGGACGGAAGACGGACGGAAGGACGGACGGACGGACGAGAAGGACGGACGGACGACGGACGCCACGCCATGGCATAAGCTCATCTGGCCCTTCGGGCCGGATGAGCTAAAAAACGAATGCGCCCCTCAACCAAACTATATATCTTGATATCGGTCAATAATATACAGATATTGACTGTCTTGAGGGCAATATAACATTATGAGATCATCGAGGGAAAGTTATATTTGTGTCGAGGGACATTATATTTTTCCGAAGCGCGTAGCGCTGAGGAAAAATATAGTATTCCGAGACAAAAATATAACTCCCAAGGGAAATGAAATGTTATATGGTTCCCGAAGGAAAAAGTCAATATCTGTTATATTATGATGACCTATATAGATACAAATCAAGATAAATATAAATTTGGGTGTTGAAATAAAATTATGGACAAGGGAAAATCATTAGATTAAATCGAAATCCTTCCAGTAGAACAGACGTGTTGTTATCGAAATGCTGCGCAAAATGCTTCTTTATTCGACCGTCCTTTCAAATTTACTTTCGGATCGCGCAATCTCTCGTAGAAAGCTTAACAACGCTGCGCGTGCCAGGATGCTAATATGCGCACATTGTTCATCTTCACACAACCCATTGTGACGTAAATTACGTCACCGGTCAATATAAACGGCGTATATTGACCTGGTCGGTCAATATAACGCTTCCCATCCTTGTAGCGATGGTCACGTGACATCATTTTGACCAATCGCACACCAGTATCTTTATAGGTCATATAATATTATAACAGAAATGACTGTCTTGAGGGGCAATATAACATTTGAGATCCTCGAGGGAAGTTATATTGTGTCGAGGGACATTATATTTTTCCGAAGCGCGTAGCGCTTGAGGAAAAATATAGTATTCCGAGACAATAATATAAATCCCCAAGGGAAATGAAATGTTATATGGTCCCCGAAGGAAAAAAGTCAATATCTGTTATATTATGATGACCTATATAGATACAAATCAAGATAAATAAATTTGGTGTTGCAAATAAAATTACGGACAAGGGAAAATAATTAGATTAAATCAAAATCCTTCAGTAGAACAGACGTGTTGTTATCGAAATGCTGCGCAAAATGCTTCTTTATTCGACCGTTCCTTTCAAATTTACTTTCGGATCGCGCAAATCTCCGTAGAAAGCTTAACAAAACGCTGCGCGTGCCAGGATGCTAATACGCGCACATTGTTCATCTTCACACACCCATTGTGACGTAAATTACGTCACCGGTCAATATAACGGCGTTATATTGACTGATCGGTCAATATAACGCTTCTCATCCTTGTAGCGATGGTCACGTGACATCATTTTGGACCAATCGCACACCAGTATCTTTATAGGTCATATAATATAAGAGTTTAACTGATTAAGCATAATATTACAACAATATTTTACTTATTCTTGTAAAGGTATTGTGAAGCCGACATTTCGAAAATATATTCACGGAAAAGGTCTCGAAAATGAAGAATATACAATAACATGTAGTCCGTTTTAGCGAGTTTTGGTTATTTTTGTTTAGTATTCACATACGCCGTTGTTCGATCACAATCTGTTGCGGGTCACGTAGTGGTCACACACAACAACGTTGTACTCCGTGGAATGCGCCGTGAGCAAAATTTCGCCACCTGGTGAATACTCTTATAATGCACAATTAAACGCGCTGTGTCGTTTTAGTAATTTGAGGTCTATAACCTCCACCGAAAAAGGAGAATTTCAAGCCCTAAATTTGTTCAGAGCATGCTGTTCCTAAATGACATTTCCTTTCATATAAGACAATAACCTTGCAACTTTTGAAATTTGGCTTGCAACGGGAGGACAGTCCCTTTAATGAGAATTACACAAAGATATTTTCAGCTTAATTTCCTTGACGTCTGTCTAGCCCCAAATATCATAGGAAGCACGAACAC
>JBAMJV010003172.1:0-48194 GCA_037951105.1 Echinarachnius parma
GGCCTATGCCTTTCCCTTTTTTAACTACAACTTATTGAAATGAATATAATAATGAATATCAAAATATACATTACTTAGGACAAAAAACACATAACACATAAAAAAACACATACAAACAGGCATATAAATTAACAGATATATTGTTTAAACTTCCTTTTAAAATTGCATAGAGTTGGACATTGTGTTAATTCATCAGGCAAATCATTCCACACCATCGCACCTTGATAACTAATTCAATAAATAAACTGAGCAATTGCCCCATACAATATTACAATAATTTAAATGTGATAAAACCATACTATTATATAAATTCACTAACATTCTCAAAGGCAAAATATACTTCAAATTATTTAATTGGTTTTTAGTTTCTCCCAAATGACGCCGAAAAGAAGAGAACGTTGCATTATTTTATTTTGAAGGGGAGAAAACAATAATTCAGTTGATATTTTTAAAACTTTAACGACACCTTGCGTTTAACTATTGACATTTATTAAGTTAGCTGTGCACTATTGATTCTTGTGCTCCCGCCCCCTTACAACTTGTAGCAAAAAACAAACAAACACAAAAACAGGATACTATAATAAATAAATACGCGGATTATTACTGGCATTCGTAACGTGCCATTCACCCCCTCCCCCCTCACCACCAACACGCACTATCACTGAACGCACGTCCCTGAATATAGAAACCTATACAGGGTGGCCCACAAATAACGGAACGGGGTACTTGCCATACTAAAGTCTCATGATGCCCGCCATACTGCATCGAGTAAAGATCAACCTTGCGCCATTGTGAGTGTGCGTTCAGCTGTGTGTAGAGAAGAAAGGGTACTAACAATGGCGCACGCATTGAACGTTACTAGTTGCTATGACGGGCATCATGTGTCTTCATTATAGCAAGCACCCCGTTCCGTTATTTCTGGGCCACCCTGTATAGTGGTCGTGATAGTTACTAAAAAGGGAAGCCTAGAGTATATCTATTCCCACAACACACATCATTGCGGTATCTTTTTACAATCATTCACACCATAATCAGTGACATCGATCTCGTGCAGTTCCGGTTTCGTTTTTTTTTCTTCTTTTCGGTTTGAGCTCTTTGGCGCATCATAATGGTCGAGACGGGTACATTACTGTTGATGGCTGAAGTCATTTGCCCGAATATACATTGTAATTATTACCATTCCTGTTTTTTGTTCTCAACTGTTTGACATCGATGGTTCAAAGATCTTCTATACATTCAAACTTTCACAAAATTGTATTATAAAATCAGAAAATGAACTGACTTTACCCGAATAAAAAACTGATTTCCCCGAAAAATTAATAAAGTGTTTGCCGAAATATGCATTGATGCATTTTTAGCCCGACAATAACCTTGATAACTGCATTTTCCGAAGTCGATTCGCGCCTGAATTATAGAAATTATTTGATTGTATGCTTCATCCTTTTAACAACCTTGGGAATATGATGAAGTTCCCCTACCCTGCGTGTTGTTGTATTTTTGTTCTAATTTAGTTATCCATTTTTGCGTGTTATAATGTGATTGCCGTTTACTATATTCCTCCTCAGAACGCACGTCATTCAGCAAGCTACGCACTTTATCTTCCTCATAGCTGATTTCTCACCCAGGAGCTACAAAGGAGCTACAAAGGACTGACAATGGGAAACTTCGCTTTTATTTTGCCCAGAACCTCTATCAAACTCTAATTTTTGTTTTCTCTATCTTCTCACACGATCAAAAACTGTTTGTGAATCTTTGTTTGTATGTGATCTCATCACCATGTCCTTCTGTCCACAACTTCTTCTTCTTTACCATCACCACCACCATCGTCATCATCATGATCATCGTCATCACTACCACCATCGTCATCATCACCATCATCATCATCATCATCATCACCATCATCATCCTCATCAACGTCATCGTCATCATCACAATCATCATCATCATCGTCATCATCACCATCATCATCATCATCATCATCATCAACGTCATCGTCATCATCACAATCATCATCATCATCGTCATCATCACCATCATCATCATCATCATCATCATCATCATCATCATCACCATCATCATCACCATCATCATCATCTTCATCAACGTCATCATCATCTGCAGCAGCAGCAGCAGCTTCATCATCATCATCATCATCATCATCATCATCATCATCATCATCATCATCATCATCATCATCATCATCAACATCATCATCAGCAGCAGCAGCAACATCAGTTTCATCATCATCATCATCATCATCATCATCATCATCATGACCATCAATGTTTTCGTAACTCTTTCGTTGTCGAAGTGTCGGTTTGATGTAAACATATATTGTGAAGCCAGTTGAAAAAGTTTGTTTTGTATATAACGTTTTCCCACACCAGCACATTTATATCAAACCTGTTAACTTATTAACTTTGCTGATGGACGTGTTACCGGTAATCATGCTAATACAATTTATTCCAGATAATGTTGACTGCATAGAACAGGCCGAATAAAACAAAATAGCACGCTCCTTTCACTACAGTTGATATGGTGTAAACAGAACCTTTATACATCCTAAATCAAATCCTTACGTTGCCAAATGTGGCGTAGATGTGCACCCAAATTACTCTTTAATACCCATGGCGATGCAATAAATCATAATGTAAAACTGGTGTGTCGGTGAAGAAGTAATCAGGCAACGAGGTCGACAACAAATTAATAGTATGTCTGTGTCGTTAATCATCGGAACTGGTCTTAAAGATGAATAACAGTTTTGGGAAAGTTACAGAAAACATTTACAATTGATCAATATTGTTGAATAAGTATATAAAAAGGGCTTGTGTGGTAAAATCCGAACCTAGCGATGCGTTAAATGCAGAAATATCGGAAGAAATCCAATACCCGCCCGTGAAATGTATAAATCCACCGCCCGTTCGCACCTGTCCGCGCCGCTAGCGCTGGACTGGAGAAAGCGACAAGCTGGGGACAAGCCCGTATAGCGAACGCACGCGGTCAAATTGCACGTAGCGTATGCACGATTCCGCGTTGGCGATATCTATCCGCAACAGATCAATTTATAATTTTGCAAATATATCAATTAGTAGGCGGTTTCTTGGCCAAATTTGTATAATCCCATATTAGTAA
Source organism: Echinarachnius parma (assembly GCA_037951105.1). NCBI lineage: Eukaryota > Metazoa > Echinodermata > Echinoidea > Clypeasteroida > Echinarachniidae > Echinarachnius > Echinarachnius parma. The sequence continues at coordinate 3,133 of JBAMJV010003172.1, forward strand.
AACTATATTCTTTCACATGGTTGGTAATAAGAGCGTACATTTTTAGGGGGTGGGGCCGTTTCCCACTACTGGCATTCACCTGTAATGATTTCTTCCACCTCCTGTTTACTGGGCTTAGATTTCGACGATGTGGGAGACAAATTATCGCTAATTTTAGTTTTTCCTAGAAGTTGTATTTCTTTGATTACTGTACCCTTTCTAATCAGACCGCTGAACACATTTTGATATAAACAATTTCGAATCGCTCGCGTAGACAATCAACGAAATTGAGAGTTGCCTTAATCTATTGCATCCAGGACCCCCGTAACCCATGTGGTAACTTAATGGTCATCGACATATCTAACAACAAACTGATTAATGTGGAGAGTTTTTTACCGCGGTTTGTTTATCACTAATTGAAAAGAAACAGTGTGAAAGAAATGCATAGTGATATAATCCGGACGCATATTATACCTGGACATGTGTGATAAATTATGCTCAGAACAGACTTTAAGAGTGGTTATTGAAACTTTTAATCATGGACATTATCATCGTAAATCGTACATAATAAAATGTATTTACCAGTATTCCTACAATATAGGCTAAGATGCAGTGTTCGAAAAGGAGGTGCTATTACTTAACACGTTTTGTACATAAAACTAAAGTTAATATTGTATTAACTACATGTTTCCTAAGAAGTAAAAGGGTAATTGACATTGTCTTGGATAACACTGTCCTCCTTTAAGATCGCCGATTTCTAGTAATTTATTTCACCTTTCTTTAATAACGTGATACGTTACCCTGTCGAAATCAACCAAAAAAAAATGGCTTTACGCAAGTTCAGAAAGATAATCTGTACGTAGATAAATAACGGTAAACCGCATACGGATCTATTGAGATAATTATCCGCCAAGTATATCGCACCGCTTTGATACCGCGGATTACGACGCCTTTCCAACCGCTAATACGCATCGCCAACTGCGTAGATAATTTGTATAGATAGCGTTTACACCGACAGTACGCCAGTGATAATTCCACCGAACCGCTTGGTTTGTTATACGTTTTTCCGCGGTCACATATCGTACAGACCAGCTAAACGCGCGAAGATTTAAAATGTTTTTTATTTTATTTGTTAAATGTCATGTGTTATTACCTAGCACCCATTGAATTTTGACTTCAATCGAAAATCGCTCCTGGAACCCTTTTTATTCTAACAGAAGGTAATATCTCCATAATTAGGAAGACTTTGACAAAACAGAACCCATTGCATTATGTTGTTACCATAATATAAGCCAACCAACAAGGTATACAACAGAGATGTGAAAGCTCCAAGTGATCTTGATTGAATTTGACATTGAAGTTAAAAGATCCTTTTAACGTCAACTATGTTGGTTTCATCTGGAACGATTTCTACATTATAACGCTATAACTATCACCCGTTTCTCATTTACTATACCATCATGTCGAATCAAGACAATAAGCTGTAAGCAAAATGCATCCATTTTGGAACTGGAACCCATAAGGGACCGCAACGAATATCCCATATCAATTGATTTATCAAACCATCTCACGCTTTTGACAGATCTCGGTTAGAAGGGCAGCAACATGAATAATGATTCACTTTTCACATAGTGTTCACTTCATATGTTCATGCATACATCAATATGACTGTAGAACAAGGGTAGGTGCCAGCCCTCCCATGAGGGCTGTTTGATGGTTCGTTACAAATACAATATTTTATCAGTCATTCGACTTAAAGGGAGAGTACAGTTTTGGTCAAACTGAATGTTAGTAACCAAAACATGCACATAACATTACAAACTAATAGTTATAACTCCACCATGCTCGAAAGGTATATAACATTACATACGACTATCAAAGTAAAAAGCCTGTTATCATTCTAAAATAGGCGTTAAACACAAGAGGGAGCCCTAAAAAACATTGGTTTTAACAATTTTGAATACAAAATTGTGCATGTGCATGTGATGTTTTGTTCAAATAATGATTAAATTGTATGCTCTTTCAAATTTGATACTCATTTTTTCATTACCTCACAAACAAATTATTTCTTGAAGCCCTCAATACCAAAACTAAACTTTCCCTTTAAAGCCTTTTAGGGATCTAGTAACTTTGTTGATACATTGTATTTGCAAAAAGTCATGAATGGCTGATACAATCTATATTGTTGTTATCCAATATGTCCAATGGGTATTGTGTGACAATTTCAAGTCAAATGGGCGTTAATGTATGGCCGAGTAATGAGCAAAAGTGCAAAGTGATATTAACTAACTCATTGCACTGACTTTGTACACGGTTAAGACTATCAATTGGATAGTTTAACATCTGAACACTTAGTAGTAGATCTCTTGTTAACGAAAAGGAAATTCGAAAAACCGAAACCAGTCCAATGCCTCTATTGTTAATACGAAAATCTAGTGGTTCTCTCGTACCGTGTTGTATCCGTATCCGTATTACCAATAGAAGCATAGAACAGGTTTTCGTTTGTCGAATTTTCCTTTCGTTAACAAGATATTTATGATTGAAGTGTTCTGATTTGTAACTATCCACTGTATAATCATAACCGTGTACAAAGTCAGTCCAATAAGTTAGGGAATGTAAATTTCCATTAATCTTGTGCTTTTAACTCGGCCATATACAATCCACTTAACGTGACATTGTCACACATTACCTGGTGGACATACCAGATCACAAACATTTACATTTTACCAACTATTCATCACGTTTTGCACATGTCAACAATATGTTTAATTCTCTATCCTTTTAACTATTTACATGTTTTAAGTTTGATTGAACTGTTTAAGTTGGATTCTTAAACACATTCATATTGTGCACAATGATATTGCATATTAAGGAGCTTATTATGCTATCGTTTAGAATTTAACTGGTAGTCAATTAATATACTAGTCAGTTATTTATCATGAATCAAATGCAGTAAACGTAACATCCCAGTATCATTGTAACCAGGTGGAAACGCAATTATGCTAACTGGAAATCAATGTCGTAGACGGATCCACCATTCCCGTGGCCGAGACCACTATCAAACAATTATATTCTTACCTTCTGTTTGTTTTACATTCGGCCTCGGTCCGACTCCGAGTCCGTTGAAAAAAAACGACTTCGACTACGACACTGCTGGAAATGAGTTAAGAATTTTATATACCAACGTAAGCATTCCCAACGTGCCTTTCTCATAGTCATTAATTTGACTAAACATTTTTCTTCAAACACTCATCTTAAAGAAATACTTTATCAGTATCTTTCGAGAAATCGTGTTTTTTTTTTACGATGACCAGCGTCAAAATATATTCGAACGCATAAATGTCCCTATTTATTGTATCGGACATTCAGGTTCCCCCCCCCCCAAAAAAAAAAAAAAAAATAAATAAATAAATTAAAAATGTAATAATAATAAAAAATTAAAAAATGTCTGCTGTTGGCAAAATTTAATAATATATTGTGCATCAATATGATAGTTGTGTAATATATGATTCACAAACAACATGTCTTCGGTGCAATCTCTGCCAATGACCGATTACTGTCTGCAAGTATAATCATCGTAATCTAGATTAGCTTGAATCGAGGCAATCAATTCGGATTCTTTGTTAACAGTCATAAATAATTCGGAACATAATGGCGAAGATGAATGCCATCATGATACATGAACTTCCCATGGACATGTATTTAATGCAAATCAATAAAACATCTAAGGCCCGGCGCAGACAGAGCCGACTCGACCCGATCCGACTGGTTTTCAGTCAGGCTAGAGTCAGATTCGCTCAGTCGGAGCCGATCCAACATGTTGATTCGGCCTCGAATGACCTCCATCTGGCTCTTGACTGGCAAAACCAGAGTCCTGAGGCAACACATACTGAGTTTTCAGGCTGAAAACCAGTCGGATCGGGTCGAGTCGGCTCTGTCTGCGCCGGGCTTAACATGTTTAATCCGTCGACAGGTGGACAGCTCATCAATGATACAGGTGAAATCGAAATTAGTTGATTTGCGTTCACTGATTACTTTCCATTCCATATGGTTTTCCACTTTAACAGACATTAACCAAGAAATTAATCAGTGATTTCAAAATACAGTTCTCTTCTCGTTATAATTGTGTTCAACATTGCGTTGCACTCAAAATATTACGAGTTTTCAATTAAGTATTGTGTTTTGGCTACAGAGAGTATAGCGTTCAAGAACGTTCTACGTTTGTGTGTGTGTGCGTGTGTGTGTGTGTGTGTGTGTGTGTGTGTGTTTTGTATTGGGTAAGGGTGTCAAAATCCAGACATTTTTTTTTCTTGTGGGTACTGTAATAATCATCCATTATTCATATTTCATTGATTTAGGCAATCGTATATTCATGTCGTTATAATGGCTCGAAACAGATGATCGATAGTATGAGCGTATGGCACTTACCATAGAAGAGGAAGTCAAATGAGATACAGTGTATAATATACTCTCTGTGGATCAACTTATACAGGGTGGCCCCCCCAAAAAAAAAAAAAAAAAAAAAAACGGAACGGGGTACTTGCCATAATAAAGACACATGTTTACTAGGTTCACGGGATAGGGCATCTTTTACAAAGAAAAATGATACCAAGAACAGTCATTTTGATCGAGTAGCCATCTTGGGAGAAATGCTCCCCAGGGAGGGAGAAATTAATGTGACCTGCTTCATGCTTCATCCAAAATGAAATATGAGTAAGGAATAGAATAGGCTAATTATGATGGATAATAATATTACATTTTGTATCCAGTCGTTAAACTTTAACTTGATACTTTAAGCAATAGAGAATGTCAAAGAATTTCAGTTTTAAATTAGTTAAAAGGTTTTAATTACTAGAGTTTTTGGAAAACCGTTTTTCTTCTTTTTAATCAAATTGTAAACCATTTTAAAGGGTGAACGAACATTTTCACTTTTATTGGGGTACGGCGTTAAACGTTATACAACAAATGATACTTGGTGATATCTCTCATTTCTCTTTGCCATGTAATTGCCCCCAAATGTCGTCATGAAAAAAAAGAGACCCTAGACTACGAGCGGAACGCGAATTTTTAAACCGTAGGATGGCAACTGAATATAAGCAGTGAGCAGTGATGTTGGGCACAGTTTTCAGACCTTAGTGAAAACTGTGCATGATACATTTACGAAATAAATCGCTACTCAACACTTATTGTGGCAAAAGAAAAGAAGAACAGAGGATTCGAACCCATGTTATCAAGAAGTGTTGAAGTTGAAGTCCACAGCATGACCATTAGGCCACGTAAATTGCCGATGGCCAGAACAGTGTCATTGTGATTATAATCCTCAAACTCACCCAAACCCTAAACTAAGTTATGAATATTCATGAGTAGCCCTTGACCTATACATAGCTGCTTATGAATAATTCATCAATCTTCAGTTGCCATCCTAAAGTAAAAAAATTCGCGAGCGGAACAGTAAAAAAAATGCATATTTGGAAGAAATTTGACTTGACTTCAGACTCCTCAATTTCCTCAGCTTATGGCCTAATCCCACTTTAGCGTATCTCCTTCCGTTTTCTATCCGACCAAAATGTAACGAAACGTTCCGTATTTTGCAGATTTTGAAGTTACATGAAGTTTCGTTTCAGGCAATATCCGGAGCCGAATTAAAAGTATCCTATTAGTCCATTCCGAAATTGGTCATGTTGGTCCGCATCATTTCGTTTCCTGCCAGTTTTGTGCTAGTAACTTCCGGATGTCAAACGGATAGGAAGCGGAAGGAGATACGCTTTAGTGGGACTAGGCCATTAGACGTCTCCTATGGTAAATCCTTTTGATGAAATGGGTCACAAGACAGTGTATCCGAGAAGACACGCTAATCCGCCAACATCTCCCTGTACACGGTTGCATTACAGCGTTTGTCGACCTCAATACCCGGTCAGTTACCTACACCACAAAGGCACAGACGATGCCTTCTTTTGGTTTCTTTATCAAGAGCAAGCATCTGGTTGTATAGTCGATAATTATTCGAAAGAGCGAAAGGGTTTGTGTGTGTAGGCGCATGTGTGTTCGTGTGTGTGTTTGCGCGTGTACGTGTGTGCGTGTGTGCGTGTGCGTGTGTGCGTGTGTGCGTGTATGTGTGTGCGTGTGTGCGTGTATGCGTGTGTGCGTGTGTGCGTACGTGTGTGTGCGTGTGTGCGTGTGTGCGTGTGCGTGTGTGCGTGTATGCGTGTGTGCGTGTGTGCGTGTGTGCGTGTGTGTGTGTGTTTGTGTGTGTGTGTGTGTGTGTGTGTGTGCGTGCGTGTGTGTATTTCTTCGTGTGTGTGTGTGTGTGTGTGTGTGTGTTGGCGTTTTTGTGAATGTGCATTTATACATGTTATTAGGTATTGTTCATCAAAGCAAACACATTTGTCAGTTTTTTGTTTTTGTGAGTTTGTGTGATTGTTCATGTTGTTTGAGGATGTAAGTTGATATCTCCTCTCTTTCCTAAGTTGTCTGTTTATATGCGAGTGTTTGCTTTCGTTTTGCATCACTGTATTAGTATAGACAATGGGGAGACAATGCCAAACAGTTGATGACATTTCCGAGACGATGCCGAGACTGATATTGGGAATTAGCCCTCCAAACGGAGACAAGGATTTCCTTTCCCTAAAATGAATCCGCATCCTCGGGCAATCAAAAGCTTCTGATTACAAATCGCTGCTCTCTTCTTTTAAAAATGTATAATGTTGTTTCCCCCGTCACCATGAGCACAAATCTCTCTGCGTGCATCTATTTAAAGCGATCCGTTCTCTTTGTCAAATTCAACAAAAATCATCCTCTTGGAACCGTTACATTTTTCTTCTATAGCCTACTGTCTTCAGGGCTAATGGAAACAGAATTATTAAAATGGGTTTTGATTTGTCAAATGTCTCCCTAATTTAAAAGTGTCCCGGGAACGCTTTTCGATTGTTACGAATGTCAGTAACGATAAATAATGGGAAATAGGTGAAACAAAGCTGAAATCATCAACTTTCACTTTCCCTCACAGGGGGTGCTTATTCAAAAAAGTGCCCTTTTCAAATGAAACTATTACACATACTTCAGCAGAATGACATTGGTATACTTATGATTTGATAGCAAATATAATTTGTTGGGAAAGTCTGTTGAAGTTGTTGGGTTTTTACTTTAATACCTATTTCCTATTTTTTAAAATAGAAAAATCGATAACTGTAGGCTACCTTTCTTCGAATATGTATACTGTATCGCTTGTACGTTCTTAAATTTCATCCGTTTCTCCTAGTCCCTCTCTCTCTCTCGCTGTCAATATAATTTATTGTTATTTACTTTCTTATTCGTATTTCCATCTATTTCGCTGGCTAGCTCTGTTTCTTCTGTCCCTTCCATTCACCCCCCCCCCCCCCCCCTCCCCCTTACTCTCTCGTTCTCTCTTCTCCCCTTCACTTTCACCAATGTCCCGATTTTCTCAATTTTCCGCAATTGGCTACTATAACTCAAAATATGATCTGCAGAAGCATATGTTCAATATAGATCGCTCTCCTTAGAATGTTTAATATAACGTTGTGCTCCCGTACTAATTTTGGCTCATTTTTGATGCAGTATACTGTTATATACTGTTTACACACATGTTGTTCTATTTAGCTTCTTCTATACCCTGGGAATCAATACTCTGATTTTGTTTTTGAATTAATCTCGAACAAAATTACAAATTGGTAATATAACATCTTTTTATAAATGCCACAGCTTTATGCCTATCTCCTTTACATTAAGGTTCTACTTTACTCGAATTTGCTCTGTTTCATACTGAATTAAAACACTGTCTGCAATATCTGTTTTGGCTAGTACGCGTTTATGTTCGCCTTTTCTCTCTTCCGCTCTGTCAACGTTCCTATTAAAGTTAATGTATTTGACTTCATCTTTATATACACCTGTCTTGGTCTCATTCTCCCTGCCCCTTCAACCAATGTTCATATGATACAAGGCAGTAGTTGTTCTCTTCAAATCTCTATGTCCTATTCGCTCTCTCCCCTTTTTATACATTCTCCTCCTCTCCTTTGTTTACTCAGTATACCTTGATATTATCTACCTCTATATTTCTTTATCTATCTCCTTCTCTCCGTCTTTCTTTCTCACCTTCTATATTTTTGTTTTTCGTTGTGTTATAATATGTTTATCAATCATCCTCCTTTTCCACCTATCTCGTTCATTGTCATCAATGCTCTGATTTCTCAATTTTCCGTGATTGCCTATAAAATTAAACATAGATATGATTTGCGGAATATCGTCTCGAGGGGAAAAATGAACTGGAATAGGACATCCGACTTTGTTAACTGTTTCAAGTGCAACAGGAGCACGATATGCAATTAGACCGATAAATCAGTCTATATTCCGAGGGTTTGGTCCACTGAGACTGTGTCTTGTTTCATGATCATCTTACACTATCTTGTTCCCTACGATATGAAGTCATAATATTAAAGGACCCCTCAATAACGAGGTGGATTTTTCTGTCTAGATACCGTAAATGTTTGAATAGAAGCGCTATGGTACATGGCTCTGTAAAATAGCGTCATCTGAGTCCAAAAGTATGAAGTTTCCCGAGACGTTGAACGCAATTTAAATGTGAATGATAATGAATATTGATGATGAATAATGACTACTAAATGTAAGTTGGTTTACAGGTAGCTTGCGATTGAAATAAACGATTGTATCAAAAAGGGTATTATATAACAGATTACTGATTCAAATTCCTTAATAGATGTTCAAAGCCACCACTTTCAACAAAGGCTAATTTAAATGGGGCCTATATACCTCTCTTGCAGGTGGGAAAACATTTACGTTCCGAGTAAAATTTGCATTGGGAGGTATACATGAGATTAGTGTTTCGCATCCACACTTTCCGTGATTTAAGTATTTATGGAGAAAATAGTCAGCCTCCATAAAATTGATTATCAGCTCCGTCACTAAATTTCCTAGACTCCTTGATTTTCTAAAATGAGAATTGCGGACAACAAATATTTACATCGGATATGAAAACATTATAGGTGAAACTTAAATGTGCTAATAATATCACACCGCATTTCGATCTTTGTAAAATTTGATCTATGTACATACAAAAATGATGTCTAGGTTAGGGTTAGGGTTTGTTTTTGTCGAGCCCACCGTAGGTGGAGGGAGACTAAGGGATTCAAATTGCGTCCGTCCGTCCGTCTGTCCGTGACGCTTACGAAAATTTGAATAACTTTCCAACCCTGCATCTGTTCGTAACCAAACTTGATTGGTACATGCCCTACATTGGCCTCCATGATATTCTGGGGTCAAAGGTCACATAAGTAGGTCAAAGGTCAAATGAGGTCAAGTGCGCGCAAGTGGGCGAGACACTTTACGGCTATCGCCTTGTTTGGATTGTTTTTGTTAAGAATGGTATAATGATCAATTATTATTAGTGCATTTTTATATTCATATGAATTTTCCCAGTTGAGCATAGGGATACTCATCTTCGAGAAGGCATGCCCTTAGTACAGGAATATAAGAAATAACAACAAAACACTGTTTATATTCATGCAATAACGTTAAGACTGGAGGCACAATAGAATCACGAACGTGTCTTTCTTGAATTCCATCTATGATTATACAATATCATGGATTCTTGAATAAAGGCTGTTAATGGCAACAATTGATGCTTGCCCGCTCTCCATTCAGCTTGCCTGGCGGAATAGCAGCTGACTGGTGCAAAATTTGGTCTTTCAATGATTAACAAAAGACAAGCAATGATTCGCTAAGTACTTATTCACGATCCAATTGTATGACAATAGATGGAATAGAATTTCCCCCTGCTTGAATATCAAGTTAAATCGGACATCATTGAATTTATTTCGTTAATCGTTGACAGAATACATTCTGCACCGTCAGCTGCTATTTCGTCAAGCAAGCTGAATGTATGTCGGGCAAGCATCAATGGTTGCCAAGAACAACCTTTATTTACGATTCATTTAAGGTATCATCATATGGAATAAAAGAAAGAAACATTCGCGATTCTAGTAAACGATTCGCTCGTTTTTGTTTTCTATATACTGAGCTGAGGGCACGACTTCTCGATGATGATTATCCCTATATTCAACTCTGGGGATTCATCTAAATATACAGTTACATAGTAATTGAATTAATATCGGGTGTTGATATTCTATTGTCTGCATGGAGTCTAAATCTCCTTAAAGACCTACAAAATGTAACATTGAATTTTATATACATTAAGATGTTGACTTAATTTATATATGACTCTTGTTGATGAGACCCATCATAATATCCAATGTGTTATTGTTTGCCATTCATTTGAAATTTCATTTTTAAAATGTCTCACCCTCTTGCTACTATCTATTTTCTTCATAAACACTCAGACCAAGGGAAGTGCGAATGCGAAAAGCTACTTACAAGTATATACTTCCCTATGAGCACGTAAAGCGAAACATTGTTTTTCCACAATCATGCAGTAAAGATAATAGTCCCGATACAAGACTTAGCCTTTGTTAATAGTGGTGGCTTAGAACAGCATTATAGTAAGGAATTCGAATCAGTAATCGCTTATATAATACCCTTTTTGATACAATCGTTTATTTAAATCGCAAGCTTCCTGTAAACTAACTTACATTTAGTAGTCATTATTCATCATCAATATTCATTATCATTCACATTTAAATTGCGTTCAACGTCTCGGGAAACTTCCTACTTTTGGACTCAGCTGACGCTATTTTAAAGACAACGTACAGAGCCATGTACCATAGCGCTTCTATTCAAACATTTACGGTATGCAATATGCTGTAGAGACAGCTGGTCTGATGAATTGTAAAATGTTTTAAAATCGTGGTTTAAGAGATTATGAAAATACTAACTACTAATCAAAATAGTTATGATAATGGTTATTTATAGAGCGCTATTCACTGTCCATTTCACGTAAGTATCATTATCCCTCTCCACTATTATTATTACCCCGGTCAACGGATACACACTGCAATCATTCCTGCACACAAAGTGCATATTTTCCACTCCATAAGGAGTATTCCAGCCAGTCGCGCATGTCAGGAGAACACAGTGGTATTACAAGAATCACCCCATGTATACACCTGGTTAGGGAACAGCAATAATGGATAAACTACTAGTATCCAGTGTGATTCCTGATCATTCTCAACATGAGAGCTATACTAACACCTGGCAATATTTATGATTTTTAATTGTAACGAATTAAAAAATTAATCTGGCACATCTCTGTATTAATGTATAACATCATTTTATGCGAATGATGTAGTAATGTGCTCATTAAAAATGTATAATTTGAGATGAAATTCAACGGGTATAAACAGCTAAAAACATAATTATCTTTATATCCATGAAAAGCTATGCCACTTTCTTTCCCTCGGAGACGAACGTTGTTCTCGGAATAAATTTGAAGCAATGACATTTATAAGACACACAATTGTGTAAAATCAAACCCTTTGTCATAACATTTCCACAGACTAGGTACCGTTGAGTATTGGTATTTCCCGAAGTGCCCCCCGATATTGTTTTGTGAGATAATGAAAAACTGACTGTCAAATCTGAAAGAACATACAATTTTAATGACAGAATAAACTTTATTTGAACAAAATCGGTTTAGAAACGGCTGAAATATCCATAATTATATTTTTATTCAAAAGATTCTTCACTGGCAATCACCGGGGGATATTCAGACTTTTTAGAAGAAAAAAATAAAAAATGCTTAAAGACTACTTGGAAACAAATCTGAATATGTTTTTAAAAAGTCGTTGATGATATCTCTATTGAATCATTATTTCAACAAAACATTAAATGCACAATTTTGTATGAAAAATGGCTAAAACCAGTGATTATTTTTTAAATAGCGCCCTCTTGAGTTGTAACGGCTCTTTTTGAATGATAACAGGGGTTTACTTAGTCGTATGTAATTGTTTATACTTTTCGAGCATGGTGAAATTATAACTATTACTTTGTACCGTAATGGTGCAGGTTTTGGGTACTAAAGTTAAATTTGACCAATACCCTACTATCCCTTTAAGCATAGATAATTGATATGATATTTGATATGAAGAGCTTAATTCCAAAATGTGCTTAATCCACTTTCGACCTAATAATTAATCTCTTTTTTCCATGACTAACATACTGTAATCTAAATATTTAAACAAAAAAACGAGGCCATCCGACTAATGGTTTTACACAAGAAAACGAAGTTGTTCCTTTGATATTGATTTCACCGAGTTATTTAATGTTTGTTTCACCACACGGCTCTCTAGAAGAGATGTATAGTGTGGGCTCTTGAGTCCCGACTTTCAATTTTGAAGGTCGCAGATGCCCCCTTAGCATGCATTCACGTCCTTCAGCAAACATCTTAGGCACTTTATCCCCCTCTCTGGCTAATTTCTCCCCCAGGAGTCCCGGGTAATTCATGGCAATGCATATGGGTACCTGGGAGGATTATAGTAGTCAGTTTCGTTTCGTCGCGTTTCGATTGAAAAGGAAAAAGAAAAGCATCGCCGGAAACTTGCTTAAGAGCCAATTGGAATTAGTTGTTAAAGGTACTGTCCGCCTTTTTACAAGCTATAATTCAGAAGCTGCGAGTGTATAGTCTTTAAAGATGTGAGACAAATACCATTACTTTTAAAGATATTTGTCTACCTTTTGCATGCAAGCCATAATTAAAATGTTGCGAATTTAGTATCGTATACGAGGTAAAATGTAATTTCAGAGCCAGTCCGAGAAGATCCGAACTTGCAGATTCGGACATTGTCTTGAGTAGAAAACATTGTTATTGCAGTAGCAATGTTGTTGCGACAAAAGAACAGTCTTAACAAATTATAATTAACTATCGTAAGCAACCTGCATGTGCCTATTTCGCATACCAATACATTATTGAGTAGTGGTACATTTTTTATAAACAAATCCATTTCGGAAAAGTTTCGTTGTAAAGTAATACTTATGGCATGACTTGTATGAGTTTTCAGTTATCTACCGTTTTCCCCATACGAAATGATATGCTTATCAAGTATGCTTATCATGATGGTATATATACAATGTTTTGTTAATACACAAAAATACAAAAAGAGGATGTAGTAATGTTATGGGTTGTATTATCATGAGTATCTGTACACTCTAGATTGCACAGGCATGCGACAATATTCGTATTATTCGCATTTACATTCCGAGGATTTTATAGTTGTATTTTTCAATTCATTAAATGCCTACTGAGTTTTTGATTACAATTATCCTCCAATGTCAGCAAACTCATATCTCAATTTAGCTTTATTGCCGTGGGTAAAAAAGATCGTCATATAATAGTGCCCGAAGAATATGCATGCGCATATAACATGTCAAAGCTCTTAGTGCCACTTAGAACTATTAGCATTTTTCTTCCAAGAAAATCTCTCTTTTAAAATGTCCTTCATGTCACTCTCTTTGTTTTTGTTTTACCTATTATTTCGTTCATCATTGTATGTAGATCATTTCATGATGTCTTTATCCATTCCAACGAACATGACTGTATACTCTCATTTATCCTTGGTTGCTGTTGTCTTTTGTTTTTTGTTTTTGATGACCACCATTTCTGTTTTAGTGGGATAATATTCTTCTTCCTTTTATATAATATTTTACCATTAGTCTCATTTCGCTTTGTTCTAATTCACATTTTTCGATATCATTTTCGTGTCTCATTATCTCTATTCCTTTATTTATGTTTATGTATTGCTAATTTGCTATTTGATAGTAATGATTTGACGTAATCCCTCTAAATAGCTATGACATATAAACATAATAAATCTTTACTGGGATAGTGTATGATGTGCATGATGTTTGGTCAGCAAGTGCTATCTATTTATTTTAGGTATATAATTTTAATGCAAACATTACGTAATGTTATATTGAGCATTCACATGTTCGTGCCTTCAACCAAATACGTCAACTTATACGCGTAATATAATTGCATTCCGAAAAGGAAAACAGAACACACACACAAACAAGTGGGGACCTGTCATTTGATATTAATTACTTCGTTAACAATGTTCATTTGTTTATTTTGAATTGCATTGTATTTGTTATGCAGGTCGAATGTTATAATGAGCAACGATTATAATCTTTTTTTATAAGAAGCAATACAAAGAAAGGACAAAAACTTATACGTTTAATAAAATAACACTTTGACATAATTGTCAAACACGGTAAGGCTTGCTCACAACATTATCCACGCTGTGATAACACACACGGACTGGGTGTTGACAAAGTAATACAATTTGTTTTGTTTTGGTGTTTTCCTATCGGTCGGTATGCAGCTGAAGCTGTCCTATCTCGGACTTGTTTACCGTTTCTGAAGGGCCGCTAGATATTCGATTTCCACCTTCGAATCTAGGCCTACTTAAGAATGAACCCCGGCCGGCTCACATTAATGTATATTGAATAATCCATGATGGCGGAGTCATTGTTCATTGCCCAAAACGTGCACGAAGTAACCCAGGCGCAAGTAAAGAAAATAAATACTGACGAGTAAAACGTATCTGTGTCGACGCCAGGGTCTATCGGGGGCGTGGAGCGAAAGTGAGAGGGACATTAATGTTCCCCACCTGTTGCTGGATTTGGGGGGGGGGGGACGTCTCGAATAAAAAAAGTATTATCGTATGCATTCCCCCTCCCCACACATACACGCGGGCGGGCGCACAAAATCATATACAAACAGACACAGGGGAGGGGGGGGGGGGGGGGGGTTGTGTCGAATTAAAATGGTATTATCTTTATGCATACCCCCCCCCCCCCACATACACACACACACACACACACACACACACTCACAAACATGCAAATACACATGCACACAGGTGCAGACAAAAACATAGCAACCCTACACACACATGCGAAATTCAATACACACGGACGCACTAATGCACATCAAACATACTCACACTTACATGCGCACACAAATAAGGACAACCATGTGCAGTCACACCAACCTACTCACACAAAAGACGTAAACAATTATCTAAATAAACAAAACAAATAAACCAAAAATATACAAACATAACATACAAACATAAACATATAAACATAAGCAAACACCATCAACATCTTGATCATGAGCAGTAAGTGTAAGCACTCCTAATGCGGTTCTGTTTCCTTTTATCGCCCGCAAACAGTTCAGACGACATAATATTGATTGAGGTTTACCAAGATCGAAAATGTCTGAGAACTACATGACTATTCATGCATGTGGTTGGTTCGAATCTCAAAGTTGGAATTAATATCCTTGTTAGTTTATCCAGTTGCCTATGTAGCAATAATTAAAAAAAGGTGGAGAGGGGTGCAGGGAGGGAAGGGGAGGGGGTCGGCCAGGGCTTGCCCCAAGTAGCATTTTGTTTATCCTCCACCGTCCCTATCATGCATGCGTGTGTATGTGTTTACGGGCGTGTGCTTGTGACTGTGTGTGTGTTTTCGTTCGTGTGTGTGTGTGTGTGTGTTCGTTTGTATGTGTGTAAATGTGTGTGCATGTATGTGAGTGTGTGTTTTTGTATGAGTGTATGCGTGCGTGTGTGTGTGTGTGTGCACGTGTGTGTGTTTGTATGTGTATGTATGTGCTTCAACAAGTCACATTAAAGTAATCGGAAGTAGATATGAACATAGTGCATATGAAATTTAGACAAAAAAGTATTGTCCGAAAAGGGTAATCTGTATCACTATATTTATACGTTTGTTTTGTTTATAAATTGGCGTCTAATGTATCTATACGTTTCTTTTGGCTGGATGTGTAAAACCTTACAATGCGATAATTGTACGGCATACAAAGATATTTTGCTCAATAAGGTGTATGCGCTTTTGCTCAATGTGGGCATTATATTATGACGTATTCAGGATTCGTTTGCATAGCGGGAGTCAATATCAATCTTTGACAGTTTAACTACTTCTTACTACCAATTAAATGCCACCAACTTGAAATGCATTGCAGAGTGTGTTCGTGGTATTTAAAGGGTTATATTACCCCGTTTTGTATCGGTAAATACGTCAGGTGAATTATTAAAGGCGACTTTTCCTGATTTGCGTGTTATCCCTGCAATTTCTCCCAGTCACCCCTCGTTAAGGAACAGGACAGAGTTTGACTTATCCTCTGCTCGCGCGCTTGGTTCAGAATAGATGGTCTCTATAATTGGGCTCTTCGTATTTAGGTGCGTCCCCAATGGTTAAGGCGAGTCGATTAGAACTAAATGGCACTGACAAAATATAGCAGAGAGGGGGCATATTCCCCCATACGAATCTAACTAAGATCGACCACATGAGATGGGCCCATAGCTCAGAATATATGGTCAATATAATTATATATGAAGTTCGATCGTATTATTTGTTAGCGTCCCCCATGATTGTTGAGAGTTGATTAGAACCAATGTAAATGGAAAAAAGCGAAGAAAAGGGGATGTTTCTCCGTAAGATTGATTGGGGGAGGGGGGAGGGAGGAGGGGGGAGGGGGGAGGGGGGCGAGGCGGCTCAGCTATATATCTTAAGTGATCCTTTATTGATACCTCAAACTGATTTACCTTTCCCCCTCTCTCTTCATTTCGAATTGGACGCCCAACAGGATTGGGATCTTCGTATTTACGATGTTCTTTTCGAACCCATGATTATAGGGGGTCAGGTGGGGAGGGGGAAAGCTAGCAATGTTCACTCAGTCAGAGATGGGGATACAACAATCTTATCTTAATATAGAATACAGTCTGGTGTACCCCCATCTCGCTCGGTTCCGTGCGTTTAAACAAAATGAATGCAATTGTTTGTTGTTGACAAGATATGCGGAAAACAAAATGTCATGTATTCCCCAACGCCATTCCCCACACATACAGGGTGTCTCAGAAAGAATGCAACACCTACGATCGTTAATTTCATCAACATCATCGATCAAATGTCATTGTCTTTTGTTTGATTGGGTAGAACATTCATTTTCCAACATAATGATACCATAAGCATTGATTTTGGGTAAGGCGTTTGGATCCTAGGGCCATTTTTCTGAGGCAATGTCGTTTCCTAAATGTGCTACTTTTTCGTCTCTAGCGATCCTCTGAACACTGAGACATGCTCGCCCCACGGCCTTCCATAGACAGAAGAACCGCATGACTGCGCTCCCTTTGATAAGGAAGACAATGTGAGCTATACCGTAGGGGGTACTCTATTACGCAACATTGTTTTCTTTATCAAAGGGAGAGCAGTCATGCGGTTCTTCTGTCTATGGGAGGCCGTGGGGCGAGAATGTCTCAGTGTTCAGAGGATCGCTGGAGGCGAAAAAGTAGCAAATTTAGGAAACGACATTGCCTCAGAAAAATGGCCCTAGGATCCAAACGCCTTACTCAAAATCAATGCTTATGGTATAATTTCGTTGGAAAAAGAATGTTCTACCCAATCAAACATAAAGCAATGACATTTGGTCGATGATGTTGATGAAATTAACGATCGTAGGTGTTGCATTCTTTCTGAGACACCCTGTATAGGACGTACATGTACCGTAACGGGGGACAATAGAATCGCCTAACCCCATCCATGCCCTTTATAATAATACGCCACTGGCATTGATAACATCAATTCTCCAACTTGGGTAAAACAAAAAAAAAGTGGTCTAAAAGATGAAATCATTGTCATTATATTCATGGTACAGTACAAACGATGTTTGCTGTGAATTTAACGTACGTCTTTGAAATAATATCGTTATTTTGCCCAAGAGCGATTTGAACTATGGTGAATACATATATATACGGTTCAGGACACAATATAGGTTCCTCTGGGATTAATTCACATTTGGGTGAAAGAGAATCATTATATCATTTTTCTGAAGAAAAAGGGAAATCAACATCGTCATTCAAAATCTATCCAGTCTGAATAATTGAGATGATGTATGCTGGGAGATTACTTGTAGCATGTTTTTGTTCGTATTTCTTAAACTTTGAAGATCATAGAGAAAACAAATTATTCAGTATTTTTCAGATTATGCCCAGGGGAAATATGTATAAGAGGAACTATATATGCGGCCAAAAAAAAAATGATTGATGGAATAATCGTTTTTCAACTTAAACAAAAGCGAGTGGATTATTTATGGTTCGAACCGGATTCTCATCTTGAGCTTCATATTGCCTCTGTTAACCGTGAACCACAGGCAGAAATTGTCTTATTTTATATGTGATGTTTTTATATCTGTGTGCATCCCTTCTATCTCTCTTTCTTATGATTCACGTTATCCTTTCTTATTCCCGTATTCACTCCCGCTCCCTTCCCCCTCTCTTTCATTTTTTCCCCCCTCTAGCTTCTCATGAGTTTTTTTTATATTTTTGTTAATCTCATATCAGTCAGTGTATCTTGATCACTTTCTCCCTTACCTCTCTCTCTCTTCTTACACAGTTGTATGTTCTCCCTTTCAGTTTCTCTTGCTCTATTTATGTATGCATAAATTAAACTCTTCTTTAATAGTTATTTGACATCACACACTCTTTCTTCAACCACATCCCCCTCTCCATTCCTCCCTCCCTCACTTCTTCCCTCTCTCTCTCCCTTCTCCCCCCTCCCTCCCTCCCTCCCTCCCTCCCTCCCTCCCTCCCTCCCTCCCTCCCTCACTTCTTCCCCCTCCCTCCCTCCCTCCCCTCCAAATCTCTTCCTATCCCGCTATCCCCTTCTCCCCGTTTATTCTCCATTCGTATACATTTACTCTCTTCACATCTCCCTAGAGATGTTTTTCCTCTCGGTGATAGATGCGATACAGGTATATACAAACAGGTGTGTCAATAATTATTCCGTCTTGTTCGACGCCCGGAGTAGACACGGTGGTAGATAAAAACCCATTTGAGGTGATAAGAAATTAGAACGCGGTTGCAAAAACGTGGTATTTGCAACAGGTTTTTAAAGGGATATTGAAGTTCTGGTATTAATAAAAAAATACGTTTGACGGATAGAGGGAAAATACTTGAAGGAAAGGCAAATACACACCATTTTCAAAATAAAACAAGGTTTTCTCGATCAAGATCTCTTCAGCCATGGCTGTGATAATTATCTTTAAATAACGTAATATGAATATTAGAATGCACGGGGGTTGAATTTGATTACCGATTTTTCCCGAATAAGAAAAGGAATATTTTCATTAAAAATGTCCACATTCGTTAAATTATATCTTAGTGGTTTGTAAAATGTATTCTTATTTTCTCTCTATCTAATGGGGGTTTTTTTAAGGAAAGAAATCACATTTATAATTTGGTAGCACAGAGGCTAAACATATCAGGTGTGGGCGTAGCTGCAGCTGATGTTGCATTCTGAATGGAAACAGTCCTTTATATAGATGCACTAGACAGATTCCTGTCTACGATTCAAGCATGGCAGCATGATATGTATACCTTTTTAATGAAATAAGACAAGTTTTAGCCACTAAGATTAAGTTGTACAAGATCTCGCCTTTCCCTTTAAATGGATCTAGTAACATTGTCCATATCCTCAAAACTTACTTGGAACTCTAACGGTTCTCTCATACCTTGATGTATTCGTATTAACAATACAAGCGTGGGACAGGTTCCGTTTTTTTTTTTTCGAATTTCCCTTTCATAAAAAAAAGATATTTATGATTGAATTGTTCAGATTTTTAACCATCCACTGGATAGTCATAACCGTGTACAAAGTCAGTGCAATGAGTTAGTGAATATCACTTTGCATTTTCGCTCATTTCTAGGCTATATACTATCCATTGAACAATTCACACATGTTCACACATTTCTCAGGGGAAATATCAGATCACAACAATAGACATTGTATCAACCTTTCATTAATTTTGGCGCGTGTCAACAAAGTAACTAGATCCCTTTAACAAACAAAAAATAATGTTCAAAGAGAAGGCAAAATCAACAGGAGACGACTGTTTCCATGTAAATATATACAAAACATGCCGAATAAGTACTCGAATACGTACCCAGATCGATACCGCCAATACAGCACTAGTGTCCTTCAGCAAGGCACTTTATCCACATTGCTGCTCCCCGCCCAGGTGCAATATGGTCACTTGGCATGCATGAGGGTGTGTCAAAAGCATGAGTGCACTATTTATTTTTTATTTTTATTTCCGATTTATTTAAACAGGGTAGCCCTTTCAGTATCGAGTACTGCTCTACCAAGGGGCCCTGTAAAGTAGCACCTGCTGGAATGCTCCCCAGGGAGTGGAGAAAGTGCACAATATATTGCGGAAGTGTATCAAATGGCCGAGTTGTACATAATAATATTAGATGCAGGTCCCTCTGGGAGAACAGAGCAAACAGAGCACTGAAGAGGCTAACCTGGATAAAGAGGACTACAAAAAACAAAATTAAAACAAAAATGTATAGCTCAGCCTCAAAGGCTTTGAAATACCAAGGTAAAGAATTATGTGCACAACTATGGCAAAGAAAAAAAGACAAAAACGAACGGAATAGAGAAAGACATTAAAGAAATGAAGAAGAAAAGGAAAGGAAAAGGCAAGTAATACCCCCGTCACACCTACTACGCTTCTACTACGCTCCTAATCCCCATTGATAAATTTGGAAGCGCGAGGAGAAGCATTGTAGGAACAAGTAGCTAGAGTGGCCTTTTACAAAATGTCTTTTGTTCCATGGGGAATGAATGGGAAGATTATCTCACATGCGTGAAAAGATAACCTCCCATGCATGAACAGACAATAGCTCCCTGAACAAAAATTCAGATCTTGGCACTGCCACGTTTATTTTGAACACACCCAAAACGAGCGTAGTAGAATCGCAGGGGTGACTTTTGTTCAGGGGGGTATTATCTGTTCATGCATGGGAGGTTATCTTTTCACGCAGAATCTTCCCATTCATTCCCCATTGAACAAAAGACATTTTGCAGATATATTCCAGTGCTTGTGATCAGCTATTGTCCGAGAGCGTAGTAGAAGTGTAGCTCGGTGTGACGGCACCGTTAGCAAGAACCATTATTGAAATAAATAAGAAAAGAGATAAAAAAAAAGAAAAAAATAACATAATACAAACTAGAGTTTGAAAGAGTCTGTGAAAGGGAGCAAAAAGCTGTGTACATAAATGAAACTTATATTTGGCGTAGCCAGGATTTTGTAATGGTGTTTGGGGGGGGGGGGGGGCGGGGGGACATGCTGACTGTATATAGCTATCCCACTTCATTTAAGTTCAGTTGCTTTACGAGTGAAATGACACCCCAATAACAACTCTCTGGCATAGTTTATTAGACGCCAGAAGGATAACGAAAAGAGTTATTCCTATTTAAACAAAAAATCGCACACTCTTGGTTGATCGAGAACCGTTGACGAGGAAAATAAACACGGAAATGCAACACATATTGTCTAAGAATCGAAGATGCCTCAATACCACTGGCACACCACTCATAGGCGTAGGGGGACGTTATTCTTATGGGGGCTGAGGTTTTTAGCCCGAATTTTCGAATGTTAACCTGACAAGCAAAACAAATAAAAAAATTAAATAAAGGTCCTCGCCTCTTTGTCGCCCGAAAATGACATTGTTCAATTGTTTGGTCCACAATAACGCGATTTTGCCGGAGTATGAGATGGTTTTGCCTGAAAATAACATGACACTGCGTGAATGTAACACTATTTTGCCCCAATATATTTTGCCCGAATATGACACATATTTGCTGGAATATTTGCACGAATATATATGATATGATTTTTCCCAAATCATGCATGATTTGCCCGAATATAGCCGTTTTCAAAGCCCTCCGCCTCCTACGCCTTTGACACGACTTCAATCTAGTCCTGTAGAAGGTGTCGTGTGTAATTAGACCTGGAGACGTCCATAAGTCCACTAGTTGTTTAATTATTCATGTTCTAAAAGGTTTCTATAGAAAACAAATCAGCGATATTGCCACCTCGGTGATATTGAGCATTTTTTAAATTATAAGCATAATAAAGATATTTAGCTAATTTTCATATTTCTGATTGACAAAATACGGCAGAGATCACTTTCTGTCTAGTAATAGTACAACAGTGTAATTTCAGGTGCTCATTTGCATGTGCCATATGGGCAACGCCCTGAAATCCAAGATGGCTGCCCCTTATTTGCATAATTATATACATGTATGAAGAGTGTTGATTTTCAGTGGCTACAACCACCGTAAGCAATAAAGTACAGGGTATTATTTTTCAAGCATGTGCTAAATATATTAAAGATATTTCAGGTTGGTTGCCACCTTGGCAACATTTGGCAATGCAAATTAATAGAATAATAAAGTTATTTTCCTTACTTTTTTCATTTGAAATATCGGGCATTGACCATCTCAATATCTAGCCCTCTGATTGGTCAAAATCTGTAACCAACATATTTGAATCATACTCGGTGTCTTCAGGCTAGCGCAAGTTAAGAAGATAACACGTAACATTTGCAAAATCAATCTGACTCGCGGCTAATAATACCCTAAGTCTGTCCCTGGAATATAATTGATCGTTGGCCTTGATGACGTCACAACAAACTGTGGGAAGGTGTAAAGGTGTTGTTAATGTTCTGTGGTGAGAAACGTGACGTCAAGAGTATTTACGGGAAGAAATGGACTTAAAATTGTACTCAAGCCGGGGAAATCCGTGAATTATTGATTGGCGATTATTACATTCCTGGATTCATTCATTGAAAAGCTGTATGTTTTTTTGAATCTGCAAGTTGTTTGTTACGTTATGGACTAGTCCCACTACACCGTTTCTCCTTCCGTTTCCTATCCAACATGAGAGGCTTTTTGCAAATGCTACGGAAGAGCTGAGTACGGGGGAAGCAATCAGCTGTGATCGTACCCGTACTCTGGCTACGTCCGCGAACTATTTGCAGTATCGCAGTGAAGAATACGGGGAACGTCTCCTTGCTCGATGTGAACAAGCGCGCTGATTGGCTGACCCATTGAAGTACTATACTTCAATGGGCTGACCCCGCCGCTCCGTACTCGCTCTACACCCAACGCTAATTCAGCCGACAACTGTAGTAGATTTCCACGGTACTGGGGTATTTTCGGACTGAGTGCGACCATCCCCAGATCCCGCTGAGATTAGCGTACTAGAATCCCTCCGTAGCATTTGCGAAAAGCCTCTAATGTGGCGAAACGGTCCGTATCTAGCAAATTGCTAGTCCTTTCCGAATTTGGTCCGCATCATTTCGTTTCCTGATATTGAACGGATGGAAACGGAAGGAGAACGGTGCAGTTGGACTAGACAGAAAATTCCATATCATTCTGGAGGGGTCCTTTAATATAATGACGTCATACTATCCCCATTTCTCTGAAGTGGTGAGTGAATACAACAAACGAGGAGAAGGACTGATTTAACGGTCTACAGTGGGACTAGACCATTACATTTTGATCGAAGAGCTAGTCTGGGCAAAATAGGCAAACTTGTATACTGTATACTAATAGACGAATGTGTGAAATATTGATGGCTCAAACGTACGCGCATACATTAATCAATACGTCGTGTTTTCAGTGTCACTTTTTATCCGAAACGGATGGTTGTTTTCACTGCTGCATGTGAGTGAGGGGGGGGGGGGGGGGGGGCTTATTTAAAAAAAACTTAAATCCTATTTTCGGATATTGAGTTACCAGAGATACGCTGTTATAAACATGTATACATGACAATGCATATGACTAGGCAAAATAGGCACACTTTTACCACGAATTCGAAATGTTGATGTACAATATTGATGGAATATCGAATTGCCATTTTGCTACAATGAATACGGTATTGAAATAAAGTGATTATGATGAAAATAGGTATACTTTACATAATATAATTTAATAGAACACATGTGAGATATTGATGTGTCATTTCAATTGACTGTATTCAGTTCATTGTCATCTCTTAGAAAATCCATGATTCAAATGGCATTTTGTCCGAAACTATTACTAGCACGAGTCGTAAAGAGCAATTTGGGGACGTCAAGGCCATTCTTGAGAAATAAAATATGGGTACTTTATTTATTATAATGGAAAGGGTATTGTGTGAAAATAATATTGATGGGCCCATATTGAATGCATTCATCATAATTTCTTGAAAACTGCTAATGCTATTTCTCAAACCCAATTCGACCAAGGACATTGTGCAAGAAAGGGCGACGTTAACTGCAAGTGAAGTGCGTATGACGTACATGTAAAAGTGCAAAGAAACTATTAAAGATACACCATTTTATAATGATAATGCAAATAATGACGATGCAGATAACAAAATAAGGATAATTGTAATGAACATGATGATGTGGTCACAGGTGACGAACCAAGAGCGAATGACCCCGTTCTCTTCTAGTATTTATGGTATATGTTGCTTAGTGTAAAATACGTATAGTCAGCCATGTTACAAAAGTAAATTGCATAGGGGTAGGAAACGGGGGGTTGAGGAACTACAGCCCCCCCTCCCCCCACCCACCTCATATTCGGATAACGATGTCATATTAGGGACAAATCATATTATATTCGGACAAAATAATATCATATATTCGGGCATATTCATGTCATATTCGTGCAAACTCATGATACATTCGGGAAAAAGTCATGTCATTTTAGGGAAACATAACATCAGTTTCGGGGGGGGGGGGGGGGTGGGGGGGGGAGGGGCGGGAAACATAACATATTCCAGTATAACAGTCGGGTAATCTTTTTAAAAATTGTCATTTTCGGGCATAAGAGACGAGGACTTTTGTGTGCGTGTCAGTCGAAAAGGCGGGAAGGATAATTATTCGAGCAATATACCTCACCCCCGTCCCACCCCCCCCCCCCCCACCCTCAGAAAAGTGTGCCCCTACGCCCATGATGGTCAATTGCTTATCAGAATGACAACAAATGATAATGCATGTATCATTGGCGGCGGTCAATTCCCGTGGTCAGCAAGACTGTCCCTTATCCGTATAAAACCGATCTTCAGTCTTGGTTAAGTCGCTAACACCATATACCGTTCCTTTAAGGTAATTGATGCACTGATTCCCAGAGGCGGAAAAGTGGTTTACGTGACTTTAAACTTCCACTACGTTTTGTTTGTTATTGTTAGCTTGGTTTTTCGTGCATTGTCACACTTAGACTAGTCTGTATTACATTACAGATTGACCTTATATCCATTTAAGACCATACACAAATTGTAAACACTTTTAATATGTCAATGCGTGATCAATCAGATAACAATTATAACCCATTGACTATTATAGTCAATGGGTCAACGTATAACAGTGTGCAGCAATTGTGCGGCGGTCATCCCTCTTTGCCAGAAGCAGTAACTGTGTCCTTATCGGAAACCGATCATCTTCTTTAAGCCCGGCGCAGACAGAGCCGGCTCGACCCGATCCGACTGGTTTTCAGCCTGATTTACTCAGCATGCGTTGCCTCAGGACCCCGGTTTTGCCAATCAAGAGCCAGTCAGAGGTCATTCGCGGCTGATTCAACATGTTGAATCGGCTCTGACTGACCGAAACCGACTCTAGCCTGACTGAAAACCAGTCGGATCGGGTCGAGTCGGCTCTGTCTGGGCTTTAGCCGCTGACACAACACGACCTCCTTTAATGAAAATTGATGCACTGAATCCCATAGGCGAAATAGTGGTTGTCGTGCCTATAAGCTTCCGCTAAAAAGTTAGATCATCTTATTTGTCCTTGTTTTATTGTTTTGCTTCTAGCAGTCTGTACTAAATTATAATGTCTTTCTGTAAAGACGACAACACAAAATAATAGTTGCCTCGTTCTTGCCCAGGTTGTCACCTCACCGCCTCACAGTCCTATCCCGTAGCCTTGGTGGCCGCAGGGGCGCCACCAGTGGCCTTGACTACTAGCTTTCTCAATCCTTCTCTGTCTTACACTTCGCTCATAGCGTCACCCAGCTTTAATTTAAGTCTGTCCATCCTGCGATGATCCTATCTCTTCCTTCTGTCTCCCAGTCAGTTTTTTTCTTAGGTTTGCATTAAGTTATTGCTCGTCACTCAGATTACAGAAGTCAATCGCTTAAAATAATGGGGAAAAATAAGATTGCATGTATCATTTGCGGCGGTTAACCTTTAGTGTCAGCAATACTGTCCCCTTATCCGTAACCGATCTTCTCAGTGTCTGGGTTTTTTAGCAATTGAAACAACACGACTCCTTTAAGGCAATTGACGCACTGTTTCCCAGAGGCGGAAAGCGTCGCTGATGTGACTACAAACTTCCGCTATATGCTAAGTTTGATTGTATATTCGTTGTCCAATTTCCATGATGAAATTAATTGCGACTGAACTATACAACTACTTGATAGTCTTGTACACGTTCGTATTTTATCATAGGTTTTGATCTGTATTGCTGCTCCAAAGCCATTATAAGTCCAGCCAAAATGGAATGATTGTGTCTATACATGCTTTTCACGACCAATTATTTAACTTTTGTTGATGATTATCAATCATATTAGGCGCTATATAAATCGAGTATATTATTTTATTATTTACAAAAATTGATTGCGACAGAAATGCACCATGTACTTAAAATATAATTCACATACTATATATCAACTATTCTGTTTTGATGACAAAAACATAAATAAATGTACATTGTTCTAAAAATAGACAATCGGAAGTATAATATTCGATGAACTAGATCATAGTAATGCCTTTAATAATTCAAAACTATTGTTATACTCGATAACAAAATTCCAAACTATGGTCGCATGTATTTGGTTGTATAAATGCGGTTTGTATTTTGAAAAGTTAGTGAATCGAATGACCAATGCACATGTGCGGGTGACAGATGATACGCACTCGGTGCCTCTTGAAATAATTTGAACAATAATGCCCGGCGCAGACAGAGCCGACTCGACTGCTTGTCATTCCGATCGGCTCAGTTTTCAGTGCCTCGCGACACACATTTTGCCAGTCGAGAGACAGTCGGATGCCAGTTGGGGCCGATTCAACGCGATAAATCTGCTCCGACCGACCGGGCCCAACTCTAGCCTGATTTAAACCAGTCGGATCGGGTCGAGTCGGCTCTGTCTGCGCCGGGCTTAACTATCGTCTATATTCATCGGGCGAGAGTGAGAAGTGTCATCATTAAAGATATAGTTCAAGTTTTGGTTTAGAGGGCGCTTCGAGAAACTATGTGAGGCAGAGATAACGAAGTGTAACATTTAAAAGAGCACATGATTTTAAAGACATAATCATGTTTTTTCATCGAAGTAGATTCAGAGACAGCTGAAATATCCATAAATATATCCGATTGGAATAAATGCCGGGGACCACATTTTATTAAATCATTATTTAAGAAAATATTTTAAAGTCCTACACATTTGTTGAAAATAATATACTAATATTTTGTTAAAGATTGTTTTTGATGATCTCTCTATTGAATAGTTATTTTAACCAAACATCACATTCACATTAGTGTATTTTAAAATGTGTTGGATCTTGAGATGTCAGGGCGGCGCTCTTTTGTGTTAACAGCTCCTTCTCGAATGAAAAACAGCCCTGTAACTTAGCTGTTTAAATGTGTTTTCCCCTATAATTCAAACATCATTGCATTATAAATGTTAGTTTTAATGATGAGTTGATGACTGACAAGTTTTAGTTACTAAAATTATGTTTAACCAGGTGCCAGACCTGTATAATCCCTTTAATCTTGCGGATGACAGGCGATATGCACTCAGCGTCTCTTTAGCATGCTTCAATAATTGGAAAAGTGAACATTGTTCACATGTCATACACGAACAATTAATGTAATGTCAGTGACCGAATTAATTGACTACACGTAGTTTATTCTACATCCGCCATGTCCGAAGAATACTTGGTGCATGGGATAAAACGGCCGTGTTTGATAGTTATTACAATTGATGGCAATCTATGTGTTAACAATTACAACATAATACAAATGAAATGAAATGTGATGACGTGAATTTCGCATGTTCTGTATGTTACCTATCAGGAATTTAATTTTGGATTCGTTTTTCAAAAGTTAATTTTTTTAAATGCAAAGTTCTTAATTAAATATTATCCGAATGCAACCTGTCCATCCCTGGCAGTTGAAATTAGCTTTATATAATGCAGTATGCGTCTAATTATCTTCTATTACGTATGACTTACATGACTTATGAGCGCTTGAATGTCTAGTACGCAGTATATACATGGTGAATATTGTAGAGGTGATTTAGTACAAGATCAATTTCAGTGTATTTTAATTTCCAACAAAAATTCAAAAACATAACATTGTACAAAATAAATAATTCAAACATGCGTAAAATTAAAGTAGCTAAATACAATGGAAATAAGAATTATATATTACAGTAAATAACATAATTGGAAATGGAGAGATCCACTGAAAAGCAGTGCTTGTAGATTGTGGACCCCTCGAGTACTAATACAGTATTTGAATCATACTTCATTACGTTTGCGGCCCAACCGAGGCTCGAACCCAAGACCTCCCGGACATGACGCTGACACGTTAACCTCTGAGCCATCATTACTGGTACGTTCACAGAGATGACACTTGTTTTTTTTTTTTTAAGAATCATGGCAAATAAAGTTATATATTGAAATGTGTTAACATGGTTAATGTGTCAACCATACGTGCAATAAATCAAAGCACTTCTTAACAAGGTCATTAAACTTGATTGAATGGTAGTTCCAAGTCGCTTAAAGCGCGAATGAACTTCCAAAATGTATTGCCTGTAACTCGTAGATATATCATGAAATCCGATCGCATGTCTAGAAGGCATTAATAAAGATTGGATGTTATAGAGGAAAGCACCTTCTTACATAACTGCATTATTTGATCGAAGCAACTTAACCACTTTTCACCAAATGTAATTACACTTTGCTTTTAAGTATAAAGTTCAATCACTTCAATGACGTTGAAAGTGCGAATGATCTCCATATAATGTGTCGCCCATGGCAACAATGTGCCACTAAAAGTCATGGGATGCCTAAGGAGGTTTCTCAATACTAATGCTCTCCTCAGTTTGGGGCGTGCGTACTGTTTAAGGGGTGTAGTTATATCGGAAAGGGGCTATGGGGCGATCGCGTCTTCCTATATAGTGCAAATTCAGCCACTATATAGTTCACCCCCCCCCCCCCATTACACTCACCACCTCAAACACCCCTTAAACACTCACTCAAACACACAAACCACCGTTACCACTGACCATCACCACCACCACCACTGAATAATATGTTTGTGCAGGAGTAATAGCTAATTGAGCGATGATCATGATTAGTTTGGGGAATTAGATGTCTCCATCACCGAAACCCCCGCCCCCTCATTTGCCCCCCTCTTCCCGGTCTGAGTTGCCACCAGGGGCGTCGATCACGGGGGGGATGGGGGGGATATATCCCCCCCAATATTTGAGGTGGGGGGGATGGCCTGTATTATCATCCCCCCCCCAATATTTGGGAGGGTAAAAAAAAAAAAAAAAAAGTTTCTTATATCGTATGTCTTATGTTAGAAAGTCCTTACTCATTCCTCCATAAGCAAAAGAAGTGCGATCCGCCCTTTGGTTTTCTGCAAACTTGATTTCATTAATTGTGTTTATCTATAACACGGTAACTCAGAAACAAGTTTATAACAAGTGAAATTGATGGCTAGGTATGCTCCAGATTGCACAATTTCAAGCCCCAAAATGCAAAAGCTTCCTAGGGGGACACCCCCTCCCACACCCACCCCCAGGCGCGGATCTACGGGGGGGGGGGGGGGGGGTTAGGGGGTTTAACCCCCCCCCCCCCCCTGCCAAGTGAAAATGTGATGTGCATAGAAAAACGCCATCATTGTGTCCAGACCCACACAGTATCCGTATTGTCATTGGGTCAAACCCCCCCCCCCCCCCCTTAGCAAAATAGCACCAAAAAAATCGCCTCGCCGCTACGCGGCTCGTGGACGATGCTCCGCATCGTCATTGGGTCCAACTCCCCCCCCTTAGCAAAATAGCCACAACAAAAATCGTCTCACCACTACGCGGCTCGGACATGGCCGCTTCGCGGCTCGTGGACGATGCTCTGCATCGTCATTGGGTCACTGCCCCCCCTTAGAAAAATAGCCAAAAAAAAATCGCCTCGCCGCTTCGCGGCTCGTGGAAGATGCTCCGCATCGTCATTGGGTCAAACCCCCCCCCCTTAGCAAAAAGCTAGATCCACCCCTGCCCCCATCGGTCGCTTCGCTCCCTCGCAATAACTGATCATCCCCCCCAACCATGAGAAGAAATCGACGCCCTTGGTTGCCACTATCTTCGCTACCATGTTGCCCCGTTTCTTACTAATTACATTACTGCTTGTGGGCACACTGTCTTGTTTTACCACTTGGATAGTGTCGCTGACTGTTTGAATTAACAATTTGAGGACAACTTGATTTGATATGACACGACTTCTCAGCATGTATAGATCACAGCCCGATGTATTTGAGGCAACGTTCTTGTTTTTTAACTGGGGTATTTCTTATAACTGATCTATTATCCAATCCAACATAGTGATCTTCTTTTTTGGTGTCGATAATGTTGCTTGCAGTTACTCAAAGGTACCTGCACTCTTTCATATGCTCATAATTATGCAATTTTGAACAGTTATGCGAAAGTGCAATGCGATGAACGAATTCATGGTGACATGAAATGTCCCAAACGAATTAAATAAAAAAAAAAACAATGTCCCTATAATATACAGAAGAACACTACTAAAAGAGGAACCTCTTTAAAAATTGTTCAATAAACAAGTCAGTGTATATGTAATAATTTAATCCTGTCCCTCACGTATGCATTTTCCGCATTCCAAAAGTAGTACACAAATTAGATTAATCAAAGCTTCTGACTATTACGAACAAAAATTGTTTCAGGGACGAATAATCAGCACAAGGGCTTTCTAGCTCAGTTGGTAGAGCACCGGTCTACTAATCAGGAGGCATTGGGTTCGAATCCCCGGGAAACGCTATTTTCTTTGCTCATTTGAATTTATATTATTTATCTATGGTTTGAGATATACATTAGGGCCGGTATTCAATTCCGTACTTAGAATAAGTAAGAAATTTACTAAGTAAATTGCTAAGCTAAGAACTTTACTTATCTCGTATTCAAATCGCATTTTAGACTTTTACTTACATAAGACAAAATCTAAGTAAAATACTTGTGACGTCACAATGGTTTGTAAATTAGTGCTGATGGTATCCGCGAACCATTTTGTGCAACGCTTGTCTATGGGAATTCACGTGTTAAAACAAAATCGCAAACCAATTTTGTGCGACGCTTGTCAATGGGAATGCATGTGTTAAAACAGAATTGCATGATCATAACAGAAATCTTGATTGAAACGTTACGTTATTACGGTATTATAGGGCGGAGCAGTCAAAGCTTCAACATGAGCAGAAAAAACATCAAAGTCGAGGAATAAAATCACTGCTTGCTTATGGTTTTCTTGAGTTTATATGAGGTATGCCATGTCGATTGTCGGATCCATAATCTGCAGGCCTAATTGATCTAGGCTATGCTCTTGTGAAAGTTTGATCGTTTGAAGCTCCGAAAGTGGAGACAGTTATTGATTTTTTACATAATATGATCCATAATGATGCCTCCAGTCCAATAACGAACCAGCAAACTATGTTCAAACATGGAATATACTTGTATGATAAAGAAGTATTAAAAATAACTTACCCGCCGACTGTGACCATTATTTAATGTCCCATAAATATACCACTTGCAATGTTTGAAGAATATGTCCACCAAAATGGCATGGATTACTACAATAGTAGATCACATTATATCCACAACATCCATACAAGTAAACAAAAGATGAACAAATCAAGCAGATAATATTCGGTAATAGCTTGATTTTTTTCTTTTCCCTGTATGATTGCCATTCACTATTTTTGTTCTTAATAGTGCACTGTAATACACAGCCTTTTGGCGCGTATAAATCTGTGATTTCATGAGCGCAACGACTCTTAATGCGCCTGAATTGAAGCGCACTGCGCACAGTTTGCTTTGATAATGCGCTTATATCATCTTAAATTATAACTTTCAGGGGAAGGGGGTTGCATTTCTATTTCGGAGCATTTAATGTCGTTTCACCACCATATTAAATACCCGTTTCCCACTAATTCCAGCGTTAAGCTATGCTTAAGTGTCCTAATGATTTTCCTAAGTTTAAGCAAATTACTAAGTCACAATGAGGGATTTGAATAGCAACCTTGCTTAAGTAAAGTACTTAGGTAATTTACTAAGACAAAATCATACTTTACTTAGTAAAATACTTAGCCGATGAATTGAATCTCAATTTTGGCTAAGTAATTTACTTAAGCCAAATACTAAGTAAATTGCTTAAATTTTGTACTTAAGTACGGAATTGAATACGGGCCCAGGTGTATAGCCTATAAGTGTAGTTCACTAATATTCTCTGGAGGGACATAAGGATACCATTGAACACTCTGTATTGTGGTATCTACATGACCACGCGCCCTTTCCCACACACATTTCACCCTTCACCGTCAAGCTGATGGGAAGAGATCACTGATATCGATACATTATGGTCTGATAATAGGACCTTATTATTCAAAATGAATTTATAGTGTTGATCATGATACATGAGACTATGAACACTCGAATCATAAATATCTTTATAACGAAAGAGAAACAATGTCAACCAACATAATGTCTCATGCCTCATTATATTGTCTATTGATAACACGAGTTATGTGCGAACCTGCTAGAGTTCTAAGTTGTGTGTATATTGACAATGTTAAAGGGATCTAGTAACTTTGTTGACATACGCAAAAAGTGATGAAAGGTTAATACAATGTATATTTTTTAAATCTGTGAAAATTTCAAGTTAAATGGACGTTATATGGCCGAGTGATGAGCACAAATGCACAGTGATATTCACTAACTCATTGCACTGACTTTGTACACGGTTACGACTAGTATCCAGTGGATAGTTTAACATCTGAACGCTTCAATCGTAACTATATTTTTAACGTAATGGAAATTCGAAAAAACAAAACCTGTCCCATGCTTCTATTGTTAATACGATTACAACAAGGTACGAAATGAGGGAACCGCTAGAGTTTCAATATGATTTGGAGGATTTGGACAATGTTACTAGATTCCTTTAGAGTAGCCGGGCAAACCAAACGCATGTTATCTTCTGTTCATCTGTAAAGAAGTGACCTTCACCCAAGCTGAGTGCCTAATCACAATAGCATCACACGTTGGAATGCAATGCCAACTCAAACACTTGCAATTTCAATAGCAGTTGCTATGTCAGAAGAAAAGCACTGTCTAAGCTATTGTATGGAGGCATGCAGTGCATGCTTTTGTGTGCATGTTCTTTTTGTACTTTCATCTTTGGTTAATCTCATGGTAGCTGACCAGTGATTGACAGATAATGTCACAACCAGTTAATAATATAATTCACTCTGGAGGTTTTTTTTAGGAGGTGGGGCCTGAAGAAAAATAAATGATAAAATGTTAAAAAATATACAAAACATATTTAGGTCAAACAGTTTACAAATATTGAATGTGTACACTAATACAGATGAACAGAAGTCAACATGCATTTGGTTGGCAAGGCCCCTTTAATAGATCCTTTCGAACAACCTCTATTTAACATACATGATGTACCTATATACATGACACACGTCCTTTCCCACATACACGTTCACCCTCCAGTGTCTGGCTAGCCTTTTGACAAGGCCTGTATCTCGTCTGAGCTGAGTTGAATGCACGGTATAGTATGCATTATGCAGGAACGACTGGACAGCGCGACTACCATGCACAATCTCTTGCCGAGAGGGGATCGCGCGTGACTTCACGCCTCGCCGGATAGTCTCTATCACGCGTTCATTCGTTCCTGACCCTGCATGCAGCGCAGTCATTGCTTGCTTAGCCTTGCTAAAAGGCTAGTGTCTGGCTGATGGGAAGTGGCCACTTCACGTGATATCGATACTACCCACTTATGGAAGACGATCACAAATCAAACATTCCCGGTTAGCTCATGTTTGTAACATCTCACTCCAGCATTCTGACATTTTTTCTTCACTTTTGGAGTGGCTCCGATGGCGAAACGAAGGTTGAATGCATAATGGTCTTAGAATATTACATAATTATTTCAAGTGGACTTATACTTATTCATGATACAGGAAACTTCCAAATCCAATCATTCCAATCGTAAAATACCTTTATAACTGAAGGGAAACTCGGGAAGCCAAAACCTGTCCTATGCTTCGATTGCTACTACGAGTAGCCTACAAGGTATGTATTAAGAATCACTAGAGTTCTAATAAAGTTTTGTAAATTTCGAGAATGTTACTAGACCCCTTTAATGGGGGCGAACCCTAAATCCTCTTGATTTTCTCGAAAGAAGGGGAATTTCCCATTCTGGAACGTACGTTCATGTGCTAGACCCTCTTGATATAAACGAGTGGGTCCACTGGGGACTGTTCAAGCACTTGTAGGATCTGCAGAAGACAACCCAATCACTGTCTGAACACTTTTAGGAGCTTTTGAAAATAGGTCAAGTACATTATATACATTAGCCATTGTTGGCGTACGAGCCCAACAAGATTAGGGGGGGGGGGGGGGGGCTAACCTGGCCTCTTATCTTATTTTGACAAACTAACAATAAGATTTTCCCAATTCATTTATTCTCGGAAGAGAATCGATACTACCCACTTATGGAAGACGATCACAAATCAAACATTCCCGGTTAGCTCATGTTTGTAACATCTCACTCCAGCATTCTGACATTTTTCTTGACTTTTGGAGTGGCTCCGATGGCGAAACCAAGGTTGAATGCATAATGGTCTTACAATAGGTCATATTGTAATTATTCCAAGTGGACTTATACTTATTCATGATACAGGAAACTTCCAAATGCAATCATTCCAATCGTAAAAATACCTTTATGATAACTGAAGCCCTGAAGGGAAACTCGGAAAGCCAAAACATGTATTATGCATATATTGCTATTACGAGTAAAAGGTATGCATTAAGAATCACTAGAGTTCTAATAAAGTTTTGTAAATTTCGAGAATGTAATTACTAGACCCCTTTAATGGGGGCGAACCCTAAATCCTCTCGATTTTCCACGAAAGAAGGGGAATTTCCCATTCTGGTACGTACGTTCATGTGCTAGACCCTCTTGATATAAACGAGTGGGTCCACTGGGGACTGTTCAAGCACTTGTAGGATCTGCAGATGACAGAACACTGTCTGAACACTTTTAGGAGCTTTTGAAAATAGGTCAAGTACATTATATACATTAGCCATTGTTGGCGTACGAGCCCAACAAGATTAGGGGGGGGGGGGGCTAACCTGGCCTCTTATCTTATTTTGACAAACTAACAATAAGATTTTCCCAATTCATTTATTCTCGGAAGAAGTGAATAGAGTAAAAGTATGTATATTAAAACTCCTTATATTAATAATGAACTTATATCTGGTGACACCATTTCCAATAAATGTGAGGGAGAGTCTTCACCCCCAAGTCCTAACCCCCCCCCCCCCCCACACCCCCCCCCCCCCGTCCCCAATCTCCCCTCGAATACGCAAGTAATGACAAGTTCTGTACAGGTCAAACACCTTACCCCGAAAAAAGGTGAGGAACAAATATTTGAAGGGGTCTTGCAACACTTCCTTCTGAAGAGGAATCGAGCCTTCGATTTTTTACTTTGAATATTGACTTTGACTTTGACTTTTGATTTGTACTTTTAATGTTTGTTACTTATTCATTGGATCACCAAAAGACTACGAACAACGTGTTTGATCTATCTTGGCGAGATTGGTAGAGCGCGTGCCTTCCAACCGTGAGGTCTCGAGTTCGAATCATATCATGTGTGTATGTCCACCGCGTTTGTCCTTCAGCAAGAAATTCTATCCACATTTGCTGCTCTCTATACCCAGGTATATAAATAGGTTCTTTGTAGGAATGAAGGTGTTTATAAAGCATGTGAGCCCCTTTAATATGAATCATGGATAGAATACTCCCTAGGGAGATGTGAAAGAACACTTTTTAGTGCAGATTGAGTGTGTGTGTGTGTCCGATGACCGAGGTAATTATAGCGTTGTAAAGCGCTTTATATAGAGATGATGATCAATCATATTAGGCGCTGTATACATACAAATAAGTATAGTTATTACATGTATTATCATTTTGAAATGTTGCATTTCCCGGAGAAATGAAGGAAAGAGGCTTCGACCTATAGACTAGTTGTCCATTTCCTCTTGGGACCAACTTATTTTTTTTGCCATTTTGGTCTTTTAACGTCTTTAGGGAATATATCCGGAAATCATCCGGAAATCTAAATACGATGAATACATCTCAGTGTGAAGATTTTCGCAATGCAGTCACACATAACAATCCAATAGAAATAAGGAATAACCTTTATGCACATATAACATACAGGCACATGGACCTAAAAATAACTACATTAAATTTCCATCTACTACATGAACATTAAAGGGATCTAGTAACTTTGTAGACATGTGCAAAAAGTGATGAGTGATTGATACAATGTATATTACTGTTATCTGATATGTCTACTGGTTGTTGTGTGAACATTTCAAGTTAAATGGACGTTATATTGCCGAGTAATGAGCACAAATGCTAAGTGATATTCACTAACTCATTGCACTCACTTTGTACACGGTTTTCGCGGTACAGTGGATAATTTAACATCTGAACACTTCAATCGTAAATATCTTTTTAACGAAAGGGAAAATTTGAAAACCGAAACCTGTCCCATGCTTTAATTGTTAAAATACGAATACGGTACAACAAGGTATAAGGGAACCGCTAGAATTCCAATTGGAATTTGAGGATTTGGACAATGTTACTATAAAGTCCCTTTAATTTATAAGGTAATGAATGATGCATGTGGTCCAGTAATGTGGCTATTTACCGCATTTCAAGAATCGATGCATTTTATCATGATAATAAAGATGCAAATTCAATGAAATTGGGAACGTGTTTTACATATATGTAGATCACGTTTCCGTTCAGCACAATTTTAAATCGATAATGTCTTCCAAAAACATAACTGAGAAAAAGTAGGTCTTCGGAAGGACAATCTGTAAAAAAAAAATTTTTTTTAATGAATAAAAATGATTTTCCATCATTGCACTTTAAACATGGTCATGAGTGATTTACCGTATGAATTATTGACGAAGTCGCGTCACTTTCTCTAGCAGTGATGGCTCCTAGCGGATCGTTTAAGAAGATAATAACTCCGAGAAATGAAAGTCAATGAATTCCATTTTGACACATGTGTGTTAAAGCGCTTAGCAGTTATGTCATGGTCGATATAATACGACTAAAGTGCATGATAAAATCGTTTTTCATGATACAAAAAGGAGATTAATTGTGTAAACGCAATAACGCTTCACACCCGGGTACACTTAAAAAGGCAAACGCGAAATGTAGCGAAGACATATATTAAAGCTACTTAATTTTAGTGGTCAAAGTGGTTTAGAAAACTATAATAATAATGATTGACATAACCACTTGTTCGAGGTTTATGCTGTGACATGTACCCGCTGTTTGACTTAATATGATGGAGAGCTCAGTCCCAAAATGCGCTAAATCCGCTTTTCATACAAATTGAGATAATGATATTAGTACATTAATATGCTACGTAGCTATCTAGATATCCGAATTTAAGATCAAATTCAACATAATAAAAAAAAAAATATCGAACGTGCTATGTTCATATTCCCATAGGCATGTGTACTTAGCGCCTTTGGAATTAAGCTCTTCATAATACTATTTTGTTATTATTCTTTTCTTTTTTCTTTTCTCTATTGCCCCATTCGGGGAACTTTATTTTATTCAAAAATTTACAAGTTATATGGTTACATTATTCATAAAAACAGAAACAAAAACATATAAATACTGTATTATACATACACAATTATGACAAAAAATCAATGAACTTTGTTTAACCCAATTGGAAAATATATTTTGCAATATGTTTTGACATTAATTATTTTACCTTTCCGTGATTTTTTCTTCTCTAGAACGCACTTTTTGATGTACCTTTAAAATTACTGCATTTTCCCATGACTTAAAAAGAAGTAATTATTCTTTTATATAATTAGTCAGTATTTTGTTCTTTTTTCCCCTAAAAGCATCATCATCATCGGCTTCACTATTACCGTCGTCGCCTCCTTCTTCTTCTTCTTCTTCTTCTTCTTCTTCTTCTTCTTCTTCTTCTTCTTCTTCTTCTTCTTCTTCTTCTTCTTCTTCTTCTTCTTCTTCTTCTTCTTCTTCTTCTTCTTCTTCTTCTTCTTCTTCTTCTTCTTCTTCTTCTTCTTCTTCTTCTTCTTCTTCTTCTTCTTCTTCTTCTTCTTCTTCTTCTTCTTCTTCTTCTTCTTCTTCTTCTTCTTCTTCTTCTTCTTCTTCTTCTTCTTCTTCTTCTTCTTCTTCTTCAAATGATTTTCTTCCTCTTCCTTTATTTCTTCTTATCGTAAGCGATTACTGTATATAGGATCATTTGCTCGGCCACTTGTATATATGGTATACTAATTACCTACCCATGGTGACATTATAAGGCACAGTACGTCCCCAGTATGTTCATGCTCTCAGTATGTTCACATCTTCAGTAGATAACTTTCTACCGCGTTCTTTCTATCGGTCTGTAATGGGTTAACAATATGTGTGCTGTGGTTGAATCAAGTCACACTATATTGATAACGTTTAAAATAATACACAAGTAAATACAGTCAAACCTGTCTTAGTGGCCGCCTGATTATAGCAGCCAACATACCTATAGTGACCACTAAACATACGATCCACTTGCTGAGAAAAACAATGGAATTAACCTGTTTGTAGAGGTCACCTGTCTACAGTGGCCACTTTCCTTCCTCCCTTCGGTGGTCACTATACATATGTTTGACTGTATATAGATTGGTTCCTAAATGTACACACTGTATTATGTTTTGAATGAATCGTATTGAGACTCGAACTAATTAGCAAGCTGAATTTCCCAGTGTATACTATATATGACATTACGATTTTGTGTTCATACCTTTCTCGAGAACTATAGGTCTATATATTTGGTTCTTTAAATTCAATTTGGCACTCATGTAGAGGGTTAATTTGTCCTTATCAAGAATTCAAGACTACATCTTTGCTCCGTGATTCCACTCATCTTAACTCCACGCCATATGGACAAGCATGCACAAAGTCATACTTTATTTTTCTAGCGAAGTTGTCCATATTTGTCTAAAAAATAACATTCCACATCTTAAGAGTCATACATAATTGTTTTCTTTTGAAGTTGTCCAATTTTGGCTCCAAAAGTACACCCTACCTTCCACAAAGAGGTCTGATCTACTTCCTATTAAACTTGCCAGTGATATGACAACTCGATGGGAGTTATGTATATTGTGGGGTGCACATTTTTGACATTGGCAGTCTAGGAGTTGAGCACCTTGTGGGTCGTGATTTATATTTATCGCAAGAATCTATTATCTTCGCAGCCTGTCAACAATGAGAACGTCTGTGTGTATGCGTATCGTATTTATTTATTATTACAATGTTTTCAAACGAATGTCCGCGCGTTAGTGCACACGTATCTTGAAACTTCTGTCATAATATATTTGTGCAGGACTGTGTCTGACCTTTTTTTTCTTCTTCAAATTCTTCTCCGATGTTTGAAATGAAGACTTTCCCCAAATCGGATCATGTTACAATCAGGAAGAGCGAAGAGTCTTCTGAATAAACTTCACCTCACCCACCGCCCCGGGAGCAATCCCCCATCATAACCCTCTTTATACCAAGACGTCATTAAAAGATGCCACACAAGAGAACGCTCGTGTTGCTATTGTTTTGAATGGGTTAAATTGTGGGTGCTCTATTTACAGCCCACTGTCCTGGCAGTGATGAACGTATCTTAATTATCACCACAATGATCAATCACACGAACCAAATCCGCTTTCTTTCTGACAAAAATCTGAAGGGACATGTCTGTGACATAGAAGAGCATAACCTTTAGCAAAATTGGAGCTTTCATTCACATAAGACAATACTTATGTTTTTGGGGCTTGCCGTCTTTTTTTCTTGTAGTTGAAAAGGTCATCCAAATAGTGTTCAAGGTTTTCTTTTCTGTTTTTTTTTGTGTTGCTTACTTGGAAAGAAATGTATAGCCTTGACGATCCGGGCAAGTACCTTTTGATTAGCAAATTACATGAATTAGGTATAGGCCTACGTTAAAGTGATCCATTAACTATTTGATTAAAATTTCCCAAAAGTGATATTCGAGATTTCAATCATATACCAAATTATATAGACTTGTAAATAACATTGTAATATTGAGGATGATAATGTTAGATTTTCATAGAAAAGGAATAATGTTTACTTAGTGCAAACAGAGTAAATTAATGTCTGAATAAATCCCGATTCTTAACGCGAAGTATTCGAATTCGGATACTTATGACTACGGTAAATATCTCCATAATTAGGGGGACATTTGAAAAAAAGTAAACCACATTTCAGTATTACAATAAGCCAAACAACAAGATACAAGAGAAGTGTAAAAGCTCCAAATGATTTTGTTTGAATTTTACACAGTTAATGGATGACTTTAAACTTAAAAAGTTGTAGCTAACCAAATACGAATATCGTGGCCCTAGGGTCAAAACTAATATGTAATAGGTAAACGCCAATGCGTTATCAAATTGTACCTCACCTGTTATATGCATCATAACGAAATTCTCTATATCGATCACTGCATGTACATCGATTCAGAATGGCGCCTTTTTAAGACGTGAGTCACGTGACTCGAATTGGAATCGTTTTTTTGTTATCTTTGTACTTTATACGTCGTGCTTTAGGTGCATACAATGCCCGGGTTCACACATCACACATGTACTATGTATAATCCCGAACGTGCCTAATCATCGGTATATAAGCGTAAAGTATATTTAGTTGCTGATATGTATTACATAGAAGGGTGACAGGTATCATGTATACCACATCCCGAAACTAATGGTTACTGTGCGAGCTGATTTGGTTTTAAGAATTATTTTCTGAAGATATTAATGGCGTTTTAGAAATATTATTTCTAGTTATTATAGCACGAAGAAAAGGGTATTTCACTTTTCTTGAATTTCAGCAATTTTTTTTAATACGCTTGTTTGTTCTTTCTATTGTGCAAGCATTTTAAGAATTATGTGATAAAAAACAGAAATAATGCAGAATGTCTTCATTAAATTATATTAATACAGACATACTCAATCTAGGTAATAATATGAAAAAATATGGACTAGCAGTGGTCCATTTTGAAATAATTTGTTGTTTATTTCGTTTGCTATATCCTAATTTCCTCCATCACTGGGCCATGTATATTTCATGTATTATTTGAGGCTAAGAAAATCACAAATGGGTCCAAAACACGATTTCGGAGCCTCTATATACAAACATGATAAATTCGAGTTTCGAGTTCAATGTGAAAGCGAGGCACGCTGAGTGGGAGAGCCGCCAGCCCCGGGTCAGAGCGTGCCTCGTCATGCGTTCCATGTCGCGAGTTGAACTGTATGTAGTTTCAGCTGCATGCGACTTTTATACCAGCCCTTGATTTCGGTTTAAAGGGAAAGGGGTCGTGACGTTTATAATAAATTGATCATAAAAGGGTAAAAAGGTTATATACATAAATCAACAGTTTCAGGGAAAGACACGTGTTATCGTACTTTAGTACTCTCCTGTTGTATAAAAATGAACTTGTGTGGTATTTTGCTTGCTACAGTTGCATGAGATCATAATGCGTATAGGAGGCAGGGGAGCTGCAGCCCCCTGGAGAAAATGGCCATAATTCGGGCAAAAGGCACGTCATAATTTTACTCGGGAAAAGTTTGTTCGGGAATGTTTGTTTGTTGCTTGGCAGGTTAAAATTGGGAAGGGATGGTATTCGGTGAAAAGACCTCAGCTCCCTACGCCGATGCGATATCACTCGTTGATTTGGGTTCCTCCTAATCCATTCTAGCTTGTGAAAATTATATTTACCGAAATATCTGCCTTTAGTCAAGTTTTCATTTTAATTAAATACACATTGGATATTTGTAGACTATTTCCGTTTCCTAGATCTTAAAGGGGACCACCAGGCAAAGGATAACGCATACTTATATGTTTTGGTACCGTTTTGTGATATCAAATAGATACCCAACATTTTGTAAAGGGTTATGTAAATTCATAAACAAAGCAATACATTACCACCACTTACGGAACTATTATGTCCTGGTTCCGTACGGGCCAAACATTTGCGAGTGCGCCAATGCTATTCACGCGTACGTTTGGAGACAATACAATCCCGGGCGATTCGTTCGCTCAGGACAAAGTAGTCTCGTACATGCAGACCTAATGAACGCATGCTTTAGAATGGTGATGCGTGTTCCAATTATAGATTTTTTTTGCTGGAAACATATTTGTGTGAACTTGTTCATGGAATGGACTCCTAAAGATGTAACCTTTCATTTATAAGAATATCATTTTTGGGTGGTGGTACCCTTTAACATTGCATAATCATGATCGATGCTTATATTCATTATTTTGGAAGAAGAAAAAAAACATTATCCATCAAACTCTGAAATATTTGCGATAAAAAAAAAAAATATCCTGAATGTGATGACCCCACACGGTAAAAATAAACAATGACTGACACTTACTGATGCATCAACCCGGAATGAATTTGATAAGACTTTGGTCTTCGGCAATCATTGTAATGTATTATTATCCCGTCAATGGCGTATAGCATACATGGGTATTCATACTGATTCCCCTACCATAGACCCGTTCAAACCAACGTTAAATACATACAAGTAATCATATCATATTTAATATATAAGCTGTTTTGTTTTGTTAATTTGTATAAGTTTAATGTTTCTTTTGCATGTATATATTATTTATTCTTTTCTCAGCGCTTAGAAACTGTTGTATTAAGCGCTATGATAAATGTTATTATATTATGTAGTATTATTACTGATAAGGGTGTACAGTGGCGTAGTGTGGTCGGACTGATAAGACTCAATTTCTTGGGGAAGGGGAGATAGCAAATCTTATATTGTTCTTATTTGTTTTTGTAAAATCCAACTGTGTTTTGTGTTGTTTTTGTCAAATCAGTGGCCCCGTGCCCTCCGTGTCCCCCCCCCCCCCCCCCCCCGTTACTACGCCGATGGGGGTACTTGGTGGTGATCATGCTACTTATTGGGGGACACATGCACCATTTATATGTATCATTTATTAATTTTTCACCCATTTTCTTTGTTAAAATCATGGGGAAAAGCCCCGTCCCCCCCACCCTCTCCCCCTGGTAGCTACGCCCTTGTACCCAGTCATCTACCTTAACTCAATTTATTCCCCCTCTTCATCCGATAGTCATTTGAGATGTATTTCCGTTTCATTCTAAAATAATGAGATTCGGTGGAATAGCGGGTCGAAGGGTAATTGAAAGCCACCATTGCATTTCTTGACCCCATGCGGTAAAAAATAGGCACTATAGCTGTCATTTGTATGTATTTTTACCCAAACAATCAATGTCTGATGAATCAAATCAATTGAAATTCATCCAAACTTAATATTACGTGATCTCCACACAACTTACTTAGAACTCTAGCGGTTCACACTATACCTCTTTGTAGATGTATTCGCAATATAAGTGTACATTAGTATTGTATCACTATTATTACCAAGATTGAAGCATGGAGCAGGTTTCTGTTTTCCAAAATAATGTTTATTATTTTGTTACAAATAAATGTATGATTGAAGTGTTTGAATATGAAAGTCTCAATGCGAGCGTTTTAAATGTGTGAAGTTTATTTAATGAGTTAGTAGATGTTACTTTTTGGCTCATTACTCGTTATTATTATTATTATTATTATCATTATTATTACTATTATTATTATTATGAGCTGATGAGTGATGGTGTTGTTGAAAACCCCAACAAGACAAAACATGCCGGTAGGGGCCGGGGGGGGGGGGGGCAAACGATAGGGGGCAAAGGCCCCCTTGACCCACTCAAAAACAGTTGCCATGGTTGCTGAATGTACACTGAGAAATCGGGTTGCGAATTATGAGGATTAGACAAGGTACGGATGTGAACTTCTGAAATACAAGAGAAAATGCTGAATTCGATATCTGTCGCAGACCTTTGCCAAATGTCGCATGCATGATTATCATTCCCGTGGGCGCTTTTCATTGTACTTATTTTCGTCCCACACACACAAAAAAAAAAGAAAGAAGTGATATGATTCTACGT
Source organism: Echinarachnius parma (assembly GCA_037951105.1). NCBI lineage: Eukaryota > Metazoa > Echinodermata > Echinoidea > Clypeasteroida > Echinarachniidae > Echinarachnius > Echinarachnius parma. The sequence continues at coordinate 47,304 of JBAMJV010003172.1, forward strand.
CGTTTGTATGATGTGCTGTATAATAATGTGTGTTTATGGTCATGAATGTGTGTGTTTGTGTTTTCCAAGAGGACAAAATACGTACGTTTATGTATTACATTTAATACGTGATTATATCTCTTTCGCTGCATGCAGTGAGCGATATATTTTGTTTTATTTTGTAAAATAATGCAAGCGGAAATTTTGTTTGTTTTTACCGAATAAATCAATAAGATGCTACTACTTAATCTGCGATACATGAATAAATTATGGTGATTATACACAACGTATATAAATATCATCATAATTGTTATTGAATCATGATTGTATACATTATTTCGATCTTGTCTGCTTCCGTGATTCTAACAGAAATGGAATATATACAATATGAACAAGTTTATTTCATTTAAGAAATTGACTGTTGTGAGCACGGGCGTAGACATGACATTGATACCCATTCAAGTGGGGGAGGGGGGATGATCTATTCATTCATCCCCCCTCAGTTGAATGGGTATTACGTAAGTCGCTACGCCCGTGGTTGTGAGACATGCAGGAAATATTAAATAAATTAATAAATCAAATAAAAAAATGTCCTCAGTATGATTTGTTATCTAGAACAAAAAATTGGCTTATATAATTATATATGTATGTAAACGGATGCAGTCCGCACTACACTGCATGTGTAACACGCACTACTGCACTTAATGCATCTCTATGGAGCTCTTGTGATGGGGATAGTATAGGAAATTGCCCTTGATTTTAATGAGGCATAATTTAAATTATACTTGTCTTCTCCTTGAGATGATGAAGGTTTATTTATAATTGGCGCTGGCTACCCTTATAGAAACCCCCCCCCCCACCCTTATTCCGATTTTTCTGCTGCGCCTCAGTCTGTAAAGAAAAAGAAAAAGT